>JARJPP010000079.1:0-547728 GCA_030782485.1 Beauveria brongniartii
TTGTGTGGCGTGGCCGCCAAAGGATAAAGGAAAAAGATGCACTGCTAGGAGGCGGCGAAAATGGTGGAAAAGAGAGTAAAGTAATGTAGAGGATAAAAGGAAATATCTGGACTAATTCCTGATTTCAGAGTGTGTTGACAAAGCAATGGCTTGCCATTGTTTGAGTTGTCGCAGGACTGCGGTTACGAGGCAGAGTGACATGTATGCGAGTTGGACAAGGGTTCTACTGTTGACTTTGGAGGCGTGGGCGCTCACCACGGCAACGAATGGTGGAGGGGGGGGGGGGGGGGGGGGGCCCCCCCCCCCCCCCCCCCGTCTTTGCGCAACGAGACAGACTGTATGCAGGAGCCAGGAGGAAATACAGGACGGTTGGGCATAATGAAACGGATAACTAATTTCAATTCGCGAATGATTTCCGTTTCAATTCATCTCATAGAATAATCTTTCTTTCCCCGATGCTACTTTGTTGCTAGAACTCAGCCACTCTCACGGGCAAACATGTTAACTACGAATAACGAATAAGTGAGTGTTATCGATACAACATCAAGACGTGATAGTTTAAGTCTGTCAATGATCTTACATGACTTGTGCCAGAAAGATCAACAAGTCTTTCTCGGGTGTATTTTTTTTTTCTCTTTCAAAATTCTACCCCCAAGTATGCGTCGGGTTCGTATGCATGTAGATCTCCATCTGTGCTGTTGCCAGCTGGCAACCCACCAGGCAGCCGTTTTCACATCTCGATATAACTTGTAGCAATCAGCGTCAGCGCTCATCAAAAGCAACTACATCATCACATCAACGTGATTAGAGCGGCCCATCCAAACCGAGGCTACCATCTTTTTATTAACCGTCACCTCGACTGGCACTACCTCACCCCATCCCTTCACGCTCACAACTCGAGTTATTCTGAACCCAACACCCCGCCATCCATCATGCCGCAGCCCGCCAACCTCACCATCCACATCCTCTGCATGCACGACAAAGACCGCGATGCCTACCTGGCCGCCGCCGCCCGCAGTCCCCCTCCCGCATTCGCCAGCCCCATCACCATGCACTCCTGCGCCCTCGCGCAGCTCCCCGCCTCTGTGCGCCTCGACGCCATCGTCTCCCCCGCCAACTCGTACGGCCGCCTCGACGGCGCCTTTGACGACGCCATCTCGCGCGCCCTCTCCCCCGTCGACGACTACCTCGCGCTGACGCGCGCCGCCCAGGCCGTGCTCTACGCCGAGCACCGCGGGTGGGCCAACCCGGGCTCGTGCACGCGCGTGCCCGTCCCCGCCGCCTTTGCGCCCCCGCGCTCCCGCAACGTCTGGGGCGTCCGCCACCTGCTCCTGTGCCCGACGATGCGCGTGCCCGAGAGCGTCGTCTGGGACAAGGAAGTCGTCTACCAGTGCGTGTGGAGCATGCTCTGCGCCGTGGATCGCTATAATCAACGCGTGGGCGAGGAGAAGGCGGGCGACAGGATCGAGTCGATCCTCATGACGCCGTTGGCCACGGGCGTGGGACGCGTCAGCGAGCATGTGTGGGCGGCGCAGCTGCTGCTCGCGCTGCGGCATTACGACATGGCCATCAGAAACCCAGACCAGTTTGGCGCGCTGGACGTGGACAGGATCCTGACGCTGGACGCCGAGATCCAGGCAACCTACGAGGCCAATCTACGTGAGAACAAGGCTTACGCGAGCAGCTTTACAGCGGCTGCACATGAAGAATAGATTAAGTTTACAGATGCGTTGCTTCGTTTCTCCTGGTCTGCACCCCGAAAACCCGGCAGTTTCTCAACCTGATCCGTAGCCTTACGCCACAACGGCCAGCGTCCCCATCAGTCTAGATGCATGTCACGCAAGGCCATCGTCAGCCAGGTACGTGTCATCTGCTAGACACCGCAAGCCTTACCTCGGACAAATCCCAAAGTGAATGACAACCAAATATACCTTTGCCTCGGTTCGTGACTTGTCAGAGTAGGCTTCGGCGGCACGCAGCCGCCTTCGATACTCATCTATCAACATCATCAGCAGAATCTTTAAATAGACTTTTTTATATTTATTCGTATCGGCTACTCTGTTCTAACACTGGTCGTTGTCGACGCCATTGGCCATGATTTGTATTGACATTGCCGACATGTCTATAGGTAGTGCTTTGCTTCGCTTTGTTTCGCTTTCCTTGCCACAACGGCTCCTCACGAGCATGTCAGAAGAGCAAGCGGTTTCTTTTCCATGATGTTCTCGAGCGGGGTATTGTGGCAAGTGAAGCGAAGCGAAGCAAAGCAAAGCACTGCTATCGGCAACGGCACACACGCAACACTTCATGCGGTGTCAGAGACATCGAGCGCCACTAATCTGTATTGTCTGATTTACTTCAGAGTTTCACGTAATGACATTTCCATGAAGATAAAACTGTGTCCGGAGAGCAAAGGTGAGCTCTCTCGTGAGAAAAGAGTAAGAATATTAAGCCATGATTCTACCAAAATTCGAAGCCCCGTGTCCAAAGAAGCTGTTGTGCCAATGAGAAGAGGAGCCCTTTCTCCCAAACTGTCATCCGAACTAAGAACTATTTACCCCCGAGAATGTCGTAGCAAAGCTTAGGCAGTAAGCCAGCTGTTTGCCAAGAGTGAAAATTCCTCATCGAGTTTCTTCCATTCCAAAGATGGAGTGGTATCAAATGCGCGTAAAAAAGAATAAGTTATGCTTTGGACTGTGCGACCCTCCCTGCCCTTTCCCGTCCTTCTTAAATGTCGTAGGTATTGGATGAAAAAAGTGAAGCCGCCCAGAAAACGCCGTGACCTGGTAAAGATGAGAGAAGGGAATCGTTGATAAAGAGTGGCGGAAATTTCATCTTGAGCCGTGGGCGCGGAAGAAATTCAGTCATCAAATCGCCAAGTAAAGTGCCCAGCGCCAGAAGGAAAATGAAAAGCAGTGTAGTGTTTCGGTGCGGTGCCCGAATGATTCGCTATTACATAACGCCAATGAGAAAAATAATCGAGAGATCGGTGCTCGACAATTTGCGGCACGGAAACGTTAATGAGAATATGCTTGCTCAGGGGAGCAGATATAGTCCAAGTACATGTCGTCAAGTTATACATCCCAGGACAATGACACGCTGGGCAGGCTATCCAAGCTGCAACCGTGACAGGGCTGTCGTCTATTGGCAAGAATTGAATCGGACATAGCCGATTTCGCCGTCAGCTCTCGAATACATGCATTGATCAGGCTCGACATAAAGACGTGGATTGCTCCTGTAATGCATATCGACTTGGCGCTGGCCGTTGTGCAAGGGGTCCGTAGTTTGGTGGAAGACAATTTCGTGTTTGCGCTTTCCACCCGTGGGAATGTTTGGTACGCGAGGCGGCGCTTCGATCTGAGCTTCGATGGGCGGGAGAGGGGACATGAGCGAAGAAATCTTGAGCGGTGCATGCGAGGGCGACGGTTGAGGAAGCAGAGGCCGACGAGGGTGATATGATGGCGTAGGCGGGTGAGGAGGAACGTATGAGCTGCGTCTGGAGTGGTGATCGTGGGACGAGAACGAGGAAGGCGATGGTGGGACATGGCTGAAACTCGGTCTTGGCTCGTAGGCGTCTGGCTTGGTGGACAGCGCAGGTGACGGACACGGTCGAGGTGTGGAGGACTGGCTGTAGGAACGGTCCGGTTCGGGATAGGATGACGCATTGTTGGCATACTGGGACGCAGCCAGAGGCGGCATGTGGCTCGAATGGGGTCGTGGCGCAATTGGGTGATGATTTGTGTGTGGCAGAAGAGCAGGTGTGTGAGCTTGTAGCGGAGCGTCGCTGCCAAAAGAAAGATGCCGTACTGGGGGAACAGAGTGTTCGTAAACCGGCGGGTGAGGGTGAGAGGCGTGAGAGTCGGCAGCAGAAGGCCGTCGCTCGGGTTCGATCGGATAGTGTGGTCGGCGCTCGCTCGAGTTGCTGAGAGATCTGTCGCGGAGATTGGGGTTGGAGATGGTGGGAGGGCGGGCGGGTTTCCGATAGGCTTCCTCTCTGGCGTCTTGGCTGGCAGAGGCAGGCTTGGCGTCGCGCTTTCTCATGCGAACATCGCGGCGGATGCGGACTCGGCAGCCTTGGTCGGCAACGATCTTGCTGAGTGTGGTGCTCTCCATGAGGCCAGGGAACTTCTTGGCGCTAAAGACATTGAATGGATTTGTCTTGATCTCCATGCGCCAGTCGACACCCGGGGGCAAATCAGTTGCTGGTTCAAGGTCAAAGTCTTTTTCTTCCTTGGTCGTCTCGAACAGGCTAAAAGAGAGGCGGAAGTAGCCTTCGTGACGGACAGACAGATCAGGAAAGATGAAGTAGCCGGCCTCGTGTGGTCTATCGAGATATGCCATGCCGGAGGCTGGAACTCCGGTGAGAATAGGAGGATTGACGGTGGCAGGAGTTTGGACTCGACCATGAGCCATGGGGCGGGCTTGCTCAAGGCTGGCGTAGAGAAAGAAGTTGGCGTTGTAATCGAAAGTAATATCCTTGCCCTCTTCAACCGAGGGTCCCTCGATAATACGAAGCTCAACAACGGGGGGAGGATCCACGGGACGGCGGTCGCTGTTGGCCTTCATGCCGGCACCACATGCTCGAGCGCGTTCAGGTTGCTGGAGAACTTCCAACTGGTACCATAGGCTGCGGTTTTCTCTAGTGATGCGATGTATGCGCTGATAATTGGCTTTGGACCCCATGGTCGACGACTTTGGAGCGGCGGGCGCCATGGCGAACAAGTCTGAAGAGGAGTGCGACGAGGGCCAGTGGAAGGGCCCGGTTACGGGCTTAATACGAGTCAGCAACGGCGTACGCAGTACTGGGAAGTAGATGATGGGAAGTAGACGAGATAAAGACGGCTTGAAGTCGGGTGGTGGTTAGAGAAACGGGAAACGCGTATCGAGAGGTGTGTCACAGGGGGTCTTGAGATGTATACATGGCAAGATGTTGCAGTTGAATACTGACCTGGAGATGTGATGAATGGCACAGATCAAGCTTGCTAACAGGAACGGACTGAAAGAGTGGCCAAGGGTGTTGCCAAATGCAGTCGTATTCAACAGCGAGGCGGTAGCGACAAGCCAAGAGCGACGATGGAGAGAGGCGTAGGGTCGGAAAAGCAAGTATGGAAGATATCTAAGCAAAGGAAGGGGAGGAGAAGAAAAGGCCGGCCATGGACGAGGCCGCGTCGAGAGGAGGTGACTCGATCAAGACCCGTGGGCCAACGCGAAGAAGGAGAGGCGCGGGAAGAAGGATGGAGGAAGACGAGAGAGCGTCGTGGGGGGCCTGTGGCCGACAAATACGGAGTACTGGTAGTTGGTAAAGCAGCGGGCGAGGGTGAGGCAAAGTAAGTTGAGCGGGAAGAGAAGAGAGGCGGCGTGAGACTGGGGGGATGCCGTGGTACCGTGGTACCTGAGGCGGTTTAGGTGGTTGTGTGTGTGGTACAGCCCTCGGGTCGGATGAGGCCAGCCAAGGACAGGTAGCGGCAGCAGACGAGGCAAGAGTAGACCGAGTATCTTTACTGAACAAGTATTTTCCAGTACCAAGTAGATATCAGTGAGTAGCATCAAAGAGCAGCGGCGACTGACAGTACAACCAGGGGAGGTACGGATGTACAGAAAGTCGGTCGAGAGGGATGAAAATGCTTAAAAGTCAGCAAGGCGGCACGCGGTTGGCGGTGGCTGCCAGACTCCAGTACAGCAGGAAGGCAGTGCAGGCAGTGCAGGCAGCTGCTGGCAAACGCCCCAGAGCGTCGGGATTCCCAGCGCTTTGGCACAGGGCGATTAGGCGATTTGGGGGGGATTGGTCTGTCCCCGAAAGGAGGGGAGGGGGGGCCCGAGAGTCTGGAAAGATGGACAGGGGGGGACATTTCGGTACCAAGTTGCTAAGGTACATGCTGGGAGAACCTGGTCGGTGGCTTTGCTGGGCTAATAATTTTGTTTCTTTTATTTTTCTCATTTGGCGTTTTTAGTTCTTTTTCAAGAAAGTCCCCTCTGTGGATCCGAAGCTGAGTAGATCCACACCACCCGGGTCCACCCACGTCCACCGCGTTCACAGTTCACACATTCATCATCGACTCCCCTCTCTGGTTGCTTTCTCCCCAGTGGATCATGGTCAGGACGGGTATCGCCTGACGAAGACGCTAAAAAAATGGTACGGGCGCCCCCTCCGCTCGACTCCCAAACTGCTAGCGAGGTCAAAACAGCTGGACGGGCACAACACGGCCACGGCAAATCACAGTGGCTCATCCGCTAATCAATACAATTCCGTACCAGTGCCTGTCTATTCAAACTCAATAAAACTCAATGAAAACTCAATGAAAATCAGCCAGGTACCACCTGGCACCAACGTTCTGCGTACTACAGATTACACTGTACACTCTTCATCGGCCCACTTGCCATACCATCGTCATGCATCAGTTCCTCGACTTGCTCGTCGAAATTTTCGGAACTCATCTTTTCCCCAGAGGCGCATGCCCTCTTGGTCGTAGCTTACTTTTCCCTATGGCCCTGTCGTTGTCTCGATGAGATGCGGTGGCGCCGGCAGGGATCTTGGAGAAAATTCAGAGTCATTTTTCTTTCTGCATGCCTGCAGCGTTTATCCGTATTTGATGCCACATTCTCGCTAGGCGGCTTTCTTGCTTTTTTACCCTTCTCCTTCCTTTCTTTTGTTGTTCCGAGAATTGCCCTTTGTTTGCTCCCACCTGCAGTAGGCCTGCAGCTAGGGCACAGGCCCAACCTGCCCGTTAAGACGCTCCTTACAGAGGGCTTGGCGCTCCTCGACTGGCCCAATCCACCACACACAGCGCACATCCCCCTCTAAAAAGTCTGTGCCACCGCTGCCCTCCCAGGAGATTGAGTTTCCCCGAACCAGTCCACTGGGCCGGCACTCTCAGAGATAAATTAACCCAATATTCCTGCTCTTATTACGGAGTCTGCCTGGGGTCCTGCGTCTGAATTCGCCGAGTCTAGCATTGCACTCAAACAGAAAAAATGGCCCCCAAGTCCATAATATTCTGACAAGCCAGGGACATGACTGGGAACTGAATGGGTTCATCAAAAAAGAAGTTGAAGCAAATTAGCCGAACAACCCCTGGCTAGTCTGTATTTTAGTCCCGTACGAGATGCCCGTTTTCCCGGCTCCGGCCATCAGATAATACCACAATACCCAGCAGGTAGGTAACATGCATTCTCCCGCCGCATTTCGAGTATTGCCATGTCAGAGGAAACTTCGAAGCGTATATAATGCTTCTCCTCGAGGCCGGGATGCACCATGCCAATTTTGGCCTGGCATGTCTCCATTGATTCGTAGCCGCTTCTTGCCGGTTGCCAGTTCCGCTAGCTGCAGATTCGTTGGCTCAGTGGTTTTATGCAAGCCTCAGCCATGCAGTTGGCACTCAATGCACGCCAGCATGCACAATTCACGTTGCGTTTGACAGGTCAGAAAAGCGCGACAAACAAAAAGCACTCAAAGTCGCAGCGACAAGCCACAAGTTGGACGCATCACCACGCAGACACTCTCGCACAACAATTGACTGACAGCCACTCCCTTGCCGGCCATGAAACTCGGCACCCGTTGTCGATCAAGGCCTTCTCCGTCTTCTGATACATGCAAATGGCGCAGTGAGCATCCTCTGCACCAAGCAGCCCTCGAGTTAGCCGACGGGACACAGTTGAAGGGGTTTTTTCCTGTGTCAGGGGCCCAACGGCGGGCCCTGCTAGCCATTCATTGAACATCATTAGTAAATAGCCTGCTAGCCTTGACAGATGGTCTCTCTGGCCATGCCGGAAGCCGTCTCTTGTCCGTCAGCCGAACGACGGCAAAGCACAAGTACCGTTGCAGCGTTACCTGCCAGCTGCCGGCCGAAGGATCCAGCTAGCGCTGATGAGCGAAGTTGTGTTTAACGTCACAATCATCTAACCATTAGTTATTACCACAGCCAAAAGACAATCATCGAGCTACAGGCACCGGTTGCGCATGACAGACGGCCTAGTAATCCGTACGATATTAACGAATGGGGGCTGCGATGCGCAGATCAATGTGCCAAGATCGGAGAATAAGGAACCTCGCGCTGTTGGTCAATCTATTCAACATGAAACCTAATTGGCGAGAATGACTACAGAAACGTACCATGGCGCTTTAAAATCGTCTTTCACTCGCCCACCGCCGCGTTCCGGACCCCATCAACAAGTTATCACAGCCGCCTAAGTAGTTGACGTCCTACCGGAAATTCGTCCACCACCACGGGCCAAGCGCAATTATCTATCCGTCAATCACATCGCGCCATTCCCACCGCACTACTCCGTACACCAAGTCGCTTACTCGCTAACTAGTTACGTTATTGTTCGTGGCTACAGATTAGTCTTGACAATGATGACTTGCACGTTGCCCAAAGTGGAGGAGGGAGCATATATTGAGCCCACGTCTCTGCCGTGACGGTTTATACGTCTGGTTAGCTGCTTGGAGCTTGGATGATTTTACCGGAAGGATCTACTAGTCAACCCGCGACGACGAATAAATGCCGTCTGTCTGCCCTAGGCTCCTCCAAAGTCATGCACAGGACCTTGCTCAACGCGTCCACAACGGCAGTGCAGCGTTCCGACTGGCTTGTCGGGCCAGCACCCAGCGGGAACTCGATATTAACAGCCAACCAGTCATCCATGTAATCCGTACCCGGTATCAGTGCCTAGCAATGCTGTCATACTACACTTACGCTGACCACCGGTCTGGTCTTGCCAGTGCGTCCCGCGGTTGGCGCCTCAAAAAAAAACTATTCATCGCTAGTGCTGCCCCAATCGCCCTCCCACTATGGAGAAGGCGTCGTGAGACACCTGGCAACGGCCATACGCTATTCCGTTCCAAGAGAAACGACTTCGACTCGGTTTCTTGGACCTAATCCAACGTGTGGTGCGTATCTGCTCAAGACTCCCTAGATCATCATCTGTGACGCGTAGCCGTTGGCTCACAATCTTGTGTTCCGGAAAGCTATCAGTCGTGCAAACGTCTGAGCCCACCCATCACATGTGTGTACTAATCTCTCTCTGTGCTGTTCAAGTCAAAGATACAAACTCGACCAGACTTTGATGACGATCCTGCTGTCGACACCATCTCACAGCTTCTTGCCAACTTTGTCTGTCACGCATGCAGACGAGGCCACGTTCAGCCACATTCTCCTTCGCCCGCTGTGCTCCTGAGTTGTTGAATCGACGCCACGCTAGCCAAGCCACTTGGAGCCCCAACCTGGCACTTGGTACAAAAATGGCTACGCTGTCCATTGACTGGTCACTACTTTTTTAATTACGGAGTACTATTACTTTTCTGAGATGTGACGATGCGGAGCAAGGGAGGCGGCTCGCTGAGAGATGCGGGCCGCCAAGCTAAAAGGCCGGCGCCGGGCCCACTGTGGACACGCACACCAGGGACCCTCGCCATCACATAAGACGGGCCAGCGACTTTATTCGTGCATAGGTATGGATATAATAGAGGGCCTGTTATTCATGTCGACAAGCGAGAGGCACACTATTGGCACAAACTCCATGGCAAGGCTCGAACCCCGAGTCCCGAGGAGAACGAGTACATGCGATGAAAGCAAATGAGGTGCTGATTTCGGCAAGTAAAAATAGAATGAACGATGCAAAAAGGAGCCTCATTTCTCCGCATGGTGTACTGGTGGCGCGAATCGGTCGCGAATGGGGGTGGTAGATTTGTTGCTGCGAACCCTACCCTCTCGCAGTCTTCTCGATGGTACATACCTACCTACCGGCCTGTACGAAGTACATCCAACAACAATACGGAGTACCTCACAACTGACTTTTTTCTAGCGCCAACATCAGAAGATCAAGGTACAGACAAGAAAGCGCATGCTGCACTGCGACTCTGGAGGTTGCATCGATGTACACAAGCATAGCCCCTAGCCAGTGCCCGTCTTGTGCAGGTCACATTGCCAGGCGATGCTCTAGCAAAGAAGAGAGTTGAGAGCACGGATATGGGATTACTGGTTTGTGTTGCAGGGCGAGCAAGGCCTAGTGCACAACAGGGGATTGCTTGCATAAAAATAGTGCCCATGGCGACGGCAAGGCCAAGTCATCACCCTCTGAGCTGAGACTAGTGAGCACGACCCTGTTCATGTTCCAGAATATTAGCTGGCGCCCTGGCATCTGGTGCGCCATAGCGACGAGACGGTTGACTGTCACAACCGTCAACTGTGGAAGAACCCCCCGGCGCAGGGGGCGCAATCCCGGCAACCCGGTGGGGAGCAAACTTGTGCAGCCTCGCTTAATGCAGGCAAGGTTTGCCCAGCAGGGATGCGCAGATTGGTTCTTTTTCGACTGGGTTTCACGCTGAGGAAAACTCTGACCAGGAGGGGCGCTGCAGCCGCGATAATGCTGTGAGTTGCAGCACTGACCAGACATGCGGCAGCAGCAAGCTGAGTGTGTGGTTGGGCAAATCAGGGACGTACACCAACCCCCAGGTACATGGTATGCCAGACTACGGATACTACCACACACTTTTCGGAGCCGAGGCCTTGCCCAGACGGACCATTTGCTGCATGTTGATATTATTTCATGTGCGCATCTCCCATCAAGTGCCATGAGAGCGATGTATGCGCGTGCTCCCAGTGGCATGGCAGCGGCTCCGACCCTCCATTGTCCATGGGGCACGGCCACATGTCTGTGGGAAAACGGCTGTTTAAAGTGACAAGTGATGGCAAGAAGCTTTGGGGGGGAGGGGGGTGTATGCACACAAACGGCAAGTTGCAGCGGTGGCAAGAAAGCAAGCTCACATAATAAGACAACAACCGAGACATCAAGACGACTGGAGAGACTTGTTCGACTGGTCCGCATCGACAAGCATAACGGTCTTTGTGAACTACAGCAGACGGTGAGCCCGACACGGAAACACGACGGGCACGATTCGAGACCGAACCACCTGTTTATGAACTCATCTGACACATTATTGCCATGTTAGCCACTAAATAAATAAATAATCAATTTCTCTTATTTTAGCTGCTTTCGGTGAGAAGGCTGCAACGCTCTGCGAGGAGAGGGCAACGGGGGGTATGTGTAGGATGATAGGATGACAGGCCCACGACACCATCAAATCCACAAAAGGTCAACGCGACAGGCATTATTCACGGTGTGCCGATCGATGGTGAACGCAAAAGCCACAACGGGCTGGCTGCAAGTTTTTGGAACTGTCGAGATGCAGGTTGGTGGCGAAAGATGGGCGTCACGTTGGCAAGGTCAACACGCGCACACACTCTGGGGCGCAGACTCGCCCAGACGTCATGCCATGGATACGAATACATGCCTGCAGCTTGATCGGCGCCTTTTTGATCCCTTTGCCGTAGGTATCCAGGACAACAGGCCGTCTTGGGCGTTGTGCTTTAACTATTGTACAAGCCAGAGTCTTTCCCCTCAAAGTAGTATTTGACGGCAGACTACCTGTTGGATGGTCATGCGGGCGCTCTAGTAAAGCTTAGATTATTATAGCTGTGTTTGATGGCTAGTGCAGATGGAGCAGGTTATGTGTGCATCGTGATATGCTCACGCGGAATGGCTACACTTTTCGGCTCAGCTGGCCTGAGGATACATCGGCACGCACATGGGCGAATAGAATACATGTCACAAACACCATGACATGATGGCCAGTTTCTCAAGTCTCGCGATTGCACTGGGTGTAATTTATAATGGGTAAGTATTGTACGGATTACATATGCCAGGCTGGTACCGACAAGGGGGGCGACGTACCTACAGGGCTAAGATGTATTTTATCAGACGCCCAGACGAATTAGCTTACAGTTAGATTGGAAACGGGACGAGAAGGCCTACTGGACATGTAGAATAATAAAAAGTCAGGTAAGAGAGACGAGAGGAACAATAGGGTTGCGAAAGAGGGAAAGAGAGATAGAGATGTCATTCATCATGGAGTGCACACCTTTTGGGTGGGAGCAACGACTTTGTGGGCTGCCGTACCAGTAGTATTGGTGTGGCGGGCGTGCTCTCTGGTTATTACGAATAAATACAACGAAGAATATCATTATACCAGTATTACCGGGGGGCGGGCGCGAACCTGCCACTGCTTGCCTGCATACCTACCAATCAAGTTGCTCGTTCCCCTCCCCCCTCCAGCTGCGCAGCTCAGGCTACGCCGGCACGTTACCGGGCCCGAGACGCGATGATCCTGGGGCTACTTATTTTATCTGAACCCTTGCATTGACAACCTCCCCCTGGTCTTGCTTTGGTTTATTCAGCACCCTTGTCCATGAACCTCACACACTGCCACACACACACACTGTACACACACACACACACACACACACACACACACACACACACACACACACACACACACACACACACAAAAGTCGACAATCGTATGGTGTGCATCTCAGGCGCCAGCCTGTGCGTTGATGGGCGAGGGGCCGACCCAGCCAGCAGAGCAGCTTTTCCTCCTCCGCGCGCCCCATGGACTGCTGACTGCTGACTGGCTATTGGCATCAGCTGGCACCCCGCCATCCCGCCAGTGTGGGAAGAAGGTTCAGATTACCAGTAGCGTGAAACTGGTCCTTGCTGCGTCATTCGGTTAGTGATTCTGTATTCAGACGCCCGTATTATCGGCGCGCCTTGATATCAGCAATCAATTGTCTTTACAAAATGAAAACATGGCACAGCAACTCCTCCAACATCCGGGCAGAGCCCAAGTCCTTCCAAGTCTCTCTACGAAAAATCCCGTACAGAGCACCGAGTACGAACAGAGCACAGAATTCGGAGTAGACGGCGTGGCTGTCTTCTCTCATGCTACTCCGAGTTTCTGGTATCGAAACGGCCATGTCGTGCAGCCTGGTGTTAGTTTGGCAATCGAGCGCCAACCACAACCTGGTCCACGAGTAAAACTCGTGGCGTTTGTCCTTTTTTATCTGGCCGTGCTCACTTTCCTTGGAGCAATGCGCTCGCCACGCCAATGCTCCATCTTTCTCGTCATTTTTCACTTTTTTTTTTCTTCTTCTTTTCAGTGAAAGAAGCAAGTGGCAAGCCACCCCTGCCGGCCACCTCACACTTGACATTGAAGGAACATGTTTTCCTTTCGCTTTGCTTCTCGCTTGCGCAGTTGCGCAGTTGCCTAGTTCCACCTCGCTCCTGCTCCCACATGGCTACCCGAGCTTTGGACCAGCGGGCCGCGCGCCTTACCTTTTTCTTCCTAGAACCTTTCTGGAATCAAAACTCTCTCTTTATTACGAGCAGAGCTCAGTGGCAAGAGATGACTCTGGGCTCCAGAAACCCGTTGGAAACGGGGCACTAGCAGAGGGTTTTGCGGCCCGCCAGGCGGGCGCTAAAACTTGCCGTCGACAAAGCCCTGGACATTGTATCGCTCGCTTCTCGCCTTTTCGTCTCTTTGGATAATTGTTTTCCCATCCTCCCTCCCTTTGACGCCAATTCTCTGACAAAGCAACCTTTGAATTTCCACCTTGATTCTAGCCACTAATTCCTTTGTCCTTGCAAGCGCGCCCCGTTGTGAGGATAATTAGCCCAACCCCACCGCGCATCCTCCACCCTCCGTATAATTTCCCACTGCAGAGATGAGCAGAGAGCCCACCACATCCCGCCGCCACAATCAATGGAGAAGATGGGCAAGGCTGCGTCTCTTTGATCCCTGTTTTTTTTCCTTTTTTTTTTTTATAAACAGGAAAAAGAAAATCACGCAAACATATGAGACTAAATTTCGAGTTTCGATCTACAAATCACAACTCCCATGTCCAGCTTGCCATGTGGTCTGCAATGACACCTCGTCATACCCGGATACCAGGTTCGAGCATCACCAGGTCGTTTCATGGGATCGCGGCGCCCGCGGATATCCTCGAGCCGATCGGGGCCCGCGCCATAGTTACAACTTGTTCCATCTCGACACTATCAAACCGTGAAACCGGGTCTGGTATTTTGCCCAATGCTTCCTATTCTATACTCCGTACCCAGTACAATCCACATAATACGCATTGGAAACACAGGGCACGGTCCCTCTTATCTGCAAGCCATCCACGACCATCGAAAGCCTCTCGGCCACCAGAAAGCAATCGTCTCGCCTAGTTCACAACCCACTCTCCGCCTCTTGACTGGCAATCTATTATGACCTTTTTTCCGTATTGCCTTCTTCCCCAGGTCTTTCATGTGCCGTCCCGTTTTCTATTCACGGCTCCCTATACCCACCTGCTCGCGTCGCGCTGCACGTAGGGATACGCCTTCCAGCCCGGTATGTCACCTGGAAATGAATTGCATGCAGATGATCCATTCAATTTCAGTGGAATGAATGGCAGAAATGCCCATCTCGGTTCCCGCATCAGGTACCGGGTCTGGACTTGTCCATCATTGGGACTTTATTAGTTATGGTGCAAGTGTTTGCAAACGTGGCTACGCAACTCAGCCACATTGACACTGCTTAAGACCATGCTTTGAGGCTCGAACAGGCCTAAACAGGCTTGACAAGACTTGATCCGAATGCCAATAATCACATGATTTGGTCTAGCTACGAAATCTCCCTACATGACAAGTTTCGGTGCAACTCGGCGCGAAAAGGAATTACTCACACGTCCCGTCGTATGTCTGAATCTCAGATGGGGCGCCACTCGGCCTCACATGGCAATCGAGGAATGCCGAAGCCTTCAAAAGTCGCAGTTGTGGCGTATTGAAATATGAGGTGAAAAAAAAAAGAACAAGAAGAAAATGCAAGTCGCACATGGCGTTCCAAAACGACCAAGCACGGGAAGCTGTGTGCACTATTTACGCTAAAAAGGCCCAAAGCGAAACAAGACCTCAAATGCGACACCGGCAGCCCTCGGACAGGCTCCCGCTGATTCCTCTGCGTTCATCTTTCCCAGTTTCCGGTGAGACTATTTAATTTAGCGCCTCGTGTCAATCGACATTGGACCCCTTGGAGATTCGAATCTCGCAGACGAGCACTGAGACCTGGAATCTCAAAGACGTCCAAAAAAAAAACGGCCGCTAGCAGATGAGACAAGATCCCATCATCGGCAATTCATTCTTTCAGCCTCGCATCAATAATAAATACGAATTGCTGTTTGTGTCTCCTCCCCCTCATCCTCTCAAAAAAAAAATTTGCTCCGTCCATACCAGCAAGCACATGCCAAATCTCCCCACGTGAATGACAAAACATATGCAAACACTCAATGACTACTCCACAAACATCAAGTAAACTCGAGCAAGTCCATTTGCTTTTGTCATACTTTCTGACTAGGATACTTATTTCTAAACCTTGGTTCACTCTGTTTCATGGCTTGGTGGCGTTCTGAGACTGGGATTTTGGCGCAAAGCGCACCCACATCACACCGCCCATCATCACATTTTGTTTTGCGAACGATCGAGGTACAGAGAGGACATGCTGGTAGATGCCCACTTTCTGCGTCAAAGGACCAAAGTCAGGGGCCGCTCGCGATATCTTGACATGCCTGCCGCGCGGTTCCATTCGCAGAAAGCCATTGTGATCAAGACATGTGCTCGCCAAAAAACAAGGACAAAAATGCATTTTTGAGCAAAAGAGGCGGTGGCTGCGGGTCGCCTTTCAGGGCCGCCTGGTAAGACATGCTTGATACTTTGAGCAGTCGTACATACCTGTTGAAAAGATGCAATCAGTCTCTCAATGTTCTGACAAATTATACGTAGTAAGTAGATTTCCCCGTACGGTTATCGACAACGGTGAGGCGCAAAGTGTTCACTCCATGTTCTAAAGTATACTTTGCAAATCAACAAGATATGCAGATTGGCCATGGGTTGCTGTTGCCAGCGCGTGTACGGAGTACACCCCGTTAGTCTCTGCATTGACTGTTTACAAAACTCGGTAGCAAAAAGAAAGCTTGCTGGAGACGCAGTAGCTTGAAAGGGCAAATGCAACGGCTGGTGGTTCATCTCAGCCATCCTCGTCATGCACAAATGCGGATCGCGCAATTATCAGTACAGATTAATATCGAGTACATTCACCCAACTTCGGCTGTCCATCTTCCTTCCTCCAGCTTTTTTGCGGTCCGAAGCACATGGCTTTTCTACACTTCAGTATGTCTAGGTGTCAACACTTTTGACAGGGTTACAAGGCATGCTTGTCTCACAGCAGCCTGCTCCTTTTTTTTTATTTCCCCAAGAATTACTCCGTAACTCCGTACTTGCATTTTTGTACCGAGTAATGCTTTTGTATCACGTCACATATTCGTACATCAGCTTCGTACTTTGTAAAGCCAAAAGGCGACATTTGCTCCTCTTGGCGTACCAAATTCTCAATGGGTAAATTGGACTTCAGCCGCCAGCTCGACGCATATACATAAAAATAGAGATTGCACATGTAGATGCGTATCGGTCATCAGGAGCTACGCAGCATTTCAAGTTTGCATCCGGTAAGCCACCATGAACCTCGTGCATATGGCTTCTCCCTGCATACCGGAGCGCCTGCAAGGCTGCAACCGGAACAGGCTTCTTACTCTCTGACTGATGCTTGTGCCGTCGTCAATAGTTCTTCCGAGTGTCTTGCGCCTAAAATTGTGCTTCTTGGCTGGCGTTGACTACCCGCAATACTTTGATACTTGCCGTCGAAACCGAAGCATTCTTTTCTGCCAATCCCCGTGCTCGGCAGAGCCTCCGAGTTTGAATTTGCTCTTTCCACGTTGTCATTTTTCCGAATCGCGAGGCCGCATATTCAAGGTCTCCCCCTGTCTCATGCCTGCCAGGCACCCCGGCTAGATACTGATAATGTACACGCAAACCCTGACCGCTGAAAAGTTGACCACTCAACCTTTTCAATCTATCTGCGACGGGTCAAAGCTTATTAGAAGGTGGGATGGCGCGAGATGCAAAGTGACAAGCTTCTCCGAGTACCCCGGACTCTTCTGCTCTATTTTTCGCATCATTCCCTCCTACGTGTACGGATACTTGGTAGCCTCTCACTCTGCAATCTCCACGGATGTGGATGCTTCCGGGACCATGATCGATCTCTCACTCACCCCGGTGGGTAATACAGACGCACGAGACGGAGCCCGTGTAGTTTTTTCCTTTTGACTCCTATACTCAACGGTTACAGATTAGAGTGCTCTCGGATCATTTCAGCACGTAATTGACGCCTCAGGGGAGGTAGTGGTGGTGTGGCAAGACACGGCATGTAAGACAATGACATTAGGTGATTGGCAAGCATCAGGAGGAGGTTGGTGTTTCTCGCTCATATTGCGAGTGCTAGAGGCTTCTCCCTTTGTTCCATTTCCAATCATGTTATACTCTTGGGCAATAAAGTTCATGTAGATCATGAGTCAGTCTTGAAAGGTTCACGCGGCATGAGGATCATCTTGTTGGCCATGTGGTTTCTGTGTCAAGTGTGCAGGTGTCTCGCTTATGGATAGCAACAAGTCGTAGATCAATTGCTGCAGTATACTATCTACTGATACACTACGTACTTGGTTGAAGCCGTGGTACGCGTATTTGTAGCTGTACGGAGTAGCGCCCAATGAATATACCTGCAAATTTCAACGATTTCATCAACATCCCAATCGCACTCTGCGTATACACATCTTTGATCAAGTAAGTATATTAGTTCTGTTTCATTCGATGCAAGCTCTCTGTAAATCATCGCTGGAGCAAATGATAAAAACGATCCCGATAAAAAGTCGAATAAACCTCTTCAAAAACTATGCAGCACCTGCAAATATCGTGCTCGCTATAACAAATTGTATTACATCATCAATCCTCGCGCTACTTCATGATAACAAATGTGTCGACGTGTCTTATAGTACAAGACTTTTTTTAGGAGGCCGGGTTGTCGATTAACCAAGCGGCCATCCTAGCATTCTCTCGGACATTGAGGTCTCTGTCTTGCTTCATTAGAGTCTCTATCTTGGAAGCGAATCCAAGACGCTTGAGTTCTGCCGCCCGCTGCGCACAGGCTTGCGATTCCGCCCCGTTGTCCTTGGTCGTCAGATTGTAGAGCAGGCGGCACAGGGCTAGGCGTACTTCGCAATCCTTATTATTAGCTTGCTGAGCCAGGAGCTTGAGAAGCTCCGTCTGCGAGATGACGAGTTGGCAGTAGCGCGGGCCGGTTGCCGCAATGTGCGTCAAGATGTAGATGACGACAGTGATGATACGCGCATTGGGGTGCACAATCTTGGTCTCGCGGCCTGAGCTGCTCGCTTTTCGCGCGAATGGATGCAGGATCTTGGCACGTAGTTTTGCGGCGAGGATCTCGAACAGACGGTCTTGCCCTAATGCCTTGAACAGATAGTCGATAACCTCGGGGTTGGCAGCGGACGGGTCTGCCCCAACGCCACCGTCAACTCGGCCTATCAGGTTTCGAATAAAGTCGACGCCTTGCTCCTGGACTGCTACGATATCGTTGCGCGTCCGCGGGAGTGGATTGCTTTCAGACTCTCGAATAGAGGATAAGTAGTCCTCGATTTGACGAAGCCTGGAAGACTCTGAAGCATCAACGGAACAAATAACCCCTTCAGCTGCGTACAACCAGCGTGGCGCGCCGTCAAGCAGCTCGCTGTCCATCTCCTCATCCAAATCATCTACCATTCTCGAGGTGTATAGGCCCTCGTCCTGGTCTTCGTCACTTATCAGCCGAATTAGCCAGCCTGGCTCTAGCTGCTCCAAGCACGTCTTTCTCAGGTGGGCCGAAACTCCATCGACGAAATGCTTTAGAGCCCAAAGAGCATTGAGCCGAAGCGCAGGGTTGTAGGAGTGCGCATGCTCGCAGAGCAACCTCATGACTCCATGCGCTGTAAGATACTACAAGACGTTAGCTCAAGCATTCGCAATGATCAACACTGCACGTACTTCTTTTGATGGGCTGACAGAAACAACCAAATTGGCTACAGTTGCGGTCGCGGCAATTTGCAAGTTGACATCCGAGTGCTTCATAGCACTGAGAATGGGCGCCGCAATGTTGTGGTCAATCAGTGCGGTTCGGGATGTGTGGACAGACCTCGACAACATCCTCGCCACGAAGCATGCCGCAACAATGACTCCGATGGGGTTGGTACCATAGTCGGGATCGGGGCTAGTGCGGGCCGGCTCCGCTGCGTTTTTGTCCTTGTGATCTTTGAGTTGTCGAGGCTTGCCGGGAAATTCGCTGAGTGACTCTACTACGTATGGTACAAAGTCCTCGAGCACCAGTGCTTTTCTATAATTCTCTTCGCACGCGGCAATCGCCCCAATTGCTTTCAGTGCGGCTTCGCGGGTTCGAATGCGATGAGCCATCACAGGATGGACGCCGTTGTCACCGAGTCGATACATTGGCGACGTGCCCTCTACTTCCATACCGTCATCGGCATTCAATGACCAGTACTGAGGTTGGATTGCTGGCAGCGGCCGGTATGTGTTTTTGAGCAGTTTCGCGAGTACTTTGACGGCGTCGCAGTCGAAAGCCGCCTTCTGCAAGAACTCACAGTCGGTGATGAGACGTGCGAGTATGACAGGGGCCCGCTCTAACACATAATGTCTTGTCACAGTCTTGACATTGTCAACATCCTCCAGATCCTTACCGTCCTTGCTTTCCTTGTCGTTTTTCTCGATACTGTGGATGAGGATCGGCACCACCAGCAAAGCCAAGGTTGTCTCTCGTGCAATTGTCATACAGAGACCAGCTCTGAAGAGCGAAGCAAGAACAGAGAGAGCCGTGAGACGTTCGACTTCACCCAGAGATCTCACTAGATAGATGAGCCAGGGGATGAGCGGACTTTCAATGTCTGAGGTCGGATACGATCCGTTGTGGCCAGGTACATGGAAACGAGCAGCGTCTGTCGGCGCAAGGCCGCTTTTTCCGTTGCGGCCGCTCTTTGTGTCGATGTAATCTGGATGGGAGTACGGCGTAGATGTGCCGCTTCGTGTCTGCGGAATGACAACAGCCGGAAGAAGGTATTCCATGGCTGTCAGCCATTTGGGTCTGAAGAGCTCCCCAGAATTTTCCGAATCCTGGTTTCTGCCAATCCCAACCTGAGGAAAGTGACGTGCCTCTATTGAAGGGAAGACGGCTAAAATGGAAGGCGAGTTTATCAGGCGAGTCGCTCGATACTTGGAGTCCCCAATAATAGCACTGATAGCCTCTAGAACCGGTCCAATCTTGGCACTCTTCTTCGCTGCTGCAGGAAATGCCCTGGAAATTGTGTCTCTGCTTGCCGACTCCTCCGCGCCCGGTACAACGAAACCATCACGGACAGCAATGCTAGCAAGCTGCGTAGCCAGCAAGTCCAGCACACCGCCAGCTGCAAGAGCCTGCTGGTGGCGCTCTTGGCGGCACAGACGACATATTATCCCAATAGCGAGGGTATTTTGCGTGATGACGGGCAGAGTCAATCCCGAGGCAGATGATGAAGCTAGAATGATGCTGAGCGATTCAATGTGTTGTGGTGTGAAGACGTGATCGGCAATGACCTCGATGTTGAAGCTGCAAGTTGGCGATGCTAGTAAGGCTGCATCAGCAATCGTTGTTAGAGCTTTAAGAGCAGCAGCGATGATCTGTGCTGGGGTGGAAGCAGGTGAGATGTTGTTCAGGATAGCGGGGAGTGCCATGGCGGCGTCAAGAGGGGGCAAGAAAGCAGGGCCACCTTCAGTCCAGTGTTAGCACATCTTCACAATATGTACCCATGATATTCTTCACGCACCAGTGGCAAAGCTGCTCACGAGTTGTAGGGCTTGAAGCTTGACGCTGTCTTCCTCCGAGAGCGGGCGCATTGTGGCCAACTGTCGTGTATCTTTGCCATTCATCTTGAGAGGGGCTCTGGTCAAAGCCAAAGACCTCACAATGGGCTCCAACACACCCACAGATACCCATTCTTCCTTTCTCTGAACATGTCCCACGATTTCATTCTTGAGCGCCTGGAGTGCAGCTGTTTGTTCGCGAAAGGTCTTTGCGCCACGCAATTGCGCGAGAATCGGGGAACTCTGAGGGCGATCCATGAAGAATGTACGTCGAAGGCCGTCGCAACCTCAAGTCAGTATTTCTAGCTAGTTGATTGTAGCTAGTCGATGTGCGAGTAGAGACTGGTCTTTGGGCGATTTCGATCGGGTTGTTGGGTTGGAGGCAGCTGCGCAGCGTTGGAGCGGACACTGCGTCAGGTGGCAGCCGATCGATGCCCGGTTATGTATCGGGTTAGACTATAAGATATGCGACCAGAAGGCGCAGGTCGAGGTAATGAAGCAGAAGCGGAAAGCAAAGGACGATGACTTGGTGAAGACCGGCGTGCTCGGAGCGCAGCAGTCCGGATGCCAGAACAATAAATTGTGGGGCTGCTCCAGCGAATTCTCGTGGCCCGAAAGTAATCGTTTTCGGGTTGACAGGGCGTATATTTGTGAAATTCTATTCAAATATTATCTTGTCAGATAGTATCGTTCCATATTCCTAATTGGTATCAACATATTTATAATCTTGGAGTAATTGTGGCCGCTGCACACCATAGCGGACAGTGACAGCCAGTAACATCAAAGATTGTGAAACTACCGAGGCCGGTTTCAAGTTCTATGCACGCGGCGACTCAGGTGTGACCGAGTCTCCTGCAGTCAAGTGAAAGTGGTAGATTGATATTATAATGCGCCATAACCAAGGTATTTGACAGACTAAACTTAAGCAAACTCGTCGTCGGCTTCCTCGATAGTGTTCTTGATCTTGACCAGCATGCCGGTCTTCCACTTGTCGAGCTTGCTCATTTGATCGTACTGGTACAGCTTGTCGCTAAACTGGTCTTTGTTCTTTTCCTCGATCGCTTCGCAGAGATCGACAAGGAGCATGTGCTCGCGCTGCGTAGCAAAGGAAGGGTCCATCTCGCGGTACTTGTCAAGCGCCCGGTGGGTGGCGACCATGTCACCACTGGCAAGATGGCAGATGCCTGCCTTGAGAAAGTAATCCTTGACGCTGTACTTCATCAGATTGTTGTCAATCGACACAGCGGCAACCTTTTCGTAATTCTCGATAGCTTTGTAGTAGTCTCCCTCTAGAGCAGCCATGTCGGCAACCTTGATCCACAGCTTGTTCGCGAGGCTTTGAAACAGTCAGTAATCCACAAGCTTTGAAATCTTTTCAAAAGTCATAGTAGAAACTTACGCATTCGCATTGTCGCCTTCGTACCACGAAGCAGCAGACTCGAGCGCTTCCAGGGCGCTCTTGGTGTCGCCGAGCTCCTGCTCGTAGACCTCAGCAAGAGCCTCCTGCTGACCAGCAGCCCTTCTGAAGTTTCCCTTGGCGCAATAGCGCTGGATCGCCACTTTTACGCATCGGACAGCGGACTGCGCGTCAGTCTTGCGGTAGGCCTTGAAGGCATCGATCAGGCTGTTGGCGGCGTCGTCGGGCTCGTTGAGGTTCTTGGTGAAGACTTCTGCAGCCTTTTCAAAGGCTTTTCCGGCTTCGATATCTATACACGCAGGAGAAAGCGTCAGTTTCAGTGCCGCTGGGAGAGAAATCAGATTTGTCTGTGCTGACCTTGCTTCTGCATCTTAAAGGCGTTGGCGGCCTGGACATACAAATCGGCGGCATTCTGGTACTTGTCCTCGCGGCCGCCAAAGAAGCTGAAGCCGCTGCCGGCACCTTGCAGCGTCTTGTCGGCCTGTCATTTTGGCAACGAGGCACCAGTCAGATTGAGGCTGTCGCCAACAGGCTTGGGGAGTGGGGGAGGGGTTATGGTCGGCGCACCTTTTGCAGCAGAGCACGAGGGTCTTGGGCCATGGTGGGAGGTTGCAATCTCGGATCTGATGTGGGAATTGGTCTTAGCAAAAAGCTGCGACGTCACCTCTCTTATGATGTAGGTTATAAGAAGGATACTAGTCGCATGTGAAGGGAGTGATACGTATGTAGGTTAGTAGGTACCTGTCAACACAGCCGCTATATCTTAGCCTATGACACCGCACGCCTGACCGCCCAGCGACTCTGTCGTCTCGCCTTGCTCCACTGTTTTAGATCGCTGCAATAGCTGCATCCACGAGCTTCATCTTTTCTTCAACATGTTTCCAGCATAATTTTTTCCACAAATTGGCTGCGCCATCGTCGCATTCTGTCTTGCGGTCGCCCGTAGCGAAGCAAGGTTATTATGTCTTTTTCCGGCTCTCTGTGCTTCCGTTGCAGAGCAATCATCCACCGGCCCGTCTTATCCCAACATCGCAAAGCCGCATTATCAACAAAAGCTTCAACTGCGCATAAAATTCTTGCTCAGCCAACTTGGTCTGTCCGCTCACTTTTGGCCGGGAATGACGCGTCGCTGGCCGAGACCATCTCATCTGCACAATTACACCATCTTCTCAAACTATGCGCGCTTCCGCTCCCCAAGTCTGAGAAGGAAGAGGCCTCGATGATTACGACCCTGCAGAGTCAGCTGCATTTCGTCAAAGCGATTCAACGAGTCGATACGTCCGGCCTGGAGCCTCTCCAAGCAATACGAGATGAGACTGAAGAGGGTCGGAGAGAAGCCACGATTGGGTTGGACGATCTTAAGCAAGTCCTCGCAAAGGAGATCCGAGTAGGACACTACAAGCGCCCGAAGAGAATCAAGGAGAAGATTGAATCAGAAGCAGAGAATTGGGATGCTCTATCTACAGCATCGAAGAAGGCTGGTAAATACTTCGTTGTCGAGAGCGCAAGGAAACCCTAGGATGACATGGAGGGGGCCACATTCCTTCACTGCATGACGCATTGTACAAACACTTGTGATACCCTTGGGCAAGATGCCCATGTAGATTAGAAATAGAAGTGCGTGGCTCTAACAACGTGTCCGCTCAAAAATTCGGCATTAAATGGTGATTGTGGTGTACAATCTTCGTGATTTCAAGCCAACGCTATGCAAAACGATATTTCTGATAATTAAGACGAAATAAACGGTCATACCCGCCATGATGATTCACTGCTTCTTTTCGGCTGGCTCCTCTTTGCGCTTTGGTTTTGGTACCTTTTCGTATGCATTCGGGCTCGGCGGTCGTTTCTGCTTGTCGTCCGGTTTGCCATGACCGTGGTCATGAGCGTGATCGCATCCCTCGCGATGGCCATCCTCGTCGCGGCCGCTGCCATTCCGTCCTCTGCCCCGGCGCATTCTTTCCTCGTAATCCGATTCAGAGTCTGAAGAAGAAGAAGAGTCGGAGCTGGACTCGTCGCTCGATTCGTCCACGGCTTTCGGCTTGTGATAGATGCAGCATACTATTCGCCACCACGTTAGGCAGGCCGGCGAAAGATAAGTTTCCGATACGTGGGCATACCTTTGGAGCTCTTCCGGCCGAGGCCCTCATTATCCACCACGTCCTCTGCCCACTGCACCGACCGTCCGTTGGCATTGTGCCGTCCGCGAAGCCGCAGTATCCTCGGAGCGGGATCCGGAGCGTTCTGTGACGTGGAGGCAACCGTTGTTGTTTGCGACACAGACGGTGTCGGCGCGTTGCGCTGTGAAGTTTCTTGCGACATAATGGGTGTGTGTTGGATGTTGGAAAGTCTCGTGTCGCGCTGCTCTGGCGACGCTGTACCTATTTATTTCCTACCCCGCTGTAATAGCAAATGATGGCGTCGGTGAGTACCAGAGAATACCAGATAGAGCCTATCGATTACCTCGATAAACGCTAAAAGCTGCAGCCGTTGAGTCACGCTAGGTATTCGCTTATTCGCTGGCGGGGCTTGTGGCCTGTTTTATTGATACTGGCGGCGTTGATGGGCGCATCATCATCTAGATAACTACACTAATAAGGGTGCTCTTCGGCAGCCAAAGGGGCAAAATGCAGATAGTTGTCAAGTAGAAACTACCTAGCGTACGCGAAAAGCGTACGCGAAACATGTCTGCTGCATAGCTACTGGTAAGTTATCATTGGTCTTCAAGTAAGTGCAGTGGGAATGTACAATCTCGGCGTGTCTAATTCATATCTGTACATTCAAGGGTGTTTCTAATATTATTTTACATGTTGTACATTTTCTATGTTGCAATGTGTTTCTTTCAGGTAGAGGCGGCTTTAGCAGCTCTAGCCTCAAACTTGACCTTCTTCTTTTGGCCTTTCATGCTCTTCCTAGGGCGGCTCTTCTTGTGCTCTGCAGAAATTCTCGGCTTATTGTTAAGCCATCCATTAATCGGTTTTCGTGTGCCAACGAACCGACCTTCTGGAGTATATACATCAACTGAGGGCAGGTCAAGTTCGAGTGGGCGGGGTTGCTCCTCTTCCGACCTTAATGGAGCCTGCGGACGGCCGGGCTTGTTATTGTCTCGCCGCTGGCGCATCATCGTCTCAAAGGGGTCCAACGCCAGAGTCGTTGTTTTCGGTTCTTCTTCCACCCTCTCCAGATTCTCTGTATTCTCCGTGCTGTCCTTGTTCTCCTGTTTTCGGTAGAGGCTCCTGGTGCGAACTTGGGCGACAATCTCGACGTAGCCGACACCTTCAATCAAGATATCTACCGACAGGACGCGAAATGGCAGTCGGTCTACACTTAGACCGAGGGCGTTTTTCCTTGTCAGAGGTCCCGCTCTTTGCCTGGTAACGTCGTGTTGCAGGGCAAACCTGCCTGCATGCTTAATTGTGGCTGCAGTATCTGGAAGAGAAATGTTTTCCTGCGCCCCAAACGACTTCTTCTGCGCTTGATAATCGATCGCTTTCTCATTACTCGTAACATGATCGTCCAGAGGTGTGAAGTTGTACATCAGGAATATTATATTTTCCGACGAGGGTGTAATCCGGATCAATCCGCCACCCAGAATTAAAGACTGGCCAGGCTTGATAGTGGCTTGTTCGGGAATGATGCGCTTCTTCATTATGAGAGACTGCTTGTGGTCTTCTTTGACGAATAGATCCAAGTCACTGCGGGCCAATCCAGGCAAGTCAATCAGCTCTCCTTTCTTGTTGCCAAAGGGGATTCGAATGGGCGATGCCGTTGTTCCAGGAAGCGAAGAGACGACAGGCATAGCTGGGTAGTTGGTAACGCTTTGCGCGGGAGGGAGCAAGTCCCCAACCTTCGTGTCTTCTTCCCGGGGTGCGATATGGCCGATGACCGTAGGCCCGACCGAAGCCTCTGGATGATTTAAACGACCCTTTGGGTAGACTTCTTCGAAGAGGCGACTTTTTCCGACATTGACCTTTCCAACCATCCATCCGGCGCCGCCTCTATGCCATATGTCTTCTTTCACATCCCTTGTCCACCAGCCGTGGCTGGCGCTCACGCAGCGAACGTTTCCAAGACGCACTCTACTGCCAAGACGACCCAGAGCGTCTCGCAATACTTCTCGAAGATACGGCATCAGCGCATCAACAGATTGCTTCGTAGGTCCTAGCAGGTCGCCTCGGGTAATAATGAAGCTCAATTCGGTTTGTCGGTCGCGAAGAAACTTGCCCGCTCGTGAACGTCTATTTCGAGTTCGGAGAGGAATGTCCCCGAGCAAGACATTTAATCTTGGAATGAGCGACATGGGGAAGTCGGCGGCATCGATAACATGATATATATGGTTGTATTTGTGTGGCGATTCCTCGATGGTCTCCCGCAGCGACTCCACTGTTGGATGGAACATGGGCACTCTGCCAGAGGGTGACTTGGCATTATGATGTATCAAGTCGTGGCATCGATCGCAGACTGGTGGTTTCGGATCTGCAGAAGATTAAATATGTCAATTGTTACTGTTGATCAAGGGTGTAGAGGGGCAATTTACCCAAAGAAGGTGCAACCACCGGCTCCTCAACTACCAATGTGCTGGCATCGAACCCAAGCGCAGTCAACTGATTGCTATCCATCGAACTCAAGACATTGTTGATGACTTCATTTTCTTCAAGACTTTTCTGTTGTAACTCGTGTTTTGGAGGAGCTAGCCATTGGCGTACACGCTTCGCGGCGACATCATAGTAGCCAAGCTGCTGGGAGTCGGTCGTCTGGGTGAATGCGCCGCAGCCAGTACAGGCGACGGGAAGCTTTCGCTGTCCTTCAGTATTGACCTCCGCTGGTTCCAGATCTTCTTTCGGTGCAGAATTGTCCGTATGAATCAGCCGCTGCTGATGAATGTTGCGAGGTATTCGCACAGGCGCAACCGGTAGCTTCCGCGTAAGGCCAACGGCAGGGCAAAGAAAGAGAGGCACGCCAGCCGGCGACAAGGCCTCGGTCGTCTGAAACGACCGGGTCAGCCACCGGGAACAGAGTGCTCTGCGCATTGCTCCCGCTCAATAAATACAGGATCGCTGCATGATCACAAGATTTTCTCACGTCGGGCCTGGCATGAGTATTTAGAAGCAGGACAAGTCTTTCCAAAAAGTTGCGACTCGTTGTATAAATTTCAGCGGGCCTTGCAGGGCGCTAGCTTGATTTTTTTAGTGCCCCTTGCCGGGTTACTGACGGATGGCTCGATGCTGTGTCGCGCGATTGGCAGCCGCCAGCCCGCCAGCTCTCGGCGGATGATTTGCCGGGCCGGCATTTTACAGGGGACGTCGAATTTCTTGTAGCGAATCCAACGTCGACGAGGCATCTGGCATACGACCACAGTCGAGCGAGCATAATCAACAAAATGCGGTCACTAGGAGAGCGATTACACTTACTAAGAAAGGTTGGTACATTTCTATCATGGTCAATCGTGCTCTTTTACTAACAGATCTCGCAGAGGGTAAGAGTTCAAGCCTGAACCAGCGAATGCGACAGCGTCCGTCACGGTATTAACAACTATCTTGCTACAGCTTCTCAACCTCCGCATGGGCCCCGGAGCCGCCATCCTGCCCTCCGAAGTGTCCTGCATCCACATGGACTTTGCCTTGAGAACGCACAATGGCCACATGGGCGCCAAGTACGTCTTCGCAGACGCCGAACCCTGCGAGCGCAATCGAACACCATCGCTAACGCTATTCCCGCGCACCCAGGAAATTCTGGCGCGAGTACCTCCCACGCCTCAAGTACAACAACCCCGCCATCCCCATGATTGTTAACCGTCACGGCCAAAACGACCAGACGCCGACCATGACGGTGTACCTCCGCACCGGCGGCGACGCGCCCGCGACCCCAGCCCGCCAGCCCGCCTCCTCCCGCGTAGGACTCTCCAAGGCGCAACCGCCGGCGAGCAACGAGCGCGTCATCCACATCGACATGAAGAACAAGCACTCGACAAATATCCTCGAGCAACTCATCAAACAAGTCGGGGCGGTGCCGCTACAACCGACCGCAGAAGCCACGGCAGAACGGCAGAGCCTTGATGAACTCAGGAAGACGAGCAAAGCCAGCCGTGACCGAATGAACTCAATCAAGGCGGAGAAGGAGAGAGAGGCTACTCTGCTGCAGCGAGCCCGCGCGGCGGGTGGTGCTGCAGAGGATCCAGCGTAAGACGAGACGCTGATGTTGTAACACTACTGTAGTTTATATCATATTTTTGTTGTTGGAGCAAGAAGCACATTCTCTCAACGGCAATAGACGACATGATTCTCTATTTGGATGAACATTAAAATTGTGTTTCCAGACTAGAATGAAGGACTTCGCGTATGGCATTGCTATTATACAACCAGCTATACCTCAGTTTACTTGAGGCCAAAACCCTCGCTTTCTTTCACGGCTCGCCAAAGCACATATTCAAGCTTCTCTCGTGTGCGATAACGCCATAACGATATTTGGTTGAAGCATGTCCTTGCGACTGGAAATCGAAGACAGTCATCGCCGAGACATGACAATTTGATCCTCAGCGATGCAGCACCAGTAGCTGGTATCCGATCACTGCCGGTGATAAATGAAAGAAGTCGACGCTGATCACCTGGCTCTGCTTGCTTGAATGTCTCCCAGAACCAGCCAACAACTGGTTCTACTCCGTCAGGCTGCTTCTTATCCCAATTCTGATACTCAGCAACAGCTCTCAGCGAATCAACATCGAGTGGCTCATCGGACCCTCTGATGAGCAGCTCAATCTCTTCCGGGCGGAAGAGAGAGAATGCGTTGCCACCGCAGACGTTGTAGAATCCTCGACGAAAAGGCTCAAATTGACGTCGCACCGACACATCGAGCACGTAGCGGATATATAAATCCACATACTCTCGTTTATTGGTATTGGTGACTGGTCGACGCTCGCCGCCTTCGCACAAAGGTACTGCTGACGAAGATCCATACCTGTCATTTTCGAGCATAAAGTCAAGCGCGAACGTAGACTCGACATCCCCATCATATTCAAGCAGCTGCTGGAGCCCTCGAGCAAGCCTTGGGCGGTACTCGGCAAGATCGTCAAGAGTATACTTGAGGTGTGGGGGAGCGTGAGCCAGCGAACTCATACCATGGCCAGGGGCCGCGGCCAGCAGCTTTTTGAACGCAAATGGTGGAAGGGGCACGTCGAGAATTGTCGAATTGTAGATTGCCAAGCCCAAAACCACTCCCACTAAAAAGTATTGATCAGTGGATTCCAGAGAATTGGGGTTGAAATAGCAGAATTGGGAATCTTCATCGTAAAGAAACATGCCTGGAAACTGTTAGAACTTGAATCATGTTGGGGCGATGCTAACGTACCGCAATCTGGATTGAATACGTCTCGAATGACCAGTTGAAACCACTCTTTTCTTAGACCGCCGCCATCAATGCCTTCTTCGCCCCGGAATTTGATTCGAAGACCCTTTTTAATATCATCTGTTCCGCTACCAATGACTTCGCTCACCGCCATCAAACTGTCGTCGACCAGGCATTCGCGGCGAACAGTAAGAGTCAAATATTGCTGTACAGATTTGTTAGACATGATACTGTCTATCAGCGCAGCTCTCGCTTTGTTTTGCATCTGTCTGCGTGTGTCGTACTCCAGTATCGACGTCTTGGCCCAGAGGCTGAGAAGAAACGGATATTGGCAGAAGGAGAAGAACCCTTGCTTGGCTTCCCAGGTATCGAAGTCTTTGACGAGGTCAATATAGTCAACCATGGAAACATAAAATTCGCTGCTTGGCAGCTTGTGGCCTTTTTGATGGTGGTGATGAGCATCGCGAGTAGTGTTGGGGTCGTTTGCGGCGAAGATGAGAGCAAGCACGCGAGAAGTCGCTTTCACTTGCCAGTCTTCCGGATAAGACGTTATCTTTTCCGGCTCTCTCGATTTTTTTGACTTATTTGACAAGCTCAGTGCTCCGATTTCATCATGAATCTGTGCATCGGATTGACCGCTCCGCATTTGGGGTATCAGGAACGAGGTCACCGCGTCTTCATCCGCAGTTTTGGCTGGCTTCTTATTCCTTTGCCTGAGCATTCTGTATGCAAGAAAGCCAGAAAATAAATCCTTCGCTTTCATGTAACGTTCTTTTTCAAACTTGATCCACCAGCTAATCAAATGATTGTGGCAGACTGGGGGTGAGTTTGAGATGAGGCCAATGACTCGTTTGATGATGCCTGAATGTTGGCCAGATAGTGGACCAGATGAGGGCATAGTTACTGACCGATCCTTTTGGGTTATTTGGTGTATGGCTTGCGGTCTGCGTCCAGCACTATTGCGGTATACTAAGCCTTCCAGGGGCAGTTGACTGCTATGTAGCAGTGGATTCTCCAGTATGACTAGCAAAAATCGCAAATCAGCTGGCTGTAAGATGGGATATCGGGGGCGCTTCAACAGCATCTCGGTGTGTCTAAGAAGCGTCTGATGAACATGAAGTTGCGCCTGTAGGAGTTCGTTCTCCAGTGATGACCGATCGAGGTCGACCGCAGATTTTGTCGACGCAACTTCCGCAAAGACGGAGTGCCAGCCTTCTGCAGGCCCGATGATAGTCCGATACCAGTTATCAAGCTCATTCCAGTCCATTTGCAGAGGCTTCGCCGCTCCTGAAGAAGTTCTTCTAGCATGACTCGGCTGCTTGGGTTTCTGTACTGGTGGAGGGGGTTGTGGACGATTACCAGTCCACCACAGCCCGTTTTCTGCCACATCTCTCAGTAAGAGAAGCTTGGGATCCAACTGGCTAATCGGCATATTGCTGTCGGTATTTCCACGAGGTCGGCTTCGATCTCTTGATGGCATACGCGCCTCTTTTGAAGGTGCTGGTTCTCTCGAGGGCACTGGTTCTCTGGAAGGGACTGGCTTTCTTCGAATATGTTGCTCTGTGCCAGCTGAATAATTATGATGCATGAAGGAGGAATTGAGGCAGTCTGGGGATCTGAAGCATTCCATGATATAGTCTTCTAGTGCCCTGAAAATAGTTTGCGGCTCATGCGAAGGAGATCGGCCGGGACTGACGCGCTCGGCACAAAGGCTAGGCCCTGCTGGCTGGTGATTGAACGCGGGTTGTTCTGAGTACCCATAGGAAAGCGACCTTTGTGGTTTGGTGATAAACTTGGGGTGATCACCAGATGTGTTTGCCTCCGGCGCATTGAGAAAACGTGTCCCGAACCGGCGTCTAGTGTCGTGCTGCGTTGCTCCTTCGCTGTCTATGCCTGCGCCAGTGGGTTGAGGCTGTTCTGAAGCAGGTTGCGATAGTCCTTCCTTGCCGTACAGACCTTGAGTCTCTTCGATTCTCCTGCATATATAGGATTGCAAACAACGCCGAACAACGTTCTTCGTATGCAGTAACGAAATAGGCTGCATGGGCCCTGAGACAGCATCAGCATCAACAGAGCTTCTAATTTGAATTGCATACGAACCTCGTCCAGGGTCTGCATTCCTATGGATGGGCCCAGAAGTCGATCCATCTCTGCGACTGGCTCCGTGAGCATCATGGCCTTCAAAATTTTCCAAGTCGTTTACTGTAGCGCAAGTCGTGCATTTGAAGACGGTGAGGTTGTTGGGCCATCGAACAAGACCGCCGCATGTCATACAGTTTCCAGTTGCAAAGTCTCTACCACTGACACCACACATTTTTCTGGCGCCGGTGTCCATTTGCCGGGCCATTGTCCGGCCATCTCTGCCTTCTTCTGGAAGTTTGGTCTGGGTGAAGTATGATGACGATGAGGCTTCGGCGGCGTTGGCCATTGAAGGAAACGGATGGCTCATGGACCGACTGTGCCTAGTTTGAGCCGGTTTGGGCGGTAAGGGTGGTGGGCGATCAGGAGCAGTAAAGGTAGAGTGCTGAACACGGCTCCAATTCGCATTACTTCTTGGGGAGTCTGTAGGTCCTCCTCTGGGCCCGGGCACGCGACCAGACGAGTCAACCTGGGATTGGCGATGGCCAATATCAGGAACTCGGTGGGCCATTGTGAGTAATAGGTATACACTGTTGCCGCTACCTGCGAGAAGCTCCTTCTCGCAAAAAGTGCCGGGTATGCCGCCTCCTGTTGATGAGGCGGTGCTGCCGTTGCGCGCTTGGGCGCTATATCGATAATAGATTGGTAGTAGCGCCTGGGTTCTGCCAGCTGGGAAGAGCAGGTCGCATGTCCAGCTTAGATGGGAGAGAATTGCGGTCCTTTTGGACGTCGATCAATCTGGCTTGTTCAAGGGGCGCTGGCAGACAGTCTGCATGCCTGTCTCAGCTGTTACAATTGCAGGGGTGTGTGGCGTCTCGAGCTGCGGTGACAGGCGTCCGGAACCACCGCAGCATCGTTTCTGCCCGATGTTGGCAGAGCGCGCTATACCTTGACGCAAGGCCCCTCTCTTGATATAATATATCGGAAAGCACTATTTGTGCCGTGGATTATTTGTGTGATCGACACGCTCCGTGATGTGGGATAGCCTGGTTGCCTGGATATTAAATGCAGAGGGAAGGTGCAGATTTGACACGATGGAGATCGTTCGGGCGGAGGGGCCGGATTCTACCCTAAGATGGTGGCAAAACTTATTTGAGCATTTGATCCAAGCGCCAGCAAGACTAATAAGTGTCGCATATGCAAGACGCGCTATGAATGTACGGAGTCGCATTTGGGCGCTTTATATCTCATTCTCACGATGTGAGAAGTCAACATGGCCTTTGGTAGGCTAATAAGAACTTGCCATATTTAGCTATGAAGCCGCGTCACCGCGACGGGGCCAAATAGTTTGATAAAGGTCAAAAAAAAGGACACAGCCACACAATCCAGGTACCCAGGGGCCAGCACCAAACTGGCAAACGACCACTAAAATTGTCAGGGGCAGAGATACGAGGATCGTTAACGAATGCACGAGTAAGTATCCCAAAATCAATACCGCTGAGCCATGCATTCGTCATGCGGCTGTCGCCCTCGCATGCAACATTACATAGCTGTAGCCAGAATTCAAACCATTTTCTCGTTACATACAGGAAACTGGCACCAGTCAAACTGCCTAGTTCCAAATGGCTTATAACAACTAAAAGAGGCCCACGAAAGCCGCAATGGAATGTGTGACGAATGAACCAATAATAAAGGAACGGAGGCATGTGACGCAACCTGCAGGAAAGAAACCATGCTGGCTTTCTTCTAATTAACGAAATGGTTAAAGTTGATAAAGTACCCATGCTTGCCATGCAATAACGTCGCAACTAGGTCCAGTCTGACTTCGTCAACCAGCGGTCGCTAATTTACGGATGTCCAGAGCATAGATCGTACAACAAATCCTGATCTGATGAGTGTGTGAACAGATTTTCCCCCAAATATAATTTCAGCGATAAACGAGTCAATCGTCATCATCGCATCGCACACTGCCATAGCTATTCAGGTTCGTCTGGGCACCTCATGCTTGGGGATGGCTTACGTTTTTCGCGCCAATCGAAGATCGTCCTAAGTGCTGCTCGTTTCGTCCGAAACTGAGTGACCAGAACATTCACATTTCTTGAAGCTGTGAATGGCCTTCACAAAACTGTCGTCATTCACAACACTCCTTTTTGAATGGTAGTAATTTTTTTTGGACCCTGATGCAAATCATTCCGAGGATCTAAGCCTCTTAAACTCCCACCATGTCTTCCCACCGACCGGTCTCACGATCCGACTCGAAGCGAGAATTGTCCTCCAATCTTAAAATACATGTCGATTCCTCTTCCGTTCGCCATGCACTGCAAAACTGATAACCCAACATCATGAATGGTTCGTTTACGAGGGGGGAGCGGCGCCGCGGCCACGACCGAATCCACCACGGCTAAAATAACACTGTCAGCAATTCGTCCGTAAATCGTACATCGAGGGTCGCGCAGTTCGTCTCACAATTCGGGGTTGAAGCCACCAGGGGCGCCACCCTCCTTGCCCTCACCAGCCTCACGTCTGCGGTATCCGCCTTCGCGGTCGCCGCGGTTTCCATCGGGTCGGCGGCCGAAGGGACGGCGCTCACGCTCGCCCTCGCCGAGCATGCCGCGAGGAGGAGCGTGGGAGCGCTGCTGCTTGATGTGGGTGGCGGGAACAATCTCGGCGGGGAGGTGAAGCCATTCGCGGAGGTAGTCGAGACCCTCGGGGGTCAGGGTGTAGTAGTAGTACTGCCACGAGAACTGGGTCTTGACGTAGCCGCGGGAGGTAAGAGACTGGCAAGCCTTTATGACAAAAAGGTTTTTTGTGTCGATATCGGGGTGCTTCGGGAGGTTGAAGTCCTTGGCGGCCACGAGCACACCCTCGCGGAAGAGGTACTGTATCAAGGGAACAATTACATCAGTATATTCGCTTCTCTCCGAATCTCTCGATTGAAAGTCGAAATACCTCGTGGATCTTCTTGCGGTCGGCCTTAGGAATGAGCATCGTGGCGGTTTGCGTTGGCTTCAGTCGATGGTAGGAGTACAGTTTTTCGGGATGCCGTGTAAACCTCGAAATGGTTTACTTTTGTGGGCGCAAGCCCTACACAGACACTCACCTAGCGAAGGTGGGGTGGCTGTGTTTGTGGGTGTGGCTAAAGTTCACGTGTAGATAAGATATTCACAGTAATGTGGCGCAGCCTTCTGCCGGTTCCACATGCCAGCCATCGCCACGCATAATGTGGGGCCTCATAATATTCGTCCTGCTTGCGCCAGTGATAGAACCAGTTCTTTCCCCCTCATACTGCTCATTAAACAAAGGCTTCAAGATGGAATCTAAACATATCAACGTCTTGGTATCGACATTCCGTGGATTAGGACTACCGCCAACCATCGTACTGCCCGCGCAACCTTCAACGACAGTCACAGCTTTTCGTCATCACCTGAACGAGCGTCTGCCTGATACTGCTGCAAGACTCATTCTCACCACACTATCAAACAAACAACTCCTCAATGAATCCGATATACCACTCTCCTCATATATCTCCGCAGAAGATGACGACTTCCTTTCCTTGCGACTCAGTATCCCACTTTGCGGTGGCAAGGGTGGTTTCGGATCTCAGCTGCGAGCAGCTGGTGGGCGCATGTCATCGCGAAAGAAGAAAACTCAGGACGATAATGGCTCGAGCCGCAACCTGGACGGCCGAAGACTAAGAACCGTCAACGAAGCCAAAGCCCTCGCTGAATATCTCGCAATAAAGCCTGACATGGACAAGAAGGAAAAAGAAAAGCGCCGCGCCCGGTGGCAAGATATTGTGCAGCAAACCGAGGCCAAAGAGGCGGAAATTAAGAACGGAGGAAAGAGTATGATTGATGGACAGTGGGCCGAAGACAAAGAGGAAAGCAGCGAGCGGACCAGAGACGCGGTCCTAGCCGCAATGAAGAGCGGCAATTATACCGACAACCTCTTCAGCAGCTCACACGGTTCGAGCTCTGCAGCACCAGGCGAGAGTCCATCCGACAGCGATGAACAGTCTCGCGCCAGCTCGAAGGAGTCACCGCCACCGATACAATCTGCAGCGGATAGCAAGGGGAAGGGCAAGGCTCGTGCTTTTTTTGGGTTTGACGAGGATGACGAGTTTATGAGTTCCGATGACGACTCAGACGACGATGCAGGGAAATAAAGAGAAAAGGTCATATATTCCTCTTCCCCCAAAGGCTAGCTAGAGCTGACGTCCAATCCTGGCGAACAAGAGCGTGGAGTTTATGCGGTTGATATTCATGTTAGTGCATGGCGTTTGATATACCATCTGTAATCATAGGGCAGCGGAAACAGTCTTTTTGTTATGTTTTCGAAATAGTTTATTCAATGGAACACACCAAATCGTTTGCACAGTCTATCGACTTCGCATAGTACACAAGCAGCACGTGCTGCGATTTATTCCCATCTTAAACTTAATCGCCTTTGACCAATCAAAGTCTTGCTACTTCTTTTAAGCATCGAGCTTGACGGGAAAGTTGCCAGCCTCTGTCATCTACATTAGCAATTTTGAATCGTACGAATTCGGGAGCAACATACCGCGCTGCTCGTCCCAGCGCGTGTACCACCCGGAGGGGCACAGAGATCGGTAAGCGAGCCAGAACTAGACGCGAGCATGTTAACATCGTCGCCTTCATATCGAATAGTCGTAACTGTGTATACCTGACGGCAAGGTGCGAAGTCCTCGCCCTTGGCGGTAATGCACTTGTGGTAGTCGACGTAGTTCTGCCAGCAGTGCTTGGTCTGGTTCTGATTAGGGAAACGGGCGTCGGTGCCTGGCAAAATAGGCGGTCAGTATTTTCAAGGTCAATTGAATACAATTGAGTCGAATGCGACGATGCGATCGAGTTTTGTCGACTTGGGGGAGAGCGTACCGGCTGTCATCATAGTTAGCCTCGGGTTCCGAACCGATAAATTTCTCCGCGGTATTATCCGACTTACCAGTGACGAACTTGAAGGGCTTGGTCACAAGCTCCTGTCCATCTTGTCCTTCTTCATCAGACATTATGAATTGATTTTAGAGTATGTAGAATCGGGCAGAACGAGAATTGAGGCGTATGCAAGCTCGGACGGGCGTAACGGGTGGTTTGTTGCGTAGAGGTTGACACCACGAATCAGATGATTCCCAATGCAGAGCACCATGTCTGCCTCAGGCTTTACCAAACCAATCAGCCCACGCAGTAAGGCACCCACCACACCTCTCCAGCCGGATTGGTGGGTCGAGCTACCAGATTGCAGCACTTCTTGATGAACTCCAAAACATCACTTTCTTCTGAATAACCGTTGCTAATTGACTTCTACCGGCTCTCCCGCCTCACCTCGAACTCTCCACTCACCAATATGCGCGCCACTACTGCCATGAGAATGTTCCGCCAGACCCCTCGCTTGATGCGACCGGTTCCCGTGAGTCAATATGCCACTGCTGATTGAACCACGCTAATGCCTCGGTCATCCAGAAAGAAGATCAGGCTGGTACGTGATGAAGCCGTAGCGATTGTCTATTATCCACGACCTCGAAACGACTGCTCGACATTTCAAAAGCGACGAAGACTGACCTCCAATAGGCCACACCATCTCCCAGCGCCTCCGCAAGCTCAAGCAGATCCCTGCCGAGCTGTTTCCCCTTGGTATGTTGTGCGAGATGAACGGGACGACGCGAACCGATATCTGACAAGTATACCAGCTGCCGTCGTGGGATTTGCCGTTGCCGCCGCCGGCTACTCTTGCGCCCGCAAATTTTGGGTTGACAAGAACCTCCGTCTGGGCCGACAGGGACCTTCTGCCCGTGCTGACCACTAAGATTGGAGCGAATAGGTAGAGGCGTGACGCCAATTTTTTGTTCTTGTACGGGAAAGGGTAGCTGTATATGTCTAGGGAAACCAGTCCGGCACAAAATAGAGGCCAGGCCATTTCATCGTCATCTCAACTGGTTCGTTGCGTGAAGTATAGTAAATTGGATATTTGAATTAGTGACCCAAACGCCGATGCTATGCAGAGAAGAAAACAAAGAGTATTGCTGCCAAATGCAAACGTCGTAGATTGCATCATTGCTGCTTTGGTCCAGCCACATCTAACTCCTCCAAGCCTTCCATGGGATCTGGGCCAGATGGGGCTCGTATTTCAGCTTCGCCTTCAGCGTTCTCGGCCAACCAGCCCTCCTGATGGTATATTAGCACTGTAGACATAAACATATTCGAGTAGATATCATGACGTACCTGGTCCCACACAGCAGTCTTGCTGCCGAGGCCTTCTTGAGCACTCTTGGGCGCTTTGGCCTGGGAGACTTTCAGCGTTCGGCCAAATAATTCCGCTTGGTCCATGTTGTCGATAGCCTCTTTGGCATCTGCGCTGTCCTCAAACTCAACATACGCAAACCCTTTGTGAGTTTCTCCTGAATTGGGGGCATCAGGTTTTGGCAGCTTTACGTCGACGATTTCACCAAATGGGATGAAAGCGTCCACCACGTTGGCGTTGGTCACTTGTGGTGCCAAACCGCCCACGTGGACGGTAGCTTTCCAACGAGCTGCGTCCGACATGATGAAGTTCAATTTATCGCGTTGTCATGCTCCGCGAAAAGGAAACGAATGTTAGTTGAGTTTTTTGAGCTTTTGCTGTCCCAACCCAAGGACTGTTCGTGAGGAAGCTTCCATTCATTGAATCACGTGATACATTCCCGCTGCCCCACCGTCAATGCTGGAGGCCCAGGAACACATCTCGACAAGGGGAAGCTCCAAGTGCCTGCAATCTGGCATCACTCTTGACTGGATTTCGGTTGTATCCAGTTTCACACACTTTTCCTTTAACAATTTCATGCCTTCTGCTGGCAGAAGCTAAGAGGTGCATTGCTCTTAGCGGCCAGTGCCAATTCTTGGCATTTCATTGTTCTCTTAGCATACACCGTTGTCGAATCGAATAACCACTCCTTGGTCCCGCCCGATCCCTTACACCCCCGCCACCATGGTGCGCCTACGAGATATTCCACGAACGGCCGCCTTCGCTTGGTCGCCCGGCGCCGGAACCCCCCTTGTGGTCACTGGTACTCGTGCCGGTGCTGTTGATGCCGACTTTTCTGACGAAAGCAAGCTTGAGCTCTGGGATTTGTCCTTAGACGACCAGGAACAGGGACTTGAGCTCCAGCCTATCGCGAGCATCGCCACCGACGCCAGGTATGTCGTATAGCTACCTTTTACCTCCGCAAGTCTTAATCAGACGGAATAGATTTTACGATATTGCATGGAGCCCCCCTGATGCTGATCACCCACAAGGCATCATTGCGGGAGCTATGGAGAATGGCTCCCTCGATCTTTGGGACGCTGCAAAGCTTCAAGCGGGTGGAAGTGACGCCCTGCTGTCACAGACGACCAAACACACTGGTGCCATCAAGACACTCCAGTTCAATCCTCTCAAGCCGCATATTCTAGCCACCGCTGGTGCTAAGGGCGAAATTTATATCTACGATGTCAATGACATTGCCAATCCTTTCCGCCTCGGCAATGCTGCCGCGCGCTCTGACGATATTGAATGTCTCGCATGGAACCGCAAAGTCTCCCACATTCTTGCTACTGGTGGAGCAGGTGGCTTTGTAACGGTGTGGGATCTCAAGACTAAGAAAGCATCTCTCACATTGAACAACAGCCGCAAAGCTGTCAGCGCCATTGCCTGGGACCCAGACAACTCGACGAAGCTCCTGACAGGCACGCCAGACGACAACACGCCGGTAATTCTCCTATGGGATCTGCGCAACTCCAATGCACCGGAGAAGACACTGCAGGGCCACGAGCAAGGTATACTGTCTCTCGCCTGGTGCTCTCAAGACAGCAGCATTCTGCTTTCCTCCGGGAAAGACAACAAGACACTGGTCTGGAATCCTCTCACAGGGGAGCGCCTCGGAGAACTTCCCGAGGTCACGAACTGGACCTTCCAAACACGCTTTCATCCGCATAATCCCAACCTATCGGCTACTGCTAGCTTTGACGGCAAGATCACAATCCAGACCTTGCAGAATACGAACCCCGACACTTCAAAAACCGCCATTGACAACAATTTGGATGGTGCCGACTTCTTCAGTGCTGCTCAAACGCAACCCCAGGGTGCATCGTGGTCACTCAACAAGGCGCCCAAGTGGTTTAAGCGCCCCATTGGCGCCTCTTTCGGATTTGGTGGCAAAATTGTCGTTTTCAAAACAACATCTGATCAGGATAGATCCTCCAAAGTTGTCATCTCGCAGTTCTCGGCCGACTCTGACTTTTCTTCGGCGACCGAGAAATTCCAAGAAGCACTTGCCTCCGGTGATCTGTCGGCCATTTGCGAAGAGCACATCGAGCAATCCAAGACAGACGAAGAGAAGGCTGACTGGAAGGTTATGCAGACCCTGATTGGCGAGAATCCTCGTGGCAAGATTGTCGAGTACCTCGGTCTCAAGGAGGAGACTAGCGAAGAGACACTGTCTGAAGAAGCCAAGACGGAAGGCGAGGAAGCTGCCAGCGATAAGAAGAAGCTTTCCAACTTTTTCGACGGAGCGGATGAAGACGGTGACGACGACTTCCTATCTGGCGTAACTGCAACCAAGGGCGCCAAAACTGACAACCCCTTCCATTTGTTTGCCGATAGCGACACAACTGTTGAGAAGGATATTACAAAGGCACTCATGCTAGGCAACTTTTCTAAGGCGACTGACATCTGCCTGAAAGAGGATCGCATTGCTGACGCTTTTCTAATTGCAAACTGCGGTGGGCAGGAACTAGTTGACAAAGTTCAAGCTGCGTATCTCGCTCGCAAGACTGGCTCGCCTAGCTACATTCGCCTTCTCGAAGCTGTCATCGAAAAGAATCTCTGGGACGTTGTATATAACGCGGACCTCAAAAGTTGGAAAGAGACGATGGCTATCATTTGCACCTTCTCGGATCCCACCGACTTCTCCGACCTTTGCGAGGCCATCGGCGATCGAATCCAGGAAAGCGGCGAGCGCAAAGACGCATCGTTCTGCTATCTCGTCGGCTCCAAGCTTGAGAAGGTCGTGTCTATCTGGACTGCAGAGCTGGAGGAGGCTGAGCAGGCTGGCACCAAAGACCCGTCATCCCAGGACTCAACCTTTTCTGTTCATGCCAGAACTCTGCAACAATTCATCGAGAAGGTGACCGTCTTCCGTCAGGTCAGCAAATTTGTTGACAACGAAACGAACGAGACAGCAGGCTGGAAGCTTGCCGCTTTGTATGACAAATACACCGAGTACGCTGATATTCTCGCTGGTCATGGTCAGCTTGACGCTGCCCAACGTTACCTCGATCTTTTGCCTAGCACATACCCTGCTGCTGAAGGTGCTCGTAGCCGGGTCAAACAGGCCACCCAGAAGTCGTCCACCAAGGCTGGTGCCAAGCTTGCTACGAGAACAACTAGCGCCGTTCCGCAGACGCAGTCTACTTATGGCTACCCTACTCCTCCGCCTCCGCCTACGGGAACCACTGGTGCTGCTAATCCATACAGCAATATCACCTCTATTCCTACGCCCCAGCCATTCCAACCTTTACAGCAAGCTGTGCAGCCACCGCAGCCATCGTACGGAGGCAACCCGTACCAGCCATCAGGCATGTATCAGACGCCTGTCCCAGGCTATCCATCTTCGGCACCGCCACCTGTCTCTGGACCTCCTCGCAGCGGCACGCCTACCCTGTCAACGATGCATAGTGCGCCAAGAGATAGCTGGAACGATGTCCCTATAGTGACAAAGGCGCCACCTCCCAGGCGCTCAACCCCAAGCGCACCGCCCCCCATCGGTCCATATGGTATCCAGCCCGGCCAAACACCACCGCTTGGACCTCCGACCTATGGCGCACCTTCCAAAGCTAGCCCTCCTCCTCCTCCCAAGGGTTCTGCCCCTCCTCGTGTCACTTCGCCTCTGGCTGGACCTCCTCAGACATTCCAGGCTCCTCCTCGTCCCTCATCGGCGGCTAATCAGTATGCTCCCCCGCCTCAGGTTGGTGGTGGCCCCCAGATGGCCAATCTGGCTGCACGAACTGCTTCCCCCTACAATGCCCCCCCCGCTGGCGCTCCTTCTTCGAATCGATACGCCCCGGCGCCTGTTGCACAGCAGCCTAGCCCGGCTCCTCCAGTAGGAGGATCTTTGCCGCCGCCACCTATTGGCGGCAATGCTCCTCCCGCCAACCCATACAGCCGATTTGCCCAAACGCCACCTCCTTTCGCAGCAAATCCTTACGCTCCAACCAACAACTTTAGCTTGCCCCCCAGCGCTGGAGCACCCCCCCCTGCTTCCGGACCTCCTGCTGGGCCGCCGCCCATGGGCCGACCTGGCCCTCCTCCTGCTGGAACCACAGCCACACCACCTCCCCCGAGAACCGCTGGTGCACCTCCACCCAAGGGGAAGCACCCTCCTGGTGACAGATCCCATATCCCTGCAAGTGCCCAGCGCCTTGTCGAGATTCTGACCGAAGACATGCAGCGCGTTGCAGCAAAAGCACCAGCTACTTTTGCGCCTCAAGTCAAGGATACCCAGAAGCGACTAAACCTGCTCTTCGACCATCTGAACAACGAAGAGCTTGTGTCTCCTTACAGTGTTTCTAAACTAGCGGAGCTTGCCGAGGCTCTCAAGGCCAAGGATCACTCAACGGCAACGAAACTGCAGGCTGAGCTTCAGCGCGAAAGGGTTGAAGAATGTGGCCAGTGGATGGTAAGTCGAAGCGCTAAATATGTCGGATGCGTGTAAGAGAGAGTAACTTGCTAATATACTGGTTCTCAGGTCGGTTTGAAGCGTCTCATTAACATGAGTAAAGCGACACCTTAAATATGATATGCAGTAACCTAGAACAAAACGTTGATGAGTTTGTATGGCGATGGTGAGAAAACAGGTTGGGAAGAGTGATGTTGTCGGCGCTATGTTTTAGACGTAGTTATTAATACCGGCCCTTTATATTACTCTATTAATCTTATGCCGTGTATGTATATGAAAAGAATAATCTCCTAGATCACTATGCATGCGCCAAACAAGAATGTGGCTCAGGGCGTACATGGGCCCACTCTGCCTTTTGGGGAAGCTGTATTCCACGTTAACGAACGAACCACGACTCGTCAACCTGTCAACGCACCACGCCTGCCAACGACATTCCTGGAATTTTCGCTGCCCAACAAACGAGACACGAACAGAACAACCACGATATCTTGTGAAAGAAAGGCCTAACAACATTAACTCACCAGCCATGACGGAGGGTGTATCGTCATCGAGCGACGCCGCTGCCCAGCGAGCCGCAGAGCAGGCTCGCCTGCGCAAGGAGCGCCGCGAGGCCAAGATCAAGGCCGGCGGCTCCTCGCGCCTCGACAAGATTACCGGTATCGGAGGCCGCGTGGTAGGAGGTACGACGTTGCATCCATCTATCCATCCAGCCAGCCTGACCCCTTGCTTTGTGAGCGTGTGCTGACCACCGTTTGTCTTGCTAGACAATGACCAGGTCGCTCCAGAAGCTACGAAGAAGACGACAGCAGCAGTGTCGAAGCCCACCGCTGCGGGCGACCCAGATGAGGTGGATATTTCCGAGCACTTTTACACGCCGGGGGCCGCACGCCTCGAGCAGCAGCAGCGCCGCGCGGCGGCGGCCATGCCCTCGCCTGCTGCTGGAGACGACGGGGCCTTTTTCCCGTCGGACATGACGGAGGAGCAGCGGGCGCAGCTGCGACAAATGATGCTCGGGAGCGGCGGTGGCGCGCCTGGCACGCCTGGTGCCGGCGACGAGGACCCGCTGATGAAGATGATGGCGCAGATGATGGGTGGTGCCGGCGGCGGCGGACCAAACGCCTCGCCGTTTGCGGGCATGATGGGCGCCCAGCAGCAGCAGCAGCAGCGGCCATCCTCTGGGCCAGACATCTACGGCACCGTCTGGCGGGTCGTGCACGCACTGCTCGCGCTCGGGCTGGGCCTGTACGTCGTGCTGCGGACACCGTTTGACGGGACGCGGGTGCAGCGAGAGCTAGCCTTCAAGCTGGCAGACGCCGACGCCGACGGCAGCTTGCCGGAGGGGCTCGACGCGGCCAAGCAAAACTTCTTTTGGGCGTTTGCGACGGCGGAAGCGGTGCTGCTGACGACAAAGTTTGCCCTCGACAAGGGCCGTCCGCCGCCGGCGGGCATGCTGTGGTCGGTGGCTAACCAGCTGCCGACGCCGTGGCGCGGGTACGTGGTGGGCGTGATGCGGTACGGGCAAATCTTCACGACGGTGAGGACAGACGTGTTGCTGTGCGCGTTTGTGCTGGGCGTGTGCGCGTGGTGGAAGGGCCAGCTTTAAGGGGGGGGGGGCCGCCTTGGGGTAATTAGTGGAAGAATATACATGGATTCATTATGATAAGAATATGATGAAATTGGTAAACATGTACGTCTTGACCATGTTTATTCATGGCAAGTGATTGGTACACTTTTGTACATGATTGCTCTCAAGTCTATGCAAATGCTCATCGTACAACTCGCTGTCTAATCCCGTCATCGTACTACTACACAAGCCAAGCCCTTTACAGCAGCCACTACTCCTTGAGGACGTAGCCGAGCACGCCGCCGAGCACACCACGCACGCGGCGCGGGTTCTCCAGTACACACGTAAACACGACGGCCGTGCTAGCCGCAAACACCAGCGTCTCGCGCCACTGCTTCTCCTTGGGGTACTGGCGGGGCACGAGGGTGCCGAGGGCGCGGGGCGCGACGAAGAGGCCCATATCCTTGCGGCGGCCGGCCGTCTCGACGAGCACGCTCCAGCCGCAAAGGAAGCAGCCGGTGCCGACGCACAGCTTGGCATCGAGCAGCTGGCGGGTAGGCGTGCTGGCGCCGAGGAGCAGCGGGCCGACGCGGCTACGGGCGAGGCAGACGCCGTAGTAGAAGAGAGTGATGTAACAGGCGAGAAATGCGGAGGAGCGGGCAGCGGAGCGGAGGGCGCGGAGGAGGGCACGGCGGGCGGCCGGTGCGCCGGAGGACGTCTTGCGCAGCTGCAGGGCGAGGGCGAGGGGCAGGTACGTGTACATGGACCACTTCCAGGAGCGGATGAAGCGGCTGAGGGCGTGGTACTCGCACGAGGGGCCACAGCCCATATGGACAATCTCGCAGGGCAGAGGAATCTGGGTGACGGGGTCGCCCCAGTGCCGGGGCAGGCCGTAGTCGTCGCACATGTCGCCGACGAGGCCGGCCTGGCCCGTCTCGCGGCCGTAGACGAGAGCGTCAAAGTGGAAGCGGCGCAGAGCCTCTATGAGGCGCGTGTCGACCTGTGCAGCCGACGTGATCCATTTCTGGTAGCCACGGGGCAGGTTGTCCGGGTAGTAGAACCAGGACCACATGATGAGGGCACACGACGAGACGAAGACGAGCGGGTCGGCCATGTATTGGGTGAAAGCTTCGGCCTGTGCGGTGGTTGAGTTAGAATGTGGCGGGAAGTAAGAGAGGACGGGGAGTTGGGGGCTGACTTTGGTCCATTTGTTGGCGAGCTGGCGTCGAGACCTGCGCTGCGCCCAGAGCTCGCCGACAATAACGTCGGCAGCGCGAGTGGCGGCAAAGAGAGTCAGATCTATGGTGCGGCCGGCCATCTGTCTGCAGCGTATTTCTTCGTCTCGCTTGGTCCTTCTGGCAGTCGAGTGGCGGCGAGGAGCCGTGCCTTTGGTGTGTAAGAGCTTCAGACCGAACCAGCCAGCGAGGAAACTGCATAAGAAGCGTGCCAATCTAGACGAGTCAGCTGGTTGATCAATATGGGCAAGACAAAGTCCAATGGAGGTTATACCGTAACCGGGAAGTCTCGCTTAGCTTTGCGCCCAGACTGGCAATGACTTTATCGAGAGGTTTCTGAAGGGGCAAAGACGTCAATACATGGCTTCAGGTGCATAGTGACGGCGAGTACACCAAACGCGGTCTAGAACGCAATTTGCAAGTACACTTTATAAGAAACCTACGTGTAATAGAGATGTACCGGCGACGAGAACTGCACAAAAGGTCGGGAAGCGCTGCGGATCGAACCCGGAGCGCAGGATATGTCGAGCGCCAGCCAGGAACGTGGGCTCATCTTCCGGATCCGCAGGCAGGAGCTGCGCTGAATTCCGCCTCAGCTTTAAAATATGTTGGACGGCAAGGGTCAGAAGTCGCGGCGCGACGGCGGAGGCGTAGCCCAGGACGTAGGCGCGGATGACTGGGCGGAGCGCCGGAGGCACGGTAAGGGGCAGCCCGGGACGGCGCGCCGCCGCACGACTGGGAGAGGCACCGACACCAAGCTGCGACATGGGGGGCGAAGGACTGTAGCGAATGCCCAAAGTTGACTTTGCAGCTCAATGCGAAACTCGGAGGTGGACAAGTAGGTGGTTGCAACGATCCAATCAACCTGCCCACTCGAATGGCAAGAGACGAGTGGCCTGGTGATTGGTGGTCGAGGCGCTGGTGCAAACGACCAGTGATAGGTTGACGGGCCAAAGAACCGATGCAACGATATCAGACGGCGCGTTGAGCAGGATATGTAAGAGAAAGATTGAAGAATAATAGTGGTCGACGAGCCTTGCAGTGCAAGATGACTTGGATCTTTTCCCCCTCCTCCGGAATGAGGTGCAATTTCTCCGCGCCGTCTTCCCGGTGAAGCCTTGATGCGATGCGAGGTGCCGTACTCTGCGGGAGACGGTGTCGCTCAGGTACCAAGTACGATGTTCGAGGTCGCTTGCTTGCAGGTTCAAGGTCGAGATTGGGGGGTAGGGCTTGATTCGTCTGATGTCGCAGCGATGCAGGTGTGCAGCTGGGACGAAAAAACAGATCTAAATTGTGTCGCGAGTCTGTCACAGGGTCCTGCCTGCCCCTTGCGCGTGGTACCTTATGACGCGCGCGACGCCACAGAGCAAGGTACTTGGTGTCAATTTGCTGCAGTCAGCAAGACAGGCGTGAGAGGACCTCGATCCGGCGCAAGTGCGGTTGCTAAGCGGACAATGTTTCCCGGAGAAGAAGAAGAGCAAAGACGATATTACAGCGACAATAGGCAACGGCGTCGAGGTGGATTTTACGGGGTGAGGCCAAGTTGCCTCGGGTTCACGACAATGGGCAGTGGCAGCGGCCGGGGTTTCGCGGCGGCGGAGCTGGTAGCGGGTTCTTCAGTGGGCAATTTAGCGGGCATTTAGTGGAATGTAGCCAACATGCAGGGCTGGGAGCACTTGTAACTGGTCTGAAGTTGTGCCTGAGTGGCCTGGACTTTAGTGCCCGCTTGGCCCAAGCTCCGACCCCAGCTTGGCAGCTGTTGTGCTTTGTTTTCATGTGAAAGCTCATCTAATACCTACAGCACTGGCACCATCTGCGAGTCCCAAAATACGCAAGGCGCCTTGAAAAAGAGAAAAGAAAATCATCGAAAATTGTTATAATGCTGCCTCTGCTGCCTCTGCTACCTTTATTGCTTCTATTGTCTCTATTGCATTCACTACTGTCGCTAATCGTGTAGTGTCACATGCAAGGAGGCTGCTCCAAGATGGCGACGACCCCGCGGAGGGGTAGTTTCTGCTGCAGTCAAGAATAAAAGTTATTATCGTGATGCGTGATCTAGCTGGCCGCTACCCGCGATCTCTGCTCATTTCTATTGGCTAAAAGGACGTTGTGCCGCTTCTGGTATGGACACCTCGACTCCTACACATTGTTCTTCTCCCTATTTGCGTATCATGGGACTGGCCAGCTGCCACCGAGCAAAAAGCAGACACCACGCAGCACGATCCATTAGGAATGGCGCTGTGACTCCAAAGCATCTATCAATGACGCTCTTATCATTTTCATTTGTTCTTATGCGCGCCATCTCACGTATGCATCTTCGACCACGATAACGCTCCCTCCGTCGATGGAGACGCACGATGCTGCAGGAACCCGCTCAGCTTCCCTCGCTTCGACTTTTCACTTGTTATTAGTGGGCATTGATTATCGGCGGAGATTAATCTGCGCAATGCAGCAATGCAGCACAGCATGCAGCATTGCCACTTATTGCAGCAAAAGTGCAAACCACCGCACTACTGCGACAAAGAAAATCTAGTCCCGTGTTGCGCCGGCATCACGCTGATGATGTGCGCCAGCTACGGGCGTCTTGCCAGACATGGACTGGCTCTCCGGCCTCTCGTCTCGCGTGCCTGGCGATCCCACCAACCCGGGTCACCGAATAAGCCCACTGCTCTGTCTTTTCCCCAGCCAGGTGGTGTAATACCAGATCATCCCGTCTCTAGTGTACGATATAACAACGCATTATATGCTGACTCTCAGTGTTACAATGCGGCGATGGCCTTTTTGACTCACAGCCCTATTCTCCTATTGATGCAATGGCAAGCAAAACGGCTCGATGTCCGATTACCGACATGCAGCAGCCAAGGGCACCTGACAGCCCTGTCTATGCAGCCACGGACTACACAGGATGGGATTCGGCTGATCTGACCTGGATGGACGCTCACTGCCCCGTCTAATGCAGCAACCTGTTCTGCTCCGAAAAGAGCACGAGAAAGACACACACTATCTTGCCTTAGACTAGCAATACCACGTGTACCGTCATGTGTGACTAAAGTCGCAAAATTGGCAATCAATCTAGCCAGCAAGACGTAGATTGAGTTGGCCAATATTTCCTCGTCTCCAAAATCGGCGCATTTGCTGAAGATGACGAATGGAAAAGTCTGCGTTGGCTTGCTATGGTACCCAACGTTACCGGGTGTCGTTTTCATAACGACGCAACGGTGCAAATAGTGTTAGCGCCGTCTTCGGTGACTTTGGAATGGAGGCTGAAAAGGATGATGCAAAATAAACTGTGAGCGTAAGAAACGAAGCTAGAGTCAGTCAAGGGTCCAGCCCCGAGTTCAGGAATACGCAAATTGTGACGGGCTTGAATTTCAATGTTAGTGTAGTGGGACAAAGTATGCGGGGTCCCACTGGCTGTTGTCTTTCCGAACAGAGCCAAATCACCTGGGTGGCACGATGGCAGAAAACCTTTGGTCCATGAGACAATTGAAATGTGCAAAGAGCTTGACCCCGCAAAGTGTCAGAGTACGAACTATGCGATGCTCGGATCGGTAATGAGAGATTGCCAGGGTGTACTGATAAGCAGAGGGACCTCTGTGGCGAAGATCCGGGGAAAAGAAAGCCAGAATTATATTTTACAGTCTTAGGGCAAAGAATGGCTGACTTCTCTCGTTTCATCACTGTGAGGTGATGAAAGGTATCAATGGGCCTGCAGTGACATATGGAGGGGTGTAATTATGTGACGCGTTTCAAGACGAGAAAAGACCCGGGCCTTGAAATCGATGGCTTGCAAAGAATCACGAATCCGGACCTTTTAGCACCATTGCGCAAAAGCTAATGGAGCCACAATGATCACCGTTGCATCCGCGCCTCAACTATCCACCCAGTCTCGTGTGGGCAATAGCATCAGGCGGTCTACTCCGTGTACTTGGCGGTCCGGTATGGCGGGGGTCATGTTTGTTCGAGGCTCTATCCGGGCAACTGGAGAACTAAGAGAAAAAGGAGTCATACTTGTACGCGCAAGAGATGATGCACGGCAACTACAATGCTTCCTCTTCCGCTCTTCCGTTATGCAAGCCCCCTGAGCAACGTGTCGTCATGGACAAGGGACGAGTCGGAAGAGAAGAGCGAGGTCGCGGTATAAGTGGCATGAAGATCGTCGACGGCTACCGGGTCATGTCGGAGAGCAGTTCCCCTTCAAGAATTGAGAGAGGCAAGAAGGTTGAGGAGCGCGTGGAGAAGGCAGAGGAAACAAAGGATGGCTGAAATCGTCCAGTAGAAGCGTGGTTTCTAAGAGTGGCTTAGCGCGGACCAGAGGACGGCCGAGGAGTATGAAGAAGAAAAAGCATGTGACAAGCGTCAACAAAGATGAGATGTGCAGCCTTTTCGACCCCGATAGCTGCATTACCTCGCAACGTCGATTGACGAGAACGCGAGCACGAGGCGTTTTCCCCGCCGCCGCCCCCAGTTGGGGAAAATGAACCACCCCTCCTTTAATTTAGAGGCCACCCCGAGCGCCGACCTTGGACCCTTGGAGATGTGCGACAAACATGTCGGAGTAAGAAGATGTCGCATCTTGTTCGAATCGTCTTCCTTTTCTGCGGCGAGACAAACTGTGTTTGGGGCAGAAAGAGAGACATTGCGAGTGAGAGCCGTGCCTCGGAGCTTTTGACAATTGTAGTCTTAGCACCTGGTGACAAGGTTGGAAGGTCACTGAATTATTATTCTTCCAGTACATGTGTGAACTGTGTTTTTCGAGACTTGTCTCGCATTGGACTCTCGATTCGGCAAGTATAGTGTCTTTCTGTCCGGCTTCTAGCGTCGTCCTTTGCTTGCGCTGGTCGGACATTTGGAGAAGATCAATGGAGACAAGGAGGATGAGAAGCGTTCCTTGTCGGCACGATCCCTGCTCATCTACAAGTCCGGTTCTGGTGCCGTCATGATGGACTCACCACAAAACGCCCAGGTCCGGAGCCAGGGCTGGTGGCGGGTGGCTGGCTTTGGCTGACTCGTCCGTCATCAGTCAGAGGGCATGCACATGAGGGGCATCTTGAATCACCGGTTCAGTGCTCATCATATGTTCTTTGCAGGACCATGCAATCCCATGCCGTCTGCAGAGAAGTACGTCACTTTTGGCGTCACTTTCACATCGTTGTCCGGGCTCAATTTCCACACGCATGGCACTGTTTAGAAATAATGGCGCTAAATCAGCCCAGAGGCGCGTCCCTGGCTGTGTGTGTTTGCTTGGTTGCTCGCCCAGTCAATTTTTCAAGCCACGGCTGGGTGAGATGCGTACTGATAATGCTGGTATGTACCGAGTACTCGTGTTCCATGCAGGTGTACGGATAGCGGATGCCAAGCTGGCGGCGGACAGTCGGAGCAACCAACAAAATGCGATAGTCTAGTTTGCGCAGCGCATGACTTTTGAGGCTCATCATCATTAGATAGTCACATTAGAAGCAACGACAAAATCGAATGTCGTTGGCAAACCCGTGGACGAACAGATGAACTGTGCGTTTCGCTGGTCCAAAGAGAACGTGGTGCACATGACCTTGGTGGCCTAGATTTAATCTGCGAAGACGACGAAAATCCACACATGCATCTCAGGGAAGAGTGGAATCCATCACGAGAGCATAATTATCAAAGGTAACAAGAGTTGCTCCAATAAACGACGAGTGAATGCCATGACGCCAGGGCATCTAAACCGGCTGGGCATTGAGGTCAGTTGGCGCAAGCTTCTGTCCTCTAAAAGAAAAAAAAAAAAAAAAAGAGAGGACCATCACCCCGCTTGTGGTGAGCCCACCATTAAAACCATGACCTTTGGGTAGCGAAGGCCGCGACTCTTTTATTTTCCTCGAGTGCCCTGAAGCGGGCTGTTTTTAGGTTTTCCTGGGCGGCCGAGACCGCCATTGGCGGGCGGGGGAAAGAGGGCCCAGCGGTGGCGAGAAGCTGGCTGGTGGTTAAGGCCAGGCGTTGATGGAGGTGGTGGGAGGAGGAAGAGAGCGAATTTCTTGGCTGAAGGAATCGCTGGAAACGTGCAAACAAAAAGTTGGATCAAGATGTGATTGAGCCCGTACTCGTAATGCAGTTTGTGTCTATTGTGTCTACCAGTAGGCTGAGTGGTGGCAGATGTGCAGTTGACAGATGTGCAGTCGACAAGTCTGGTTGAGGTCCTCCACACCCACTCGCTTGCCAGCCCGCACCCCCAGAAATCGACAACGACTCCAATTATCCCAGACAACCAGAGAGGCTCCTGCCCCCAACCCGCCCTCTGCCCACCATCATCTCCACGTCGTCGCGCACTTCGCGTCAAAATTCGCCCGTTCGACGTCGTATCCAACTTTGTGGCTTCTTCTTTTTCCTTCATGTCTTGGTTAAGCCGTGGATACTTTTGCCCAGCTTTATTTTCCCCCTCTTGATTAATTCTTGGCCACCCCTATTTTTCTGCCCTGTGCCCCTCCGTGCCCTCTGCAGTCCACCCCTGCACATATGTATTCAGAACCGACCTAGGTGGTTGCGGGCTCTCGCTACTTACTGGAAGTTACGGGAGGTGGGAGCCTGGGAGGCAGTGTACCCCAGCTCCTTTTAATACCTGCCCATGCCCGCCTCGGCTCATCCAGTCTCAGTGTCCGTAATACCCCAGATTTTTTTCCTTTCGATCGTGTTGATGGTCGTTTTTATCTGCTTTTTTCTAGCATTTGCCCGATACCCAGTCTCATCATTTTTAGGTTGAATGATATACCACCAACCTTACTACGCTCTCGGCCTTAACCGTCCAGCATCGAGCCGCTTCGAGCCACAGCACGCTACAGCGCCCACAACACCCGCCGTTTCTGCTAGGTACAGCGGCCACCGTTTCTTACTACAGCGCTCCGCCCGCTGAAAAGTAGCCCACTCGACGGCCCAGCTCGCCCCTCGCAGTCGGCGGCCCCCCAGTCAGCGGCCCCCCAGGCATTGTTTTCAGTCCCCCAGCTTGCCACCTGCCCACCTGCCGTTCGCCTGTCGTCTCTTCGGCCTTGGCCAGCTCCAATAGTCGCTCCGCTCAGCCGCCCGCCATTTTTTCCCGCCCTCTCCAGCCTTCAGTGCTCTTCTTGGTACAACGCCTCGCACCAATCTGTTACATCCACTTTTCCTCCCGTCACCATCCAGAGCCGCATCCATGCTCGCCGTCCAGCAGCCTCCCAGGATGGGTTCTTCACAGCCCGATTCGGATCCCTTTCTGCCCTTTGGCTGTAAGTTTTCATCTCCTCCTTGATGCGCCTTGCTTCCTGCTTCATTTCGCGCCTGCTTTCCCCCTCCGCACTCCCCCATTCCCGGATCCGACCTCCCGTACTAATACGCCATGCTCTTCTTGCAGACTCGATGGACCAGAACCAAGATGGTCTCCTCGATGCCCCTGATCCTGCCGGTGCGCCGCTCCTCTCTGAGACGGACACCAAATTCCTGAGCTCCTTCTTCGAAGACATGTCGTCCGCCCAATACAACATGCCCTCCTTCGGCGAAGGCCTACACTTTAGCGACGCCTGGTTTGATCTGCCCCCGCAGTTCATGGGCACTGCGACGTCTTTTGGATCCCAAGCATCTGCCCTTCCCAACCCGGACGCTTTTCTCGCCGAGCACCTCGACTTCAACTCAGCTGTTAGCTCCGCGCCCCAGCTCATGCGTCCCCCTTCCGCCCCCATGACCCAGCAGCCACAGGTCCAGCACCGCCAAGTCTACCAGCATCAGCAACCGCATCAGCAGCTGCAGCCGCAGTCGCAACATCGCCACCACTCCGACGACGTCCTCAATGCCGCCGCCACTCTTCTCCAAAATAACAGCTCTAGCCCCCGTCCCAATGGCAAGGCCAAGGAGTCATCTCCCGGCGCCCGACGACCCCTTGGCCCGCCCATGGGCCATCTTCGCCACCAGCCCATGGACGAGTTCAAGGAGGAGAGCCAGCGTGACCTAGAAAACGAGGCCGATAACAACACTTTTACCGACTGGATGTTCGGCTCGAAAGATCGCCACGCCTCCAGACAGGCGCAGATCAACGAGCTGCACTGGGGTTCCGACGCCAGTTTTGGCAACGTCCAGGGCTACGTGCCCGCCCCCAACAAGGAAACCGTCGATGGGCACCACAAAGTTCAGATGCAAGTGCTCGGCTGCCTCGAGCCAAGCACCAGCGTCTCCAACACCCGCACCGGTAGCCCGACTGTCGACCCCCAGCGCGTGGCGCCCCCGCAGCCCATGGCCCCAACCGAAGACGCCGATGCCCCTCCCCGCAAGCGGCGTAAGAGCAGGCTGCAACGAAGCGGCTTCGATGACGACGATGACGAAGACTCCAAAGTCGCCTTCAAAAAGTCCAAGAGCCCTCATGGCAGTAACGGACTGCCCTCGCCTCCGGCCGAGTCTGGCTCTCGCCGCCGCAAGTCGGCCATTAACAAAGGCCCCCGTGAAAACCTCAGCGAGACTCAAAAGCGCGAAAACCACATTCGCAGCGAGCAGAAGCGTCGTACCCTCATCAAAGAAGGCTTTGACGACCTGTGCGAGCTGGTTCCCGGCCTTAAGGGTGGCGGCTTCAGCAAGAGCACCATGCTATCGATGGCCGCCGAGTGGCTCGAGCAACTCCTCCAGGGCAATCAGACCCTCGCCGCACAACTCCAAGGCATGGGGCAATAGTCTTTTCGGATTCTTCTCGTTTATTTCCCTCATTTTACGTCTTGACGAATGCATGTTTATATGCGTGTTTGCAGCACACACCACATCCTTAGGAGTTGGGCGCTTTAACCTTTTTGAGTAAAAGAAAATTTGACATTTCAAAGCTCCGGCCAGTGCCTCTCAGGAACAAGGAGCCACAGATATACAACCATTTATTGATTTAATATTGCTGATGTTTGGAGAATGGACGTGGGCATACCTGGACGGCTCTGCCTGCTTCATGAGTTAGTCTCTTGTTTATAGACTCGGTAGTACAAAATGGGGCTTTGCACGGTAGTAGGGGTTGGTTGGATTAGGACATGGTGCGATCGCCGATGTGTGTGTACCACGAGATTTGGCTTGCTTTTATATGATATCCCTCAAATAACAATCTACGATCCTTCAAAACAATCTTTCTTTAAACCTTCATCTATTATGCCTTGAATCAGCCTCGCCCTGTGTTTGCATGCCTACCATCACGAATCTTGCTATATGAATAGCTACAATGGGCCATATGTGGTTGAAGAGCTGCTTGTTCCATCTACTCTGCGTAATGTCTACATCTGCCAAAAAAATAGTTTCTTGCATTTTTCTGTACCTCCCATATAAACGCCAGCCGAAAAACAAAAACAAAGATAAAAGACGAGAAAAACCCAACAGAGGACATGTCTGGCTTCTGCTTCGCCATGAGGTCGTGAGCCGAAACCAATCCGGTATAGTGTTTTTGTCTTCTTTTTTTTCGAGAATCATACATGCGAAAATGAAATACTGCACATGTAGCTTAGCTCAAATCCATGCCTTCACCACCCGCAGCCGCAGCCGCAGCGCCATTCGTAGCGACCGACAGGTCGACAGCACCGTCGTCGCCGATGAGGCGCTTCTCCGACTTTGCCACAAACTCGATGCTGCGGGCCGGGTCGTAGAAGAGCTGGAAGCTGCGCTGTACGTCCTCGACGGCGATCTGCTTGGCGCGGCGCTTGGCTGACACGAGCTGCGAGGTGCTGATGAGGTTGCTGGCGTAGCGCAGGCCGGCCTCCTGGCCAATCTTGGTGAGCAGTGCGAGCGCGTCGGCCGACACGTCCACCTCCTCCTCCTGCGCGCGGATCGCCAGGATTTGCTTGATCTCGTCGCCGGCATAGGGGTGTGTGTTGATGATGACGACGCGGTCCAGGAAGTCGAGCGGGAGTCCGTGCGGGCTGCGGTGGTCGCTGCCGCGGATGCGCGCGTGCCCGCGATTGCTGGCCATGATGACAATCGGCGCCAGCTCGTCCTCGAGCGCGCGGTTGACGTACGAGAAACACTCCATGTCGAGCATGTGCACCTCGTCGATGAAGAGCACGCCCGGCACAATCTCGGCCTTACCCTCCTCCTTCCACTCGCCCACCTTGGTATTGATCTGGTCACGGATCTCGCTGCGAATCTCGCCCGTATCGCCGGAGAACAGCGCCAGGAAACCCTGCGTGCGCGAGTTGATAACGTCGATCTCGTGCAGCGATACCGTGTGCACAACCTCCTTGCGCTTCTGCAGCTCACCGTCGGGGCACTGGAGGAACTTGGTGTCGACGCCCATGGCGTCGTAGTCGCGCGAGCGCGCGTACGACCGGCCCAGCTTGGTAATCTTGCCCGACGACTTGTCAATTGAGATGATGTCGCCCGCCATCACGCGCTCCTTGGTCATGGCGTCAATCATCTTGGTACCCATGTCGTAGACGGCCTCCATGTCCGTTGTCTTGATCGTCAGCTTGCCCTGCTTGGCCGTGCCCGTGACGCTGCGGTCAATCTGGATCTCCACCACCTCGCCCTCCATGATTTCGCTCTCCTCTTTAATGCGCACGCCAATTGACTTGCGGAAAGCTTGCGTAAGGGCTTCAGTCTTGGACATTTCGAGCGAGAAGATTTCGGATGCGGCGAGCGTGGTAAAGGGCACGTCAGGGCCGAGCGACTGGGCCATGCCCATCGCGATGGCAGTCTTACCGGTGCTATAGAGTGGAATTAGTACTCGCACGTTGGAACGGCCAAGGATATGGCACCGCGATTGAGTGGAAAGGAGTTTGTTTCGTACCTGGGCGGGCCAGCAATCAAGACGGCGCGACCAGCAATTTTGCCATCCTTGATCATCTGCAGGATGACGGCCGCGGCTTTGCGCGCCTTTTCCTGGCCGACGAGGCCCTGCGAGGCGGCACGGGGCTCGAGGGTCGTGGCGTCGACGCCGAGGCCGCGAATGTGTGAGTGAGCCGCGATGAGGTTGAGACCACGAAGGTCCTTGCTCTCGGAGACGGTTACGAGCGGCTGTTTCACAATATCAATTAGCATCGAAAGCGGTGAACGCGAGCTCGAGCTCGTATATTGCAGACAATTCGCTACTTACAGCAGCCATGTTGTGGTGTTTGGCGCACGTAGACCGGCAGAAATAGTTGTCTGTTGGGAGGGATTGAGGAAGAGTTGCGAACGGCCGCCTGTGCTCGCGCTGCCCTTTTGAAAAAGGCAATGGGCTTGCCGCGAAGCTTCCTGGTGGCTGGTGTGTGGTGTGTGGCTAGTGCGCAATGTGGCTGTGCATCCGTCCTGCACATCGTTAAACAAGGCTGCGAAGAAGACACGTTTGGGCGGGCTGAAATACGGCCACTAATTGATTCATTGGTTTCGATTGAGTTGATTTGATTCAATTCACAGTCGTATCTGAGTTTCTTCTTCAATTGGAATGTCAAATTTGTGTCTAGCAAAAGCTATGATTGTTGACATTTGACTTACACCAAGTCTAAAAGTAACAGCTAAGAAGACCTCTAGAGCAACCCCAATGATATTTGCATAGATGGCCTCCGAAACCAGATTATCTTTGGCAATCAGGAATCTCTGTGGTCTCTAGTCAGGCAAGCAGAAGATCAGGATGTGTCACGCGAAGCCAAAGGTCGGAGGCCGCGGGAACCAACGAGGTAAGTAGTCGCCCCAGCCGTAGTAGTTGCTGTATCCCAGAGGATGATCTGCACACATGCGGAAATCCTCCATGCGAATGCCTTCTGTGAGATCCTCCAGGCCAGCCTTCATGACGTTCAGGCGACCGCAGACCTTGATGGAGTCAATCTCCTTGATGGAAGGTTCGGCCGCCATCGCCGACGCGGCAAGGGCCGCAAACATTAGGTTGTATAGCCTCATTCTTCCCCGAACTACTCCCGTCAATAAATTTGTTCTCACATCCTTGTCCACCGAGGACGTGCATGAATGTGAATGCGGTATTACTTACTGATATTGCGAAGCTCGTGCATTACTGCTGAGTTTGTATGAGCAAGTGAAATCAAAGCAGTGTAGAAAATGGGAAAGTCGTATTACGTATAAGTCGAGACTTTAAAGTCATAGCGAACCTGACTATAATGTGTCGTATACTTGGGCACTAGTGAAAGCACACTTGCCAGCCTGGCTTCTAGATGCGCCACCATAGCCCTCACTAAAGCATGTTATAATAGGGCACAGTGATAGGTTTTGACACAATAGTGAATAATTTTTTCTTCAATGTCTTCAACTAGTCATTGGCGGTATGCTTGAATTTTAAAGTAAATGAGACTTGTGATAGTTGCCTGCGCACTGCTTGGTCAACCTATATAAGCGCCCGCTCCCCATGTCCAAACCCTGCACAACATCCATGGAAAAGAAATGCATATCAAAAAGCAAAACAACAAACTGAAGCAATGTGCGAAGTGCTCTTGAAATTCGACTCAGACGAGGCCGCACATCGCCTTAGCTTCCCTTATCTGTTGATCAAAGATTGAAATGCAGATGAGCCGTGCTCTGCAAGTTTTCTTTTCTTGTTGCCATCATCGCCCACAAGGCTCTCAATATTTGCCACCCTATCGCTTAAATGCGTCAGTTTAGACATATGCTCCGGAAAGAAGAAACTGTTCAGGTTCTGAACAAGCGCCTCATAGAGTCTAGCCGTGGAGAAATTATTCCGCCAGGCGTCCATAGTGGTCGATCGCAGGCAGAGTGTATCTATTGATTGCTGCAGCTCAGTCTTGGTCGATTCGACTTTTCCCTGTGTTGACGCCAGCAGTTCTGTGAGATTCTGTATCTGGGTCTCTTGGTTCTTCATAGTTGCTGCGTTAGACTGGCGGCAAGTATCGCTTGCAGTCTGTGCCTCGGTGACTTCTGCTCTCATGACCTCAACAGCCTGAGCTGTTTCAGACGCAGACTGCTCAGCAGCCTGAATCTGCACACTCAGGCTTGCACGCATTTCTCTTTCCTTGTCGATTAGTGTTCCAAAGCCATCGGCCATGCCCTTCAGCGAACTTTGCAGATCTGCTTCCACGGCTTTGACGATTGTTTGGGCAACGCGTAGGATCCTGTCATCAGACACTATTTGATCGCTGCTCTGCAAGAGAAACTGTGTCATTTTGTCCTCCAATTTAGCTTCCAGCTCCAGACAAAGGCGTTGTGCAGGATCCATATCTTGATGCTTGGTTTCGCTGTTTTCCGTGTCGGTCTTGTGTCTCTCCCCTGCATACTCGTCTGGCTTCTGCATTGCCGTCTGCGTTGTTTCAATTTTGACTAGCCTGGACTCCAAGTCCACAAAGGACTCTTGCTGAACGGCCTGGCCAAGTTGAGACGAAATCTTAGCTTGATCCTCGACCTTAGTATCAATATCCGAGAGTCTGGCAGCCATACTTTTGAGCTCGGCTTGCAAACATCTCCTAGCCTCTTTCTCTTGAGCAAGCTCCCCTTTCAATGCGGCAATCTTCACCTCATAGTCGTTATTAGTCTTGCATTGCAGCTTTTGAGACTCTTCTGTAAATTTTTTCATCATCTGAGCTAGCCTTTCCTCAATGTTGAGATGAATATCTGAATGCGTCTCACTTAGAGGTGGTGTAGGAGCGTGACGGTCATTTGCGTCGATTGATTTCGCTTGCGCCGCCGTCTCTAGGAGTGACCGCCAGTTGCTTGTAACACGCACTAGCTTCTCGTCAGTGGCTGATATGCGTTGGGTTAATTTAGCCTTCTCAAAGTCTGCAGACTTTAAACGAACGTCGAGCAAGGCAGTAGCGCCGGGAAACTCTCCGGGTTGACAGCGATTTACATCGACGCGTAGCTTTTCATTCTTCCTGTCGGCACTATCACGTTGTATGTAGCAAGACACGCGCTCCGATATCAGGTCAAAGAGTAGCTTTGTGCTTGCCAAGCTGTCGTCGGTGAATGATGCTAAAGTCATATTAAAATCTGAGTTATGTTAGTGAAGAGTAGACGCTTACTATTGGAGGACGGAGCTGTATGTAGCCGGGCAGGGCCTGGCTTCTGACTAAATTGTGCTGCATCCGATGGAAAGCGTAAACGCGGGTGGCCGCTAGAACCGAGGCAAGCGCTCTCATGAGGTCCAAGACCACTGCGAACTCTGTCATACACCATGGAAAATTGCGCCGTTGGCGTAAGAGTGCTGTTTGTCAAGTCTGTTGGAAATGCGGCCCAAAGAAGCGCCGTACAATAAGTGGCTTTGCGGAGACTTGTAGAACGCTGAACCTGTAGTCCTGTAGAATGCTAAGCCTGTAGTAATTCGCCGATCTGGTTTGATATTGAAAGCGTAACAGAAGAGATCCAGTAGAGCTGTGCGAAATGTAAACGCCCTGTTTGGATAGAGACAGGCAAGAGACGGGTAGCAGGAGAGCACTATTTGAGGTAAAAGAAGGGTATGATGAGAAATGTAGGTCTATTGAAGGTTCTGAGACCCGGATCGCGAATTCTTGAAGAGTGATTTGTTGCTGTTGCTGTTTTTGTTATGTTTTGTTTTGTTTTGGAGTTAAAGCTGACATTCTCAAGCAGCGTTTGCCGTCGCTGGCGGTGGCGAGCAAACGGCGTTGACAGCTGGCAAGTGGGATCCGGCAAGTTGCAGTGTTTGCTGTTTCTCTTGCCTCACGGGATGGAAAGAACTGAGGAGAATGGGGCAGATAAGAAGAAAGAATGCCCGACTACTACAAGTGAAGGGGATGCAAAGAGTTTTCACTGCGCAGCAACCCCAGCCAACATCAGATTGGTGCCGCTTCATCTTGGCCAATTAAGTTGAAAGTCACAACGCGGATGGGTGTGCCGACCCCACGTTGCCCACAACAGGCTGCAGCTAGAACTTGAAAAGTGACTGCGCCAGGGTTTCTTGTGGGAGACCCTGAGGGGTATGTATCGGTGAGTGGATTTGCAGCAAGGAATTGATATTGATTGAAAGTGAATGAGAACCAATCAATAATGATTTATATTGGCCATTGTAAGATGGTGTGAATGGTTGGATGGTGGATGGCACCATGGCACACGATGGGTAATTTTGTTTTCTGGCAAGTAACTGTCAGGGTCATGGCCCGAAGGCGTTTTATTAATCTGAAGATAATTGTTAAATATCATAAAAATACACGACACTCTTTAATAACTATGCTGTCTTAGATCTTTACACTAGTTCACTAATCTGTAGTTGGTGCTCATTCTGATTACTTGCTTCTGTCTCTGAGCCGGGGTCATGAGCGTCCTGGCCTGACAGGGATGTAACACTTTCGCAAGGCACTCCACAGCATCCTCCCAGAAGGATCGTCTGTGCCAGGTGCACCGGAGTGCAGACACAGCCTGCAGCAAGACTACCCGTCAACCCGTCTTCGTATCAGAAGGTGCTGTAGGCGTGGAAAATTCTGCCATATTCTGTTATGCATTATGCACGCAAAGAGACTCGAGGCTATCTCTGTGGCAGACTTGGCAGACTATGTATCCCGCAATGTCTTGGTAATGCTGGCAATGAGGGTCCGGGCTTTCCCGCTTCCGGGATGTTAGCGCAGAACTTGCTAAACGAAAGACTACTCGCCGAGTAGCGCTGCAGACGGTGAGCCAAGAGAGGAGCAGCAATGCCCTGTTTGCTTATGAAATGGAGGCAATTAACCCGATAGCTACGTTTCCGATGCGACCTTGCCATCGTGAATCGGATGGACATTGACACACGTCGACGTGGTGGAGTTGACACATCTTTTGTGCTACTGCCACACCTCCAGACAAACCAGAAAATTCAACGCCAGAAAGCCACATAAATCATCTTTTCTCTTGCCGCTCGTGCTAAGTACTGGGTCACTGCTGTATGGTTGTCGCTCGTAATATTACTGCCATCACCGGCCAGTTTTCTAAGCCGAGCTGAACGCTTTGTAAATGAAGTACCACCTTCATGTCGGCTCCCGCTTCCCTGGCCCCAGCACCGACTCGAGATGGGGCTGCCTAATCCCCGTACTTCATAAAAGATTGTGGATGCCCCTGAGTTGGAAAAAAAAAGTCGCCGGTCTACGTGCTAATAATAGGTCATGAGCAACCGCGAAAGAGTTGTACTAACAACTACCTCTAAGAAAGTGACAAAAATCATAGTAAAAATTAGTCAATCACGACAATATACTTAACTCACTAAGGCCGTGATTATGAGGTTTTCAAGTCCTAGTCTTAGCCCTACCTGCCTGATGCGTCAGGCAGTCAACCGCACAGGGTAACCACAAGTGCCTCACAACACTAAGACTACTAAGAAGCTACTACTATTTAATTCTTCTAGAAAAAAAATCTTATCTTATCGGGAAACAGTTAATATATAATAGGGGATTTTTATAGAATTCTTAGGCTCTATTATATAGAAATACTAAAGTCTATTACTTATCATAATCCTACTAAGACAACTAAGTTAACCTCTTGTCTTCATTTTTACCCGCAAAACCTTAGTAGTGCTGGGGGTATCGGCGGGTAGCAGGGGTACAGGGAAAAAATTCATCAGTAAAATCATCAAGTTCAAAGGCCAGAAGTCAATCCTGGCACAGGGACCGTCAGAACGGACCCAACGCACGTGCAAAAAGGCACACATATATAGAGCAGCTGATAGTCCCCTAGCATAGAAAGAATTAACAATCTATTCACTAATTCTATCTGCACTACGTATAGAAATAGACCAAATAGAAACGCGATCCCGTTGACTATTGGTTTAGTCTAGAGCAGAGGACTTGTCGTCTGACAAGCCACCAGTCACTTCCGACCATCAGGTTGTCAGGACTGGATGACCTATCGTACGTCCAACAGTAAGTGTCGATCTGTTTCTAATTTCGCCGCCAGTCGATCAATTCCAAATTTTGCGGGCGAAGAAGGATGTTGTAGAAGTACAGATAGCCTCCTGCAGTATTGCATGATTCCAAAATCTCGGACAGTTCTTTCTCCATTGAGCAGACCGCCCATGCAAACATCAAGCACAAGGCTGCCTATTTTGGAAAGGCGCTAGTGGTTTGGCAATCGATTCACAGCCGCCATGCTGAAGATCCTCAGTAAAAAGATATTGAGCCAGAGCTTGCAGCATTATCTACGGAGTAGGACGTGATCTTCCCCGCAGGCTAGTCAACAAACGTGAGCCAAGTTGTATTTAGATCAAACTGGGCCCTCCCCGCAGAGGTTCTTCATACTGACACCTTGCCTCCGAGAAGATAATCGGAATCTTCAACTTCTGAACAGATTCTCCTCACCTGCATTACTCCCATCGGCAGCATTTTTATACTCAGGTAGGGGTAGGCCTTTCCTCTTTGCTGGGACACACGCACCAAACGCCGCTACGCTCCTTGGCTCTCTTTCTTTAGAACGCTTCGCTTAGCGAGCCTCGAGGTTATATATCATTCTGCAGATTTTTGCACTGTCAAGGTATGGAGGCTTTTTGGCTGTCTTCGACACCTGAGCGTAGGGCCAATGCAGGTGGAGATCGGTCCTGAGAACAGCTAGCAAGAGTGGTATCTCGAAGTGGGTGGCATTTAGACAGAAGTGCCTTGCACAGTCCAAGTGTATACAGTGTCTTGTAGAGTATCATAAACTCGATGTCGTTACCTTGCAAAAGATAGGAAGCAGCTTGCGTCAAGATGATCAAGAGCAGGGCGTTGGTAATGCGAACCAGAAGTAATTCCAGCGCAACCTCTGAACCGATGACTATGCGCGGTTGCGCTTGGACTAGACAATATGGGGCAGAAGATTCCGGTGCCCGATCCAGCAGATCCATCTATGCAGAAGAGATTGCTGATGTAGAAGCCATCGCCCAAGAGTGTGTGGTCTAGTTCTTGTGGTTACGGTCGTCTCTGTTCCCATGCCTTTCGTTAAATACCATCCTGTTCTCCTGACACCATGTCTAAAATGCAAGTCCGAAAAGGAGCGACGGAGCTGATTGGCAGCGCACGGATTCAATGTCGTATTGGAAGAGCAATGGCAGAGCTTGGCACATGAACACGACGATGCGGGTACTTTGAATCCTATAACGCAAGTTCATGCGGATCTTGGTAATGATTATTAGTGTGACCAGAAGAGAGAAAGAGAAGAGGGGCGTGGCAAGGCCTTTGAGTTCGTGGTTTCGTGGGTAGTAGCACAGCAGGCGTTGATGCAGAGACAGAGCGCCTTGGCCGCGACGACGGGCCGAAAATGCTGGGCGATGTTTGTGTCATGCTTCGTGGTGATTATTTACACACGATAAGCAGGGTTTTTTGCGGGATATATGCGAGCCTTGTGACAAGTGCATAGATTGATGAGAATGCGTTTGGTGCTGCCCGTTGATTGATAGAATGAGTCTGGAAAATGAGCCATGCTCATTGGACACCAACCATGAAAATCTCTTGCACCAGGCACACCCACTCACCACTGCAATGGGGACCCCCACAGCGGGCTTCCCGCCTATTTAGCGGCCGAGTTAATGATGACTATCCGCTCCCAAGGTGTCAAAGTACCTGGCAACTGGGTACTACCTACCTATGTACTCCGTAGAGCCTTCCGGGTAGGTGCATACACTGCCGAGGCTACTTTTCGGGCTTGCATAATAAGCCAGGAAGCTTCTATGGGATTTCTCATAGTTGATAGGACGAAAATGGACTTGGTAACACGAAAAATGACCTACCTGCCTATATTGTGTGTTTGTGGATCGCCAGTCGTCAACTGTGCGTTGGCGGGATCACGAATCAACCAATGGCCACACCCGTAGCAGCGCAGAGTGTTTGCACTAAATAATTTTACGGAGTAGTGCTGCTTCTGTACTTCGCTGGCTGGGCAAGCCGCAAAAGCTTGCTGCAGCGCCGTAGCGTATGTCTCTTGTCACCATCACCCTCAAATCTTGCCCGTCTTTTCCACCTACGCTCTTGTTTGCGCTGCACCAAATCGAGGAGAAAGATAGGCATTCATCGTCTCTGCCCCTGTTTTTGAATGCCCTTTGTGCATGCCAACAAGTCATCGTGGGTCGCCGCATAAAAAACCCACACACAGTTGACAGGCACAGTGTACCATAATAACACTCGCTTTTTAGCTGGGTCCATCGTCAGCCGCGCGCGGTTTCTCCGCCACACCAGCCAACTCTTTTGTTTCCGCTGCTACTGGCCCTCTGCCGCCTGCGCGCTGCAACATACGTCCCACCCAGAACCATCACCGCGAGAGCGAGTCCCATCTCCAAGGTACCCTCAATCACGCCTTGCTCGCCGCGCCTGGGTCCAGAGCCTCTTTCAACGCCGCGAAATCACTGCCAGGCTATTGCTTGTCTCGAGCAGTCCGCCTCGACGGCTTTTCGCTGCGACACATCTCTCCTCCCCAACCCCGGCCCGACGCTTCGCGACAAACACACGCAGGTCCGCCTCCATCCACGACTTCCCCGATCTCGTGTCGCCGCCTTCTGCGTGCTGACAATCGCAACCAGCCATCTGCGCGCGTCTATTTCTCTCGTCTATCGAGTCCATCTAGCCGCCTCGCCTCGCCTCGCCTCGCCTCGCGTCCGTCACTGACCCTGCCTCGGGGCCGAGCAGACTTCGGCCCCGTCCTCCCCAGAGTACTGCGCAATCCACTTGTGCCTCTCCGGTATGAATTGGGCCCTCGCGCAATGGAAGCTGCGGCAAAGACGGTCGAGCTGTTGACGCAGCGCACATTACCCGACACGCCATACTATCTCTCCAACCATCCCGACTGGCGATACCGCCCCCGCCCTGACGACCATCTACGCCCAGAGGAGTGGCATAGCACTCGCCTCCAGTACTCGACCTTACTTGCCGAAGCCGATCGCGGCGTCCTCCTCACCCGTCCCGACTACGATATGCGTGAGGAACCCTCCAAGCCTGTGGCGCGGGACGTGACCGCGCTTTCCAAGGCTGGCGGCGAAAAGAAGAAGCTGTCGCTGAGCGACTACAAGAATAAGAAGACCGCCGCCGCATCACCCCCGGAGCCCGCCGTCTCCAGACTTCGAGAATCTGAACGCGCTGGCGCATCCCCATCGAAGTCCCTGGCTGGCTCTGGGACACGCCCCGCCGGTGATGCTCGCACCAGCACCGACCCCAGAAGATCACTTGATGCGCGACCTAGCGACGCGCGGAAGGACCGCTCAAGGGACTCTACCGATGGAAAGCAACGGCCGAAAGATTTCAACCTTGCGGATATGAGGTAGAAACCTTTCTAAAGTTGAAGTTTATCATTAACAAGACTTGTTGGCTAATTCACCGCACAGCTTACCAGCGAAGCCACCGCTTAAAAACTACCCCCTGCCACCTCGACCACCATCGCCTGGCAGCAAGAAGCGCGTCGCAGACCACGACGACGATGCTCGACCGCAAAAGCGAAGTCGACCCGAGAACACACGACCAAATGACGATCGCCTGCCTAACCGTGACGACCCTGTACGAAAGCGGAATCCGTTGCTTCAAGGCGCTAATCATAGAGACTCTCCGCTGCTGAATGGCAAGAGCTCCCTTCCAGGTGGCTCAGCTTCGAATAAGGGCGCGTCCCCAGCAAATCGTTCTCGCGGTGATTCAGTGAACGGGGGCCATCCTGCCACAGTTGGTAGGCATACGCCGAAACAGGAAAGTCCGAAAAAGCCCGTGGTTCCGCCACTATTATCACCACTGCGTCTGGGTCCTGGTTACGACGACGATTCGTTGTTGAAACAAGACAGAAGAAGAGCCGATGGCACGCCACCGCGGCCGAAGAAACTGGAGCAACCGGCAGAAGAAAAGAAGCGCAAGCCCACGAGAACTCTGCCGGCACTTCTATCTCCCACGCTTCCACCCATAATTGAGGCCGCTCTGCGACAAAGAGAGCAAGTCTCACCTGAACCTGACGAGCGGCCCAAAGAGAAGAAGGCTCTTGCGGCCAAACGAAAAAAGAGCTTTTCTACAGACGAGAGTCTAGATGAGATGCCAGGGCACCATGCGGAGCTGATTGTGACCCTAAAGGTCCCCAAAGGTCTGCGCAAGTCGTTTCGGCGTATTATGGCGCTGCCTACCGCAGCTCCGCCTAGCCGCGGACGTGATCGCGATCGTGATCCTAGTCGACACGATCGGGATCGTTCTACGGATAACGATCGACAATATGCTCGGAAGCGCCCTCCTGCCGCACCCGAAGCTGACTCCGTGGCCATGAAGAAATCGAGGTCCTCGGACATACCGAACGCGAGCCGCCGGCCCACGACTCCACCGAGAAGGAACCATACGTCCATGTCCCGCGTCAACTCAAACACCGCGACTGCTCACACGCCTGGCGAATCGATGAGAAGGACACCGTCGTCGACTGGGACCGGTGACAAGCGGCCAAATGGCGTTGCTCCGGCTAAGCTGGACATCAATGAGCTGCGCGAGAAGGAAGAGCGCTTGAGGGTCACGGGTAAACGGCTCAAGCACGAAGCCGAACGTGCCTTCAAGGCACGTCACAGTGCCATGGCCAACTCCAAGGACAGTCAGCCGCGGATAGCCAGCGATGGACACACCACGTCGCCTGTTAAGGTCGGGTTCATGCGTGCCCTGGAGAGTATCCTGTGCTTTATGCATGCCTTCCAGGCTCAGGACCTGCGCAATATCGAGGCTGGCAGAAAGATCGACATCCAGGGCTGGACGAGCTTGTTCCCGCTGATAGATTACTACCTTCTCGAGCTCCAGCCCCCCCATTCTGCCCGCCCCGCCCTTGCGCTGCTCCTGATGCTGCAGATGTTTACCACGGACCACATACTCACAAGCATTCTGGCGCAGCCGCCCCGGCCCGATTTGAACAAGGCGATTATTGAGCACGAGCGGGTGCGCAACCGCGCCTTGGGCCAGATCCGCGAGGCCTACGCCTTGATCGACAACCCTCGCCTGCGCGCCGACATCTCGCCCTGGTGGAGTCTGGACGACGTGACCGAGACGACGCTCCGGGTCATGAGGCGGTGGTGCGCCGAGGAAGACGTCACTTGGGCCCCGGAGCTGACGCCTCGCGACTATGGGAGGTGACAGGAAGCTGTGAGCGCCCTTTGTGGCCACGAAGACTTGACGGGGACGGTGGCCGCGTCTGAAACCAAAAAAGGCGGCAAGCAGACACAGGGGAAAGGAGACACATGGTTAACCAGGAAGCGCTTTGTTGCATGGAGAGGAAGAGTAACCGCTCGACTTTTTTTATACCCAGAATGGGCACAGTATGACTGTCGCCAGTGGTTTGTCCCCATTCACCATTTAAACGGCGGCGTTTTGATATTTGGTCTTTCTCTTTATTCACTGTTTTTATTACTTATATTTGGCAAGAGAGATGAGAAAACCTGGAAAGAACGTGGGGCAGAAAGATGGAGGGCAAGTTTTGAGGACATGTGTGGTTGGCGGGAATCGTTTTTTTGGTTTTTTGGTTTTTTTGTTTTTTTGTCATTTAGGCGAGACGCAACGGGGCAATGAAGCGAGCAAATGGGGTAAAGGGGAGAACCAAATTCATGCAGTTGATTCTTTTCATCTCGTTCTACACACGCAGAAAGATGTGGCGCGATTGTTGGTAATGTGTCACTTCATTAGAGTTGCTTTCATGTTTTGTGTCCTGGGCCCTTTTCACCCTGCGCTTGGGGAGTTGGGATGTCCATGCTTGACGCACGACAGCAACGTAGATGTAGCGGGACAGACGGTTTCTAGACGGCAATAATTTTTGGCAGGTCGTTTTTGATATTGGGTTCTGTTGCTTAATTAATCAAAGTTGGACGGATTGTACCCGTTGTTGGTCGAATCGGACGTTGTGACACTCATGAACCAATAAATGATGTTTACCACTACACATGTGCAGTGACGCGTGCATGTAGACGATGCAAGGTACTCGGCACCACAACCCGACGAGCATCACAAACGGAATTACGCATGCGCAGAGACAAAAAGTACGAAAGCGAGATTGGTATTCATGTAATTTTTGTATTTCTTCATTAATATCATATTTTACTCAGTTTTCCGTCCCCGCCCCGCCCCAGCCAGCCAACACTGTCATCCCACAGTGTCGCATCATAGCCTTGGCTTAGCTGAGGAGTCCTCATCCTATTTGGAAGCGTCGACCTTGGCGACGTAGGAGATGAGGTCCAGGACACGGCGGGAGTAGCCCCACTCGTTGTCGTACCAGGAGACCAGCTTGACGAAGTTGTCGTTGAGGGAGATACCGGCCTTGGCATCGAAGATGGAGGAGTTGGTGTTGCCGTTAAGGTCAGTGGAGACGACCTCGTCCTCGGTGTAGCCGAGAATGCCTGTAAAGCAGTCAGTATGCAGTCAATTCTTGTCAGGTGTGGTTCGACATACCCTTGAGGGGACCCTCAGCAGCCTCCTTGATGGCAGCCTTGATGGCGTCGTAGCTGGCACCCTTCTCAAGACGAGCAGTCAGATCGACAACGGAAACGTTGGCGGTAGGGACACGCATGGACATGCCGGTGAGCTTGCCGTTGAGCTCAGGGATGACCTTGCCGACAGCCTTGGCGGCACCGGTGCTGGAGGGAATGATGTTCTGAGCAGCACCACGGCCACCGCGCCAGTCCTTGGCGGAGGGACCGTCAACAGTCTTCTGGGTGGCAGTGTATGAGTGAATGGTGGTCATGAGACCCTCAACAATGCCGAACTTGTCGTGGATGACCTTGGCAAGGGGAGCCAGGCAGTTGGTGGTGCAAGAGGCGTTGGAGATGACGTCGGCGGAGCCGTTGTAGCTCTTCTCGTTGACACCCATCACATACATGGGGGCATCGGCAGAGGGAGCCGAGATGATGACCTTCTTGGCACCACCTTGCAAGTGAGCCTTGGCCTTGTCGGTGGTGGTGAAGACACCAGTGGACTCGACAACGTACTCGGCTGAGGTCTCCTTCCAGGGGATGGCGGCGGGGTCGCGCTCGCCGTAGAAGCGAACCTTCTTGCCGTTGATGACAAGGTCGTTGCCGTCAATGGCAACATCGCCCTTGAAAAGACCGTGGGAAGAGTCATACTTGAGCATGTAGGCCTGTGTGGTGATGAGTTAGCAGCTTGTTGGTGATGGGGGGGGCGGCAACATTGTTTGCGCTGGCATCAGTGAAGCTAGCATCGGCTATGGTGTGACTCTACAGTCCAGACCATGACTTCATCACTAGCAACGGTGGCGTGGCTACATGTTTTTGGCACGGATAACCGGCCGCAATTGACATGTCGACGCCCTGCAGTCACAGACGGAAGCAGCAGCAAGCTGGCGGAACGCGGGCAAAGCTATAAATCTGATTGGTGAAGGAGGTGAAACTCACAGCGTACTTGACCTCAATGAAGGGGTCGTTGACGGCAACAACGTCGATGTCGTCGTGCTCGACGGCGTTGCGGAAGACGATGCGGCCAATGCGGCCGAAACCGTTGATGCCAACCTTGACGGGAGCCATTGTTATTGATTAAAAGGGTGAGGTGGAAGAGAGAAACCTGTTGAGGCGTTTGGTGGTTAGCGAGGGGTAGCTTTTCGGTGGCGGATGGCGGGGTCGTTGAGGGGAAAACGGCGCAGCTTCTCTGGTGAGAGAGCTATGGAGGGGTAGATGACGAGGGAGGAGAAGCAGCAATGAAGTCCGAGATGGGATGAGACGAATGGAAAAACTCACTTTTGGTCCTTCGATTCGAGGATGAGGTATATGGAGAGAGGGAAAAAGGCGTCGCGGTGGAGGAGGAGGGGCGGGCAAATGGTTTTGTAGTCGTGGGCACGGATTCTGGGGCTCTGCCAGAGCAAGAAAAAAAAAGGCCATTGTCACTGAAAAACATGCGCTAGAAGGCCGTCAACAGCCACTGGGGTTGTTTTAGGGGCAGAGTTGCAGGCGCTGGCCTGATTGTCCCCCCCCCTCCTCCAGCACCGCCTTGCTCATAGGTACCGACCAGGTCGGCGTCTTTAAAATATCGCCCCTTCTCGACCAGTGGCTGGCTCAAGTTGCTGCAGGTCCCCATGGAGGGGCAGAGGGGCAACGCTCGTCGTCACAACAGTATCGCCCTCGGAGCTCGAGTAGTGACAGCTATCCTGGTCAATTATAGCCACACAGGTTCTTTGACTTCTACCATAACACAATGAATGCATCTGGATTCATCTGTCAATACACCTCCATCGATGCTCGAGCTTCCGTCCCAGCAAGCTTCATCCCACTCACTTGCTCTTGTTCTGGTTGCTTCCCCTCCCCCACTTTACTGACGTCGAGCTCTCAAGCTTCGTGTTGCCTGCGTGCGGGCAACCCGTGTGTGTCTGCGCAAACTTTGGCCGCCATCTCGCTTGGCCCGCTACGCAAAAATAGTATTTGCTTACTAAAATACTGTGAACGGCCAAGTTCCAGCTCGTCGACTCATCTCTTGGTCATCAATGATGCAAATAGACGCGGTTCCCCTTGTTCCAACCTCCTGGCAAGCAAGTCGTTGAGTGCGTCGTGGGCCAAGACGGAATTGCCATGGTTGACGACTGGGATGGCACTGCTCTCGTAATCTCTGTCCAAGCAAGGCGAATCAACTAATTTTGATCCCATGTCTGGCCATCTTGTTCGGTCGCGCCGGAGCATACCCAACCCTTGTTCTCGCGCGCAAAATACTCCGATCTGGCGCCGTCTGACTCGATCGCATTACACATTCACCACTATTCTATGCCTGGCAGCCGGTGCAGGGCCGATTACCTACATAGATAACAGACAAGGCCCGAATACCAAGTCATTTTCACTGGGCTCACCATGCGGCAACGTCAAGGCACCCTGTTGGCGCAGTGTTTTGCCCAGACTGCGTCTTTTTCTACCGGGCGGGTCTCCCAAATACCGCCACTTTTTTCATCGCATTTTCTTGCACCGCTTCACAACTCGTCCATGAATTGGGCCTTTCTGAAGTAAGTCTGGCGGTGGGGACTTCTGAGGTACTTCCTCCCTCCGTCTCAACCCGGTCACCTGCTGGTGGCAGACACCACCTCTGGTATCTTCCGAGTACCAGCGTCCCCATTCCCTTCGTAATATATTAGCAACAACGCTAGGCTGTTACAGTGCACTCCGCTGGTATCTATCATCTTACAGCCGCCGATAAGGACCAGGTCAGAGAAAGATCCAAAGGCCACTGAGAAAATCACTCATGTACATCGTTAAGTGAGGGAGGACATAGGGAGGGGACGGCATCTCTTGTAATTGCATAACTGCCAGCTTCTCGCGGGTGTGGGGAGGGGAGCACGGCGCCGTCCGTCCATGTACGCGATTTTGCCCTTTACACAACCATTGGGAATCGGTGCAGTCTATTTTTGTTTGTATCTTTGGTTTTCTGTTACCACATCGTTATACGCTCCGTCCCACTTAGACGCGGCCAGGTTCGGGCGCATCACGATAACCGCAGGGCCTGCGCTGCCCGTCTTAATCCACTTGTTCCACCCCGCGGCCGGAGCAGAACGGGTGCGCTGCTCTCTCTGCCCGTCTTCCTTGCCTGCTCGGCGCGCCATCAAGCAGCCGCCCAAAGCCGTTTTGCCCCGGCATTTCTCGGCAGAAGAAACGGGTCAGCATTGGCGCTTTCCTGGGGGAAGAATCTGGGGCGCCAGACGGCGGTCTCGACTTGCATTCAACCCCAAACTCTCACCTGAGATTCGACAATGTGGTGGTAGCAAGGCGCTGTCTATTGGACGGCCCAACGTGCCAAGCCGTCTGGCCTGGTCCAACGGTGCTGCAGCTCGCCTTGCCCAGGGCTGCTTCTCTCAACCTTGCAGAGACTTCTTGCCCCATTCGGTGCTTGTGTGGCGCGTAGTCTGCCATCAGATAAACGTAGGTGCTTCTTTGGACCACTCGGCCGAGCCTTCGGCAGGCCGGAATTCGATGCCCTGCCCAAAGTAGCCAGCATCCTGCCATGCCTTCATCGCTGAGCCGTCGAATGGCCCTTGCGTCGACCCATCATCTCGGCCGTCTACCCAGCGAAACTCCCACTTGCCGGTTGAGTCGGACGCCGGCGGCTCCTCTTCCTCTCGTGCAGGCTCGACCCAGTCCTCCCCAGACTCCTTGCGGTACTCGCGGATCAAAACCTCACGCTCTTGGTCGTAAACATCCTCAAACCCACGACTAAGCAGCTTGTCGGCTGCCTCCGTGATACCGCCAATAGCATTTTTGATCCGCACTTGTTCCGGGTCTGGTTGCTCTGCTGCCTGGTCCACGTCCATGCCCTTGTTCATCTTCTTAAGCTTCCACTGCGGAATCTTTTTCGTCTTTTTCTGGCCCTTGCCCAGGCGTGCCAGCGCTTCCAGTGGCGTCTCTGCTCGTTCCAAGTGGATGATTAGGTTTTTGAGAAGATCAGAGCTCAAAAGACCGTCGTCCTCTAGCCGACGCTTCCTGGCCTCTGACTCACGCTTTTCGTGAGCTTCTGCCGCCTTTTTCATGTCCTTCTTGTTCAGTCCATTCAGCCAATTATCGTGCACAGCGTCAGGGTCACCAGCTTTGCGGACGTAATTGCCTTGATCGTCAAATCGTCCTTCCTCCATCTCCTCGTTGAGGTTGAAGGCTTCCACCTTGGGGGCGTTGCGCTTGAGACCGCCAGGGCCGACCTCTTCATCCACTCCTTCCTCTAGAGCAAGAAGCTCTTTTTCTGATTCCGCATCACTACTTTCGTCATCGTCCAAGTGTATCGTGCCACCGCTCTTGCTCTTCTGCTCCTGGCCTTCAATCTCATTTCCTTCCATAAATTGCACCTTTTTTTTGTTTGTTGCGGAAGCCTGGGGGCCTTCATCGTCATCTTCTCTTTCCTCGCCATCGGCCGCTGCAAACATGTCGTCATCGTCGTCGTCGTCGTTTTTCGCGGTCGATGGCCCATTGTGCGTAGCTTTACTGTCGTAGTTGTCTAGTTGCTCGTTAATGTCCACTTTGCCCTTCTTTCGGCTTTCTGCTCGAGCGTTGAAGGTATCGTTGTCTGAGTCGCTATCGTAGCCATCGAGATTCACGGCACCACGCTTCGTCGCAGCGCTGCCACCAATTACGTCCGCATCGAGGACCGCGTCATCTTCTCGCGCATCAGGTGCCAGGGTAGATGGATTTCGCACATCGAACTTTACTCGCGAATCGTCCTCTGGCTCGTTGTCGTGATGATGTGTCCTGGCAAAAGTCTCGCCATCGCGACGAGGGCGGCCGGCACCGTGACGAGACGACATTGCTTGTATGGGATCGTAGGTGATCAGGTTGGGAAGCTCAAATAAATAATCGAGCCTTAGAGTAATGCTTCAGGCCTAATCGTATTGGTACGAAGCTCAGGGTGCGCGGCGCATGTGAAAGGGTCGGGTCGAGTCGTTCGTCTTGGAAGCTTCAAGACTTCCGTGGCGGCCCACTTTTGGCCAACTACCTCGAGCTTCCAACACAGAGCAGGCAACTGGGATACGAGTAACATATGGAATGCTATTCTTTCATCTTTCATTCTTTTTTGTTTTTTTCTAAATGGGGTTTTCTAGATCTTCATGACTTCGCAGAACCATGAACTCGAGGCTAATGTTACATTGGAGCACATATTGGCTGATGGATAATTAAACGCGGCTGTTCAGGCAAATGGCCGAAAAGTACTTATTTTCTTGTTCCTAGTTTAAACTGTATATATGTATATATATATACGTGAGATAAACTCGGTCAATCTTGATATAGCAACATCACAGAAAGGCATGTGCCATTCCAGGATGCCTGCCACTACTTTCGAGTGATGGTGACAGAAATGGACGTGCCCGATGGAAGAGATTGGGAGGTAAAAAGGCTCAAAGTACGATCGTCCCACTCATGCTGAACCAAGCTGGTCTCAGGCGTAAATTGGACGCTGTATCCGTTGGGAAAGGTTGACGCAGGCAGAATAATCTCTGTAGGCGCATCGATGGCTGGGTCGCTTGTGAATTGCAGCTTGAAAGTTCCCGAGCTCTCGTCGAATCCAAACGACCCTGGCGTGCCTGCAACAGCCGCTGGATATGCTCGGCTGTAGTGCTTTTGCAGCTCGGGATAAGGCTTCTCCGAGGTTCCATTGTAGAGGTTCTCGTACGCCCACCCGAGCCACGACACCATGTTGGCGTCGGAGGCCGTGACAGCCTCATCCATGTCCTTCATTTGCTTGTCGTCGCCCATCCAAAAGGTGAGTTCGGTCAGGACACCGGCTGTCTTGAGCCGCACATTGTCCTTGTGACGGTTGGCCAGAGTGTCGGAGATGGAGCCGAGCTGCGGCGGATGGTAGTAGTGGAACGAGTGCACCGTCTTTGATCCATCGCCGAGCGGCACGTTGTTGAAGCCCGAGAGTATGTCAAGGGTGGCGCCCTCGAACCAAATCAACGTGTCATTGTCAACTGTCCTGATTTGCTTTGATGCGCGATTCCAGAGCCCCTCAAGTACCTTATGGTCGGCAACGCCTGGTACTAGCAGTGTCGGGTCTGCGTATGTATCGCCAACCCAAGGCTCATTCAACAGGTTGTATCCAACGATGTTGCTGGTGTCGACGTATTCCGAAGCCAACTTCTTCCAGTACGCAGCGAAAGCGTCACCAAGGCCATCAAAGTTATTATATAGTCTTCCGAAAGCATTTCCCACAGCGACTGTCAGATAGCTGAGGGACCAGTCAATAGTGTTGCATTGCGATTGCGGTGAGGGAAAGCCCTGGCTATCGGTAGTAAATGGTTGAAGTTTGAGAGGAAACGGAAATCGTCTGAAGCCCGTGATCCAGTCTTTCTTGACGAACCACTATGTTTTGTTTCGTTAACGAGTTGGTCAAATCAGACATTCTTGGATACTAACATCAGGTACGCCGTGGCCGCAGAGTTGCGGCGCCAGTACGTCTTGATGAACATCCACTAACACGTAGATGCCCTGCTCCTCTGCCAGCTTCGTCTGCTGCTTCATAATGTCCAAAAATGTCTGGTTGTATTCGCCCCGTACAGGTTCGGCACCGGCCCAGCTGTGTCCGAGACGAACAATATTGACGCCCAATTCATGAAGGTTTTGGACATCTTGTTCACCAAAGGTCGAGACCCCTGGAGTCCATTCCATTGGACGATACCACGGAGCTTCCTTCATGACAACATTGGTGCCATGAAAAAAACGAGTTCGACCGTATTCATCGACGATTTGATGCGTGTCCTGGTTCACCTTTTTGATAAGGGCCATGCCAGGATGGGCCTTGTACCAAGCCTCAGCATCTTGGGCGAACACTTGGCCGCCTGTCACGGCGAGTAGCCAGAACGCAGTGTTTTTGGCGATCATGTTGGAGACCACGAATCGTCTTTGGGTTTGCTGGACAAAGATTCAACTCAGCAGCGTTCAGGCCGTGCTTTAAAAGGAACATTTACTTTCTGTAGTGAGCGAAGTGTGTCTAGCAGCGGCTTCTCCCGTTGCGGTATGACGCGGTCAAGTAGCGCATCCGAGCCATTCTTTACACCGAGCGTAAATTAATCTGAAGTTAGTCCATGCGACTTTCCATCTCTTCTGCATATCTTACTGGCTGAAATCAGTTCAAACTTCGCGGGGTTACAAAGTTCCGCCTCAACTACCGGCAGGCTAGTCTAAGAAAGTACGTCTATACGAGATGAACAACTTGCGGTGCTTCAATCCTGCAAGTATATAATCACTTGCTCGTCATTGTGAAGCATATGCATATGCGTACTGGTATATGATGAATCACTCACAGAGCTTTCACTCGACAAGTATAATTATTACTTCGTCACCGTATTGAAGTTCACATGCATTCATGCAGACTTTCCGATATGGTGCCGCCGCTTTGGTATTTGACGTGGGCACAGACGCAGCTAACCAACTCTAGAAGGTAAGCTAAGCTTCCAAAATTGAAATGACACCACGCAGTGATCTCATGAGTACGATTCAACTGAATCATCGAATTACATGTGCAGGATTGCCCTGCCAAAATTCCTGGTTCGTTTTTATTGACTTTGCGTCTCCATCTTCACTACCTCAACAAAGCTTCACTTGAATCGCCCAGAATCAACATCCGCAGAATGTAGCTCGTATTTTCAAATGTGCTGTAGAAGCATGGTAATCGGTATCCTCGACTGTCGTGCTTCTGGGGTGGTGAAGCTATTGCTTTGTGAGAAACACGCAGGTCAACGAAAGCCCAAGAGACTCATTCTGGGTAGCGCATTTGTCATTCTTGCAAGATGGCAGAGTAGATGGGCATTGCAGTTGCAAATTCATCATGGATCATCTTCCGAGCGCGAAAGGTGAGATCGCTTCAATACACTAAATTATCATATGCCGCCGGTATTACTGCTTGGAAGTATCCCCTCGGCGAAAGTTGGCCAAAGGGCGGCACGACCTCATGAAAAAATCCAGCAGTCGCATCTCGACCAAATATTTGAGCGAATTTTCTTTATAATTTTACACAACTCAATAAATCATACGTAAATTGAAGCGTATAAGCTTTGTGGCTGTTGTGTTGTGCTGATGGCGTTCAGTAACTAGTTATTGCCTGGATGTGGATGACTAAAGCGGTTTAGTCCCTGCGTCATTCCGATTGGTGCCTCATAAAGATCGAAGAGGCGACCTCGCTCCAGCAGCAGCATCTTTCGCACACAGCAACACTGTGACAGAAACAAGCGATACAAGTACTGAAGACCGAGGACTTGGTTCATAAAGCCTAACTAGACATCAGGCGAATTACTCCGAGACGACGATCACCGAAAGCCATATTCGAGCTCCTGCATCACCCCGCCACTAATCTACCCAGCGCGGCAGGCGCATTCCCTCCTGCAACATGGTATGTAGCCTTTGCCTATCCCACGCTGCAACGATTACCTCCTAACTGGCGTCTTCAAGTATCAACCTGGATTTGGAGGCAACTTTGATCCGGGCAACGCGGATCACCTCTACAACATGGCGCGTCACGGCCGACGACCGGTTATTCAGCGATTCGACGAATACTACAGATGCTACCCCGTCATCATGGCTCCTGGGAACGAGCGGCCAGAGCTCAACTACGGTTCCAAGATTCTTCTCCCGCCTTCTGCGCTCGACAAGGTGTCTAAGCTTCACGTGCAGTGGCCTCTGCTGATGGAGCTCATCAACGGTGAGAAAGGACGTCATTCGCACGCTGGCGTTCTCGAGTTTATTGCAGAGGAAGGCAGAGCTTATATTCCACAATGGGTAGGCTTGATAAATGATATCCACTCGTCTTTTTTTCGACTGACACAAAAAAGATGATGGAGACACTAGGCATGGAGGTCGGCGACATGATCCAGATCCGAACAACCTTGCTCGAGCTGGCAAAGATGGTCAAGCTTCAGCCGCAATCCACCAACTTTCTTGAGATTAGCGACCCCAAGGCTGTACTGGAACGTGCTTTTCGAAATTTTGCCACGCTGACCAAAGGCGATGTCTTCAATTTCGAATACAACGATGAGGTGTACGATGTGGCGGTACTGGACGTCAAGCCCGAGACGGACAAGATGGGTGTAAGCATGATTGAGACCGATGTGTCTGTAGACTTTGCCCCTCCAGTTGGTTACGTCGAGCCAGAGCGAAACAGCGGTACCAGCACACCCAGCACACGACCCGGCGTTCCGGCAGGGGGCATCCTACACAGCAAAGGCACCATGGCCCAAGCAATCAACTACTCCGCCATCGCCCCGTCCGTCACGAGCAATCCTACCAACTTTTTGGGCGAGGGCCAGCGGATTGCCAAGAAGGGAAGCAAGAATGCCACGCCAAAGCCAGCCACACCTGTGCCTATCGATACGATAGCCGTTCCACGGCGAATGACTGGAGCTCCTGCGCCTCTCCGACTTGCGCCGAACAAGCTATTCTTTGGCTACGAGATTACACCCGTCAAGACCGACGCAGACAAGGAGAAGGAGAGGGAGAATGCCGACAAGCCTCATTTTGCCGGACAAGGGCAGAGTCTTAGGGGCACCGTCAAGCGCAAGGGCGAAGATGACAGCAAGCACAAGGCTCCCGAGAAGAAGGGCACTGGTGAGGGCCACCGGTTGGATGGAAGACCTCCACGATAGATTAGCGTTTGCAACAAATTGAGACATATCACGGCGGCGTTGTAAGGGAAATGCCTTTGGGTCAGAGGTGAGATAGTATCAAAACCAATGGCGAATAAATTTACAATCACCTGCGACTGTGCGTTGACATGCTTGATCCGTGATTATGAAAGCTAACTATCAAAAGTAATCTGAATGTAATAGAAATCTTTGTTATAGCTAAACAAGCGCCAGCAACGCCATCTGTAGGCAAATCATATCATTTCTGGCCGACTATTGCGGATGAATATCATGGGGTAATGAAAGCGAAAGAGAAAGATCAGGTCCTTTTCATGGACACATGGATATTAGAAGAGCCGCAGCAACATGAAAGATAAAGGCTGATGGGATTAAACGTCATCAGTCATTTCAGTGTCCTCCTGGGGCTCAACCTTGGCCTTTTTGGAAGGGCTGGGCTGGTCCTCCTGGCCTTCCTCGGCGTCCTCGCCTGCAGTGGGGAAAATTAGTACGGAATCGATTGACGTGAAGAAAATTGACCGGATCTTGCTTACTCTTGACGTTGGTCACAGGCCCCTTCTTGGTGGTCGCTGGCTTCTCGACAGCAGCCTTTGCAGGAGTCGGCTCGTCGTCCTCTCCCTCCTCGCCCTTGACCGTCGCGGTCGACTTGGGCTTGCGACCACGGGGCTTGGGAGGGCCGGTGGCCTTGGGCTTGGCGGGAGCGCGCTTGCGACCCTTGGGCGTGGCGGGGGGAGTCGCGGCGGCGGCGGCGGCGGCCACGATATCGGTCTCTTCGACGGCACCGCTGTCGGAAGCGGCCTCGTCAGAGGTGGTGGCGGCGGCCGCTGCGGCTGCGGCAGCCTTCTTGCGCTTGGTGGGAGTCATTTTGGTGGGTGACGCGGGTGAGGCCAAGTCGGCATCCGAGTGGCGGCTCTTGAACTCTTTCAAGATGGTCTTGCTCCATCGCTGACTGTAGCGGATGATTAGGCATTGTGTTGTTCTTCGTCATTGACGGGAAAGGGGGGGAATACGTACGTCATGGCGTCCTTGGTAAAGTCGTAACCAAGATTATTCATCACTCTGTGCGTGGTATTCCAGTCTGGGCGACACTTGTCGCTCTCGGTGCCGCCCAAGATCATGGCGAGGCAGAGATCTCGTTCGGCATTGCCATCCCACCTCTTGACGGCACCGGTCTTAGGAGTGTTGGCGTCAGTCGTGGTGCTGGCCATTGCGAGATATCTCAATAGGTAATTGGGGCTTGGGATTTAGGATGAGAACGGAAAAGGAATGAATGAAGTAGAAGAATAAAGTGTTGTGTAGATGAGAATGGTGTGTAGATGAGAATGGTGTGTAGATGAGAGTGTTGTGTAGGTGGTAGGTTGTTGTGGTTGCGGAAGAGTGTGGTGTTTGCAAGTGTAAGAGGGGGACAAGACAACTTAAAGAAGGGGGGAATCTCGAACAATTTAAAATAAAGAGGCTAGGGAAAAGAAAATTTAAAGGGTCTGATTGTAATGTGAAGTCACTGGACCGTCCATGTTGGGCGAGCCATCTGCAGTTCACTTTTTTGCTGTGAAAGTGAGCTGCTCTGTATACATCTGGCTCTGTGCGTTGGCAGTTCCCCACCAAGTATCCCTGGTCACCTTTACTACATGCGGAAATTCCTGGCGAATACTCAGCTTGTGAATGTGTATTTACCTGTGAATTGCCAGTTTGGTAGGTAGGTTCGGTAATAGCCCACGATGAGACATCTTCGCAACGGCACCCCATTAGCGAGACAAATCCCGGCAGGCATGGCTTTTTTATAGAACTACGGATATTGGACTTGGATTTCGATTTCTATTTCTGTCTCTTCTCTATTCGTCCTAGTACTCTCATCCCATCAATGCTGTCTAACCTGTGCAGGAAGTGAAGCTTCTCTGGTGGCTGAAAGAACTCGGTCAGGTGAAGCTCATCCTCACTTGAGCCGGCAGTCACTTTACAAAACTTGAATAATTGACCCCGGACTGCCCCCCGCAGGCTCAATTACCATGTAGTCTTTGACCTCTGCGGTGCCGGCCACCAAAGCCTTGTACTGCTCCCGCGTGCACGAGGATGGCACATTCCACAAGTTGCACTCAAAGGCTGGTGGCTCCGGCAGCTTGTTCTTGATGGAAAAGCTACTGGTTGGTCCGTGTGTTGTGTAGTTGACCCCGTGACTAGTTGTCGCGTGTTGACCGGTCGCGAGGTCTTTGCCAGAAACGGCGCGGCTGACGAGCTGCGAGACGATTTCGGGCTGGTAACCTTGGGCTGGTGCTCAAGATTGTTAGTATATTCATCTTTAGTATTTTCCTTTTTTTTCCCCGAATATCGAGAGCTTACCATCATGCCCAGCATCAAAGATGCGCGCAAACGACAAGTTGCCGTGCTGCCGAACGACGCCCTTGCTCGCGCACCCGCTCGTCTGGACGCGCTCGTAGCCCGCGCTCCGGAAAGCATCGGCGCCCGACCACTGCAGTTGCAGGCTGAGCTTCTCGGCGCCATTCCACGGGCAGCGATAGTCGCGGTCGCCATACATCATCACCACCTTGACGCCGCTGTCGAGCAGGTACTGCAGCATATCGACGCCGGTGGTGCGTACCGGGTCGCCCGTCGCATATAGTAGCACATTGTTGGCGAGCAGCGACGAGGTGTAGTTGACCGAGACACCGAGCTCTCGCTGCACCCACGCCTGGTTGAAGAAGCCGCTGGCGTAGGAGGGTGGAAAGGGGTCGGGCTTGAGATGGGCCATGTCAAAGTCGCTGCGGTTGCTTGCGGCCTCGTACGCGCCCAAGACGTAGCCGAAGCAGTAGAGGGTGGCTCCGGCGCAGGCGTCGGTGACGTTGGAGTTTGTATTTAGATGGTCAGGGTCGTAGAGGTTACCGAGGCGACGACACTCGATAATTTGGTCCCGACAGCCTCCCGGCTTGGTAAAGTTGTGCAGAGCCTCCTCGTACGCATCCTTGGTGATGACTTGCAGACCGTATGTATTGTTGTAGGCTTGCTCGGGAAACCATTCGCCCTGGTATAGCATGTCTACACATCCATTTGTCCATCCAACAGCGTCAATCGGAATGACTGTTCCGTTGAGTGCTCCCTGGCGAATCTTGGTGTTTTGCTGCAACGTGTAAGAAGCCGTGGTGGGTACGTAGAAGCCCGCGTACGAGTTGCCCCAGATGCTGACTCTCTTGTCGATGGTTTTGTACGCGGGAAAATGCGGGAACCAAACCTGCGAAAAGTACCATAGCGTCTTGGCGGCAGACATTGTGCTGTTGACCGTCTTGTCTGGATTTTGCTCGGAAAAGGTGCCATGGAGAAATGTGGTGTTTTCGGGAGGCACGGAGCCGCCGTATTCCTCAAATGGCGTAATGCCGGTTTCCGTCACCGGATTACCCAGGAAGAGCATGTCGAGAGTCGAGTGAATGCGCTCGGTGTAAGAGTAGCCCGTACTGACCGGCTGGTCAATATACAGCATGTTCATGTCATTGTTCCAGGACCAAGGGTTGTCCTCGGTGCTGTTGGAGTTGGCCTCGATGTAGCAAGACCCTGTCCCAGAAACAAGATCGCCAATGGACGGCGCACCGGGTCCTCCAGCCAGGTAGATGCCCGTGGTTGCGTTGGATGGCGAGTTGCGCGCCTCAAAGTACCAGAAGAACATGGACACATTGTATGGGTCGGCGGTCTGGATCTCACTCAGATGCCATGACGGCATGTGCACATACCCAGTCCAAGCTTTCGCTCTAGTTTCGCAGATCTTGGTCTCTTTATAAGTGATGGAGACCCCCGGCTGGCCGTCGATGTGCTTTGTCGTGATCCCGGCCGCATCTTCGGGGAACTTGGCAACGCTCAGTGTAAGCAGCGAAGTAATGAAGAATAGGGAAAACTTCGGTTCCATGGTTCCGCTCCTTGCATGTAGCTTGGAGGAATGTATCAAGGTGAGTTTTGTGATTTTCACTTCACTTCACCTCTTCTCCTTCGAGCCCTCTACTTATACCACCACAACGCAGTAACGAATGCGTCCCACGATGCCCCAGACACCGACTTAAGGCTAACCTAATCCGGCAAATGCCGAATTAGAAGACGTACATGGGCTCTGCTTGACAGATCTCGTCGGATTTGGAACTTGGCTATTTTGAGCGCTGATGTGTGCTCGATTTCCTCAGCAGCCTTGTGGGCTCCCGTATAAGCCGCGAGGCTTGGCAACCGCTGGCGAACCATCCAATCGCAGGCACGCAGGCCGTGTCGATATTAAGTCAGCCAACTCCTCAAAACTCTCCCAAAATAAGTCTCCCCATAAATCAAGCAGGCTTCGACGAAAAAGAGAAGAATGGTGCTCGCAACATTCAGAGGTCAGCCATGACAAAGAGCAACGAACCCGATACCCGACGCACGAGTGACGACGCGTCCCATGCGCAGCCTCGTCGGGATGAAGGGGCTGCCTGACGTGTCGCATCCGCAAGGTCAAGTGCGACGAGGCGAAGCCGGCGTGCAGCAGGTGCCGGTCTACCGGGCCGTGCATGTGATGGAAACTCCGTACTGCCGTTCAGTTAGACGGAGCTCTTGCGTGGCAGCCAGCGACGCGGCCACGGAGCGTGGTCCGCCGCCGCGGGCGGGAGTAGCCTGCGTACGCGATGCTTCACTGATGGCGCGTTTTGGGGGAAGCTAGAGCAACGCTATTTTCGGTTCTTCGATGCTGCACGATCGCTTGCAAGAATCTCATGGTGTTTATATTTCCAGGTCAATGCTGGCCTTGCAAGTGTCGGCTGTTCTCAGCTAACTGGTATTGGCAAGTTGACTGTCCGTTTTAGAAGTACGGGTGCAAAAGAGGGATGGGAGGGCAAGGCTGCGGTTTCAGCTGGCTCGAGCAGACGGTGCCTCTCCTATCGTTGAAAAGATTGTCGGTTGGTGATCCAAGGACAGTGTAGTTTAAACATAGACTTGACAATATCGTTTTTCCGAGAGATCATATTACGCGCAAGGTGTGTTTTCTGCAAGTTGCCCTGTTGTACCACGCTGGGCCGACGTGATAACAGCTGCCTCCAAAGCCACAGACGCAAGCACGCAGCCAACGACGAAAAACAACCGATGGACTGGTATCTCTCGCATCTATGGGATCGAAAAAGAATAACTAGACTAAAAATAGCCATCAACTTGTTATTAGAATAGCGATAATGGAAGCAAAAAAAGAAAACATAATTGGACCAACGGGGATTTGAACCCCGGACCTTTCGTAGAGAAACTACTGGGGACCTAATCCTGCTACCTTGCGGTGCGGAGGTCATCGGTATCCCTGTGTATGCAAAACGAAAATCATACCCCTAGACCATTAGCCCGTCTTACTTCTGATATAAATTAAATGCGTATATGAGCGACTCTGTGCTGCTTTGTCCATGCTGGTGGCTGGCTCGCAACCAAGTACCCGCAGCTGGAACAGTCGCCTACCCGAGATCTAAATTGTAGAAGGACATTTGGCATCACTGCACCTGTGTAAGGCTGTAGGGACTTGAAATCGAGAGTTCTTACTTTTTGAGCTACTCTCTCTGCATATGATATGTTTGGGTGAGATCTCGTCGTGAGTTGCCACTATTCCATTGTAGTGGTTCGCGGAGATCCAATTGTCACTTACAGAAGTATAGATGCGGAGTGGTAATTACTGACCTCCTACACTACCGCAGCCAACAATAGCGAAAGATGACTCGATTAAGTGTGAATACTGTATTCAAAACGGCACCACGAGTATTACACACGAAAACACAATGTGGCGCTGTAGCAGAGCCATCAGATTGTCACGAAAAAATTGTCGCCCTTGCATCATCCACCGCGCCCGTGGTCGCCGCGGCGCTGCATCAGCACAAGTAGCTTCCGTCGAGAAACACGTGCGAATCAAGGAGAAGAAACAATTAAGTATCCAAGTGCAGAGAGGCAAACTTGCAAGGGCGCAGAAGCTGCTTTGCCCTGACGTGTCGCGCGGTATCTTGCTTCGTCGACGGCCGAGCCTTGGTCCCTCGGAGGTCGCGCCAAACAACTACCTCACACAGACAGGGGTAAAGCGGAGGCGCTGCGAAAAAAAAAAACGAAAACGACTACAATGGAGATGGTCTGAACGCCCAGGTCCTATCAGAGTGTAAATCCAGCTCTGCGAATTGACTTGGCCGACCGCGGTGCGCTTCGTGGTGGAGGTCGCCGACGGTAACAGCCCCCGATGGCACGTACAATGGCACATAAGTGATTATCCGAGAATGCGAGGTAGAGTGCTGTATTCAATGCTCTTCCTGAGCTTTAGCTGTCTCTTCCCCTTAATACCTAATGCTCTCCCGACTATGCTGTCTCATCCAACGTCGGCTCTTCTGTGGAAATCAAATGGCATCGCAATGTCCATAACCCCGTAAGTAGCAAAGCAAAATGGACCCATGCATCTCAAAGTTCGTGACATCTCGCAACATGCGTCTTGTTGTATCGCGATAGGACCAATGGCCAACGCGTTGGCCTAAATTTCGGAGTTCTGAAAGACGGACTTTTTCCAGTCCGGTTCAGAGGAAGGCCTTCCAACAGAAAAAGACAGTTAGTATCTTACGAGTTTAAAAGTAGGAGGCGAATTCGTAAAGCTTACTCGATCTTAGGGCGCTTGGATGGAGTAGCCATGGTACCCTTCTCGTCCTCGTTCTTGAGGTTGAGGCTGAGCTCGTCGGCGTACTCGTCCATCTCCACCTTGTGCTTGCGGGTAGACGTTGGGGTCTTGCGAGGAGTAGCCTTGCGGGGAGTAGCAGGCTTTGAGCTGTCCCCTGAACCGTCGAGGGCAGACGTATCGCGAGCTTTGCGAAGCTTTTGGATGTGCTGACTAGAAAAGCGAAAGACGGTTAGTAAAAAGTAGAGAACAGAGGAGTCATGCAAATGCAAAAGGGTCAAGAGAAATAGGGCAAGGGGGAAGCCAGGTACTTGACTCCGTGAAATGTGTAATCGTGGCCCATAGCCCTCAAACGATCCACAATGCCCGTGATTGACTCCTTATTTGGTCTGAACTCTTCAATCATAGCGAAGAGCAGGGCTTCGTGAGCTGTGGCGTCCCAGCGACGGCTGGACTTTTCAGGCATGATGAGAAACGCGATGGATTTGAATTGAAGGAATTTGGATCGAAAGGGATCTGGTATGGCAAGGAAGAGGTAGGTAGAGAGAAAAAAGGTAGAGGTTGGGGGCTATTGTTATGGCAACGTGATGGGTGTAGTGAATGTGTGTTGTGATGTGGAGAGAGGAGATTTGTGTGAACGAGAGATGAGTGGGTGGTAATACTAAGAGCCTGCCTTCTGCCCGGCAGGTGTCCGTGCTGGACTTTCGAAACAAACGGAAACAGAGAATAGGAAAAGCAGAGCAGGCAAAGTATCAAAAGACTCGTGTAATCCGTTGGCAGGATATGTCATACCGGAAGGCATTCTCAGTAAACTCGTAGCCCTTCTTTTGCATGTCTTCCAAGACTTTGGACATGCTATGGGAGTTTAACTCGCAGTGCTTGACGATGCAGATGAGCATGGCCTCGTGAGCTGCCGCGTCCCATTTCATCTGAGAACGAGCCATGGCGAAAGGTGCTTTGCTGGAAAGGTGAAGTCGAGGGGCAGGATAATAAGAAGAGTGGAAGGATAAAAGGATAAAAGGGTGAAAGGATGAAAGGATGAAGGATGAAAGGATGAAAGGGAGGAGGCAATTTGGGCTTGTAGGCAGCTGTTTTCACCGCCTCTGCGGAAAACACGCGCCAAAATGCAGCCGTAAGCAGCAAACACGAACAACAAAACGGTGAGAGGCGAGGGGAATGGCAAAGTTGAAAGAAGGGATAAGATTGGCAAGATGGAACGGTAGAGCATCGCCTTACCGGATAGACTCCCAGGACTGATCATGGCCCTGGGCCTTGAGATAGGCCTCGACGGCACTCTTGGCTTGGCTGCTCAGGGCGCCGCCATTGCTGGCAACCTGAAAGAGCGCGAGGGACAGCTCCATGAGGAAGTCTGCGTTTTCCCAGACTCCGGCCTTGACAGGCATGGCTGCGATTCGGACGGGGTTTTTAAGTGTGGTAAAGGGCTGTGTTGACTGCAAAGGTGAGACGAGGCAAGAGAGAGAGAGAGAGCTATAGAAGAGCGACAAGAAAAGCGAGGATGTGGTTTTGCGTCTTGTTGTTTGTGAGATGGAAATGATCAAGGAGACTGGGGAGAGGCAGTCGGTGAATGGTTGCGCGTTGTATGTTACGGGTGCAAACGGCTGGGCAGAGCTGCAGCATCGGCGGCCTGTTTGCAGTAAAAAGCCAGATTGCTTGCTATCAGTCGTAATTCACCTTGACAGAACCAACTGTGCTGGAGTCGGCCTACCGTTTGAGCCACCAAATCTTCACTGCTGCGTTGTGCTTTGGCGACTGTCCAAGCACTTTGGATGTGGACGCCTGTACGCCTTGTTCATTTGTCCGGTCAAGTATGGATGATGAACAATTGTATTTGATTTCTGGCACAGATTGCGTTTACCAAGATCTATGACAGTCAATAATGAAAAAACGACAAAACTCCTCTCCCGGGCCAAAAGCAGCCCCTCCAACATTGTAATCCCGCGCTTCTAATGTATGGACAGAAAAGTAAAAAAACAACAACAAAAAAACGTCAGAATGCGTTTACCTGGTCGTCAAAGTACAGCCTCCGAGTTGTGGGAAAGAGAAAAAAAAAAGCGCCGTGTGTATCCAGACAGAAAGTCACTCAACGCCGATGAACCCCACCATTGCTCGCTCGTAATCTTGCTTCATGTCTTGAAAGATGACAGGCTACGCATCACCATAGCTAAATCTAATGTCGCACCTATCAGTATGATACTCGAAAAGCCTGACAAAAGGGGGTCTTCTCACTCTGCGTAATCAGCCGGTGTCGTGCCGTTGTGCGCGGCCAGTGCCAGCACAGCCTCATCGTCCAGGGCCGACTCGGGGTCCATGACATCGGCGTCGAGTCTTTGCCGCTTCGACGGGTGCTCGTCCGCGCTCCCGTCAGCGGCGCCCTGCTGCACAGGGACAGCGCCCGGGTAGGGACCGGCGGCGGCCGACGCCACGAGGGCCTGCTCGTCCTCCATGGCAATCTGCTGGTTTGGGTCGTGCATCTCCGCATCCAATGCTTGCGGCGGGGCCGGGGCCGGGGCCGGGGTCGGCGAAGCGTCCAGATTGGGGTCAAGCGGCGTGACACTGCCGGCGGCTGCGGAAGCCGGTCCTGCGGACGCTTCGCCACCGGCCGCGGACTTTCGGGGCCGGCCGCGTCCGGGCCCAGGGCGCCGGGTGATGGGGTTCAGGCTTGGGTCGATGCGCCGGAGCGCGGCGTCTGCTGGAGGAGGCCCCGGCTCAATCTTGTTTGTAGCGCGGCGCAGGCCTTGAAAGTGTTGTCTGTGACGGGGTATTAGCAGAGAGGGGGGGTTGAACAGAAAAAAAAGATGCTATTGGCTGGGGGTTGCATTGCATATAAGCCTTGTGGTGGTGGAGGACTGCTACGGCGTACTGATGAGGGGAAGTAGCAGTTGGAAATGCAGGAACAAGAGGGCAGACTGGCAGCAGTAGAAGATGATGTGGGTTGAAAATGAAAGCAACAAGTTTGACAAAAGGTCCAAGGGTGTAAGCCGCGGGATGAGATGAGATACTTACCGGCATCCCTCGTTTGTGAAGCCATATCCAATGCTACGCATGTAGTTGCCGATATGTGTCCATTCCGCACCACTGATGACACCAATGTTCTTGATTGACAAAATGGTGAAAAAGAGGTCCTTGTCGGCACGGTCGTTCCAGTTCTTGTTATTCATGTTATTCATGGCTGACAGGAAGAAGGCCTTAAGAACAAGCCAGGCGAGGTGGGTCAAGACGGCCTCGCGTCCTGCCCGTTGCGCAAGGGGTGCAGCGAACGACGCAAAGGAGAGAAAGAGAGAGAGAGTACGACGGAGCTTGGGTCAATTCCCCCCCCCTTGGTGTGTGGTGCCGCGCTGGCGCAAGGAGTCCAGTGGTATTGTCGCTGTGTGGGCGCAGGTAGAGTCTGTTAAGGACAGGCGCTGGCTGGGAGGGAAAATTGGTAGTGCGCGACAGGAGAGCAGATGGTTTGACTTATCTGGGGCTTTTTAGGGACTTGCAGCCTGCAAGACAGAAAGTCGAGGTGGGGAGAGGCGGACCGGCTGCACGTTGGCCCGTGCACGGCATAACAGGCGGTACAGTCTCGTGGTTATTGTGCTTCACGGGTGAGGCTGCGGCCAAGATGGGCGGCCTTGGTAGCCGTGCGGGAGACGGGCTGAGGGTAGATAAAAGGACCGCCGGGGACGCATTGTGTTATTTTCGGATTTGATATTTGCATGACCGACATGTTTTCTTTAAATTCGCTGCCTTGCCTACGGACGATGATGTTGTGGCATAGCCGGCATTCAGACGCAGTTTAGCCGGCCACCTACATAACTTGAACAGTTTCGTTAGCAATTCGACCAAGCAAACAAGGTACCTTTGTACCCGTGGCAAGTGGGCTGTGCTGCTCGAACCGTCTGCATCGACAAAGGAGCTCAAGGCAATAAGTATGAGCAAAACGATATTTCTGACTTTTTTCTTTTTTCTTTGCCTTGCTCGCGCAGAAAAGTCTCGGTGGTGGAATGCGCAATGTGCAGACGCAATTACACATTGTGGAATCGAATGGAACGGTACAAACCTGGATACGGGCGGTCTTTTGGGGGGGGGGGGGGAGAGAAGAAAGTGTGCTGCGTGATACACTGATACGACGGTTCATCCGCGCTGCTGTCTCGCTCGCCGGTGCGGTTAGGCCGCCCGCGCTGGCTTCCTGAAGCGGTCTAGCGCCATCACGTGTTTTCGTGGCAACCTGGCGGTGACTTGGACTCTGAGAGGGTCGCAGGAGTGCGCGCCCCGTCGCGTCTCCCGAGGGTCGGCGGCGAACCCATCCTCGCTGCGCATGGCCTCTGGGCCGCGTCTGCGACCATAGAGGTGTCAAAAAATGTCGGCAATATATCGAAAATGGAGCGCCTCTCGTACATGGCACTTTCCGCGTCTTTTTTGGCCTGCTGGCTGTGGTTTGGTCCAAAACTCTGCCTGCGCAAACTGGTGATGATTTTTTGCTGGTACCCCTCTTTTCAAGGCAGGCTGAGCTCCCTTCGCAGCGCTCTCGGCTTGCAACACATGGGTCCGCCGCACTAGGAGACATGCCACACACACCACACACCACGCTGATCAGAAATGAGGAAGCACGAGTAAGAAAGGAGATTAATTGGGCACAAAGGGGATGACGGTAGCATTGCGATTTTTTTCTTTTTTCTTTCCTTGTCGAGGTGTGGTGCCTTTTATAACCTGACAAGACGTTACCAACGACTTTTCTTATCAGATCTCGTCTGTTTCTTGATTCTGCGATTGATCTGATCGAGAAAAAGTCACCGACGCAGCATTTTCTGGTGGGCGAGGTACAACAAAAGACGGCCTGGGTTCTTGGGGGCATTTCAACCCATGCTGACGGAATGGACGGGTGGCCTTGCCGCACCCCCTCCCCTCTCCACTTGGGTAAACCGATTTGATGGGGTTTTAGGCAATGAGTCACACTTGGTTTCAGACCAGGGATAAAGAAGCGAATAATACGGGAGAACTGGATGACAAGAAAAAAAGAAATCTTGAATGAAATCCCTGTCGTTGCTTTTTGCGGTCGAGGTACCAGCACTTTTTTTTTCTTTTGGGCCATTGCGATGACTGCGACTTTGACCGTTGATTTAGATCAAAGATGGAATTACGCGGCCAATTGCGAAACGACGGTGAAAGCTTGCTCTTCCCATGAGGACAAGGACAAGCAATGACGTTTACTTTTTTTTTCTCATGGGTCTGCGCATGTTGTTGAGCCGATCCAGAATTGCAGCGCTCTGAGCGAACCACTTTACGCGGCTGAAGCAGCGAGTTTCTGGGGGTTTAAGTGGTCTTGCTCCACTGGGCTATGCCGCTCAATTCCCAACATTGCTCGCCGAGCCTTTTTTTTTTTTTTTTTTTTTTGCCAAACTTGCTTGCTTGATTCCGACTTGGCTGCTTGTATATTCAAGTACTTTTTATTTTATTTTTATTTATTTATTTTAACAGCGCCTTGCAGCAACAAGAAATTGATCACCTAGGCAGTTGGCAGGCAGTCAAGTCATTGATAATTAGTGGCACGAGCCGGTAGCGCATTTCTCAGCATCCAGTGGGGCTTCAGCATTGCCATTGCCCAAACAAGCGTTGCCTCTTGAGTCTTGAGTCTTGGCCCCAGCGCTAGGCAACAGACCCCCCCCCTGGTTCTTTGCCTCTTTTCTCCCACGCCCTCTTCTCTCACCAACCAATCCACCGCTACCATCACCCATCATGTTCAAAAAAGATATGCCATCCCTCATCCATCTCCCCGAGGGGTGTGGCTTGCGAATCCAGCTAAAAAAACCCAAAATCCCACCTGGTCTGCCTAATCCTTGCTCCCATGGAAATCGACTCCCAGCCCACCAACCTTGTAGTACGCCATCTTCCTATATAAGTGCCTCTCGTCTGGCCTTGGTGCCTGGCCGTCGCTCGATGCTCTCTTCTTCTTCCCTCCCCTTCTGCCCGGCATACATCTGATTTTGACCATTATCCTCCTATTTACACATGCTTCAAATTTTTGAAACTCCCATTTTACCGTCCATGATAGTCGGTTCAAGTCCACCACCTCTTCGCTTCGATCCAATTCCTTGTCCTCGCCACTCTTGCATTCACGCTGTCCTCCACATAGCCTCCCTTGTTAAACTTTGTACAATTTACTCACGCAACCACTTCAACTCTTCGAATCGAAGCTAGTCTTACATCTCCCGTCCAACCTGTCTCGGTCCTCGTGGCCAGGCTGCCGTCTTGGTCGCTGCATATCAACCTCGACTCGCCCAACATTCTTGCCCCTATTCTATACCCTGACCAACTTGCTCATTCTTCGCCATTATGACCTCCAACGCAGACAATGCCATGGCTCGGTTCCTTTTTGCCATTCTGAAGCAAAAGAACCTCAAGGATGTGAGTACTCGCCACCCCCCTTCAAGCGTCTAATACCCAGTCATCTAACCCATCCTCCAGATTGACTGGAATCAAGTTGCCAACGACCCTGTTCTGCTGCAGCCCATTACGAATGGTCATGCCGCTAGAATGAGATACTCTCGTTTCCGCTCCACCATTACCGGCCACGAGCCTACCAAGAGACGCAGCTCCGGCGAAAAGTCTGGCAAGGTCTCCAAGTCATCTTCTCGGCGAGATTCACACCCCAAGAAGGACACCATCGTCAAGTCAGAGTCTAGCATCAGCTTGACGTCGTATCCTCAGGTATGTTCGCGCGAGCAGCCAGCGCAGTCCTCATGAGTAGTTCTTTGCCAACACTCGTCTTTTGCAGTTCACCCCAGACGTCTCTCCCTACATGGGCGACCTCGGTGACGACTTTGAAAATCCTCGATTCATGACACCCTGCAGCGACGACATGACCCAGCCGCTCTCTCTCAACCCGAAGGCGATCCACCACCAGCTCCCCAACCACCCCGGATACAGCCTCGATGCGAGCCCCGAGTTTTTGAAGCAAGAGCCAGGCCTCGAAGGCCCTCCAGACTTTTCTGCCTTTGAGGCTGCCATTGATATGAGCAACTTCGTCTCTGGCAGCAATTTCGATCTCTCTAGCCAGACAGACCTCAATGCCACCACGCAGTCGCTCTGGAACGACCACTTCCAAGACGGACACTTTTAATGATACCCCAACCCCCCTTCGATTATACATAATGCGACGAGGTGAAGCGATGGCACTTCTCTCACTACGACAATATCCTACAAAAGAGGAACGAGCTATGGAGATTTGATGTAATATAGAAAGGGAAAAATGTGCTTGTTTGCTGCTGCTGCTGCTGCTTTGTTCAGACGTTGGTTGCTTTCCTTCAGGCTTTTTCTCTTGTTACGACCTAATGACAAAACCACAAAAACATGCCCTCAGTGCGATTTGCGCTCAAAGGTGACAGACTGTCCATCCCTTCAAGATGCCCAGTTTGTACCGGCCTGCAGTTCGTCTTTCTGGTTAGCGGCGTTATTTATTCATGGAAAACATGGCGTTTTTAGGATTTGCTATTTTGGCCTGAGCAGGCAACAAAAAAAAAGTACCATATTCGATCTTCAATATCTTTTCTGCTTCAATGAGACTACCTTTGAACTTGTTCTATATATTCTTGTAAAATGTGACAAAGAACTTGTTTTCACGACCCCCATGCTTTGTGGCTGGGGCTTGGTAACTTGAGCGCCGCGACCAAGAGAGATGCACCTCACTTTCTGTTCATTGACGTAGCACCTTGCATAGCATTCTCATCTTCTGATGAGGCCGCCTCCGTGATAAATTTCTTCTGCCGAGCAGCCCGCAGCAGCGGTTCATCCCTTCTCAAACTTTTTTTTCCAAATTGTTCTTCCCTTTTGCAAGCCACCACCTACCTTACTACAACGCTCTCGTGTCGTTCTCCTTCCACAACCTTACACATCACACTGAAGCAACGCTGCTTCTGCCCATTGACCCTCAACCAACAATCTTTATTCCAGGTAAGCTCTCGAGAGGGAACATCTCGTTGATGCTTTCATCCGCCTAAACCCCGTTTCCTCCCTTTTCCTCTTCTACCCATCTTTCTCTTCCTCTTTCATTCCTCTTCCCCTTCCATCCATTCCGCTAACACCGCGCCGCTCAGCGATCATGGCCGAGGATGGAAAGACAGGCCCGACCGCTACCGAGGCCATCTTCTTCTTCAACATTGTCCAGCACATGAAGAACAAGGGCGACATTGACTGGGATGCCGTCGCCGAGAGTTCCGGCTTCAAGAACGCCGGCGTTGCCAAGGTACGTCTTCCCCTTCTCTTTAAACCAAAAGTCTACTATATAACTAGCCCCCCTCCCGGGCAAACTAACACGCACACCACGCACAGGTCCGCTTTGGCCAGATCAAGAGAAAGTACGGCCTCGAGGGCGACAGTCCCACCAAGAGGACCAGCAAAGGCGCGCCGGCCGGCGATGTACCCTCGACGCCGACCAAGGTCACCAAGTCCCGCAAGGCGCCCGGTGGTGGGGGACGCGGCCGCAAGGTCAAGAAGGAGGAGCCCGAGGAGGACGAGGCCGACGAGACCAACTGCCGCGCGGCCAAGGAAAGAAGCGAGACGCCTCCGGCCAGCCGCATCAAGAGCGAGTCGGCCGCCGATGGCTTTACTTTATTCTGAAGGCAAAGTAGGTTTTGTCATTCGCTGTTGGCGGGCGGCTCCAAATTGCCTGTCCGGAGGGAATCTGAAAAGACGCACAAGGCCATTTTGCTAGGGCATTGCTTGGAACACGAGGTATTTGCAGCCTTGAATCTATTTATACATTTGCTAGGGACTTGGTAGACGGGAACAATGGATACGAGGAATGAGGACTACGCATAGTGGTGCCGCTGTACGTAAATATGACTAGCCGCCGCCCTTGTATAGCCAGATTCGATCAATGAGCCTGTGACAATGTGCCAGGTTCCCGGAGCAATCACTACTGGAGAGCGCAGACAAATTGCTGAATGTTTGTGCCTGAAGGTGAAACTTATTCTACGTGCGCTTTCCGGCTCATTCTCTCCGCTTGCGACTTACACCAGCCAACCAAGGGGGATACCAAGAAAAGAGGCTGCTTTTGCAGACAAAAGGCATAAAAGAGGCATGTAAAAAGGGAAGTAGCCGTCTCAAGCGAGTAAATTGAGCTTCATTTCAAGGTAGGTAGTCGCAATTTCTTTTTTCATTAGACAGCTGCCGAGTCTCTCTTGCTCTGTAACTTTTGTGCTGGAGTGGCGTCTTGTTTCGTCACTCAGCCGCCCACCAATGAACATGCATTTCCAGCCGCAATCCGCAACAAACCATCCTCTCCTTGACAAGATTTACATTCTCAACAGCCAAGCTTTCCATTAACTATATCCCGTTATCCTTTCCATTTACTGCACAACCCCCCAAAGTCCAGATACCAGCCAATTCTCTTGCTCTCCCTTTCCGAACAATCCCCCTCCACACTACTGCCATCATGGCTGCCGAGGACAAGGTCACCCCGACCGACGGCGAGATCCGCATTCTCCTGGCCATCTTTGCCCACATGAACGGCAAGCCCGACGTCGACTGGGATGCTGCCGCCGCCACCGCCTCGCTTCGTAGCGCAAAATCGCTCAAGGAGCGCTACCGCCAGATGTGCGTGCGTCACGGCTGGACTAAGAAGCGCCGCCGCGGCCGCTACCCCGGTGGTGGCGGCGGCGTTGGCGGCGGAGCGGCGGGAAACGTTCCGTCGACGCCCTGGAAAATGACCAGTCCGTCCGAGGTGGTCAAGAGTACCGGTGGAGGTCAAAAAAGGAAGCAGGATGACAAAAAAGGGGAGGAAGTGAAGGAAGAGGAGTATGATGAGGTGCAGGAGGAGCAGGAGTCGGCCGTGGCTGCTGCGGGACTGGATGGAGAGTATTGAGACGCCCATTGTGGACGCTTTCCACGGATGAATGGGAGTTTTGCAAGACATTACAGGGACATTTTGATTATTTACTACGTTTTGGAAGCGAGCTATGTTGCGACGGGAATTTACAGAGAGCGCCAGGTATCCCCGGCCGGAGGTAGATGAGGCAGACGAGCAAGACACGCGAGATTCATTGCTGCCACAAATTACCACGATAAGCTATCAAGTATATTTCAAATCGTATTAAATAACCTTTGAGATGGTCAAAGTAAAGCAGATGCCGTCATGCATGCCTTTCTAGGCACAGCTGCGTCCGTTTGCTCCGATGCGCCAACTGCATACTTCACTTTCACCTTCACCTTCACTCTCACCACGTACAGTCTTTACCCGAAACTGCCCTTCCCGTCTCGTATATTTCATCCATTTCTCTCAAAGCTATTCACCTACTGATACACCACACCAGCCCCCAATTTCGATTCAATCACTTGTTCGCGTGACTGCGTAGCTAATGCGCTCTCGCTGTCCGCCGCCCTTCCTCGACACAACTCTCTCCAACCACAAAGCTACCCTGCTCACATCAATCTACATCTGCTCAGTATCGGAACCTTTTATTGTCCACAGTCTCTAACATTTTACCTTTTCATTGCATTGCACCCCGTCTTTCTTTTGCGTCAGTCACGTCTGCCTGCAACCGACATCATGTCTACCAAGTCTACCAAGATTGAGCCCCAGCAGAACGTTCGCTTCCTCATCTCATGCATCCGACACAGCAACGGCGGAAAGGTGCAAGCCCCCAATTCTTCCAAGTCTATGAGCCTTCTCATACTGGATGGTCATTAACCCTTCAGCAGGTCGATTTCGAGGCCGTTGCTAAAGAGCTCGACATTGTGACCAAGGCCGCCGCGTATGTTGTTCTCCCTCCTACACCCCCCTTGAACCTTTGCCAGATTTTCCCGTGCGTTTGTTCGTCTCAACACACTGACTTGACAATTATTCTTCAGAGCCAAGCGATATGAGCGTCTTGTCAAGAAGGACTCGTCCAGTGACAAGCCAACCAACACCACTGCTGGTGCTGCAGGTGCCGCCGCTCCCTCCGACAACGACGAAAAGCCGGCCAAGCCGGCCAAGCCGGCCACTACAAAGCGCAAAGCGCTGGCACTCTCTGCCCCCAAGGCTTCTCCTACCAAGAAGGCCAAGGCTGCTCCGCGCGGAAAAAAGGGCAAGGCCAAGATGGAGGAGAAGGAGGATGATGAGGAAGAGACCAAGGCCGAGTCTGAGTCTTCACTTTCCGGTACTACGAGCCAAGACCGCATAGAACGATACATTTCACTTGCTAACAGGGATGAGTGTAGATGCCCCAGAGGACCTGGAGGAGCCCGTCAAGGCAGAGGAAGATTGAAATGATCAACTGCTGAAGCCTGGGCATCAAGGCACAAGGAAAAGGGCAACATTTTGCAACTTCATCTTGTCTACGGGAATAAAGGAATTTTAATTGATTTTACGCAACACGCAGGTTGTTTTTTTGGGAGCTTTTTGTCTTACTTCGTGGGTGCTGCTCGCAAAGCAAAGGAGCAATCAGTTTAGTTGAGGGCAGTTTACGACTCGTCATCCTGGCAGTCAAGATCAATCAATCAAGGAAGTTTTTGCATTACGCACCAGATTTCTACAACATGCTACTATCAGCATGACTAAAAATGAGAATTATTTAACCCGTACCTGTCAAAACTTACCAACACTAGCCGGTTCAATGAGCAAGTTGCCTGCCGCGCTCTGGGTCCCCGCCCCATCCGCCGAGTCACTTGTGAATAGCGCCGCCCGCGCAGGACAATAGGATACCCGAGTCGGTGTCCCTGAATGGGGAGCCGCATCAATGGTATTGTTTCCTTGCATCTCTTTCCAGAGTCGACGAAAGAAGCGGTGGGCAGAGGAGGGTATATACAAGATGATGCCCGTAACTAACGATGGCCAGCATCGCAACGTTTTCTTCTTCTTTTGTCCTCTTCTACTCTAGAATCCTACACATCTTGAGCTTCTGTTGCGAAAAGAAAAAGCTCGACTTCACCATTACGCAGACATCATGCCTTCTTTTGCAGATAATCACAGTGGCTTCGTCCTGCCCAACGCGCGCTTCAACCCGGCCGCGCAGCCACCAAGCTGCTCGGGTCTGCTTACACCACCCGAGTCGCCCAGGTCTGGCTATGCACAGCTGCCGACGCTGAATTCTACGCAATGTCCGGCTCCTCGTTACGAGTATCGAAATTCTCCGCAGCAGAGCTCGAGCTTGGCAAGTTTGGATCCCGAACCGCAGAGCGCGCAGCACGATTTGTCGCGTGTCTCCGAGACCATCTACACCATCATCGAGCAGGTCATTGAACAAAAGCTGGCGGAAGCCATGGGACCGCTGCGGCTCAATGTGAGACGACTGGATTCGAGAAATCTTGAGCTTCACGAACAAAGCGATGCCCTGGGAAAACAGAACGATGCTCTGGAAAGCCAAGTTCGCCGTCTGCGATGCCTGGAAGACCAAGCCAAGGCGCAACTACACACTGTGCAAAATATCTCGGCGACCACATTCAGTAGTTTGGAGCTCATCTCTGAGATAGTGGCAAAGCTCCCAGACACGAAAACTTTCCTTCAAAACGCCCATGGGAACAACGATCAGTACATGACGTTTCGACCTGCATCATCTGCTTCGCATCAGCACCAACAACACTTTCATATCCAGCCACAATTTTGCTTTGAATCTCGAAGCGCAAAAAGGCACCACCAATCGCATAAAAAGTCGAGGAAGCCGAGACTGGTAAACTACATGTTGTCCAAATGGAGGACTGGAGGGGCCAGCGACTGAGATACAATAAGAACGCTTTTGTTACTTGGGCTTTAGGAGTTATATTTTACAGGAATAATACAGCTCTTCATTCGGATAGCTCTGATACTTTGTAACAACTGATGAACCAGAGTTTGGCCCCGTTTAGGCGGCATCAAACTGCCAAATCGTCGCTGAGCGTCGCCGCGGACCTACCTACTCACAAGTATGTGCCAGCCGAGAAGAAAAGGGCAAGCTACTCATAGTTTTCACCACATTGAGGTGACACAGGAATCCCATTATACTTTGCAGCTTTCAAAGACAACAATAATTCACAGCCCAGCCTCCCTGATCCACCTCTGCCAGCTGGCAACGATCTGCCTCTGCCTGCCGGAAATTCAAACGCATTTGCCCTAGCAACCAGGCATCTCCGCGTAGTTCTGGCCCTCTCACAGAAAAAATTTCTTTTTTACTTCAGTCTTGCCATGTTATTGACAAAGTAAAAGAATCATATCCCGGTTGCTGTCCGTCGTCGTCGAGTTCTTCACCTGCAGTTTGTCCGCATGTCCCTGCGTTTGGTTGCTCAAAAAGCATTGAATTCCTCATTAAATCTACACCTCGCACTTTTCTTGTCGCTACCATTTGTTTACATCTTGCAAAGCAACCTCCTGCTCAATCTCTCTGCATCAAAAACGAAGCTGCACACTGCTCCTTTCATTGATCTGTAAGTTGCAAGCAAACAACACGACCTTGACGAGCTGAATGCTCGAAAACAATCGATCAAGCGACTTAACGACTAATACATTATCAAGATTGTTTATATCTACTCTCTCGCATTGTTCACGTCATGGGTGTCACGCCTGTCAAAAAGACGCCGTCCAAGACGGGTCGCTCCCCAGCTCAAGATCGCCGTTCCCAGGCCAGAGTCAACAAGGACAGCGACTCTGCCACCGCCCTACTCCAAACAACTCAAAACCATAACAGAGAGACATCGTTCTCGCATAGTCTTCCAACCGAGGTGCAAAAACGTAACAATGGCCGAGTTGTTGGCCGTAGCCTCATCATGTGGGGACGTGAGTTATTCTTCGACCGCCGCAGTCTTGGACCAAATACTCATTTCTCACAGGACCCCGCATGGCCGAAAAGTTGCTTTTACATCTTCACTACGAGTGTACTCGTCACAAGATTGTTCTGCCTTGGGATTCTATTGCCCATCGGCTCCGTCCGGGCTCCTCGGGTGCTGCCGTTGTACAGCACCTAAACAGAGTCAGGAAAGAACTGATTAGAGAAGGGCACCTTGTGCCTCCAGTCTGCCAAAAGCCCAGTTCAACCTCTGGTGTCGACCCAAGTATCCGTGGCTTCGTTCGTCAGGATCCAGATGGTGACGACAAAGACACAACACGCCCCGTTCGGTTCGACGAAAAGTATGATGACTTGAGATTCAACCTCCCAGACTCGTTTCAGCATTCTGGTGATGAAGATGAATGCATGCCAGAGTCACCCAGTCCAGTTCGCATGCAGCAGCCCATGCTCTGCAGTGGTCCTCCTAGCGCCACGGACGAGTCTGTCACCAATAGCCTCCGTCGGTTTGAGCAGAGTGTAAGTGCTCCGATATATGCCATTCTAACCTGCCCGCTAACCCTGGCAGTGGTCACCCCAGAGCAGCTACTGCTCTCCTACTAGGCAGCAGAGATCCGAGATTGACGAACTGGAGAACCCGCTCTTGACTCGGTCCTTTGACACAGTCACATCAGCTGCATCTGCTCCCACCTCGGCACCTAACACGCAGGCACAATGGCAGGAAGCGCCTTTTCCACAATACTCTCCAATGGGCTTATATCCGTACCAAAAACAGCCCTCGACACTCACTGCTTCATTCTCTGGTTATTTTACCTTGCCCTCAAACTACTCCATGTTTACGAATGACGAGTCCTTTGCTACGTGCCAGGAAGAGCCTGGCATGCAGACAGATTTCTCGCAAATCCTGAGTGAATTGAAGCAAGAGGATGAGCCGCCCGCTATGGCAGTTGACGAGAATTTCATCGATGCCTGCGATATTAAAGATGTATGTATTATTCCTCCTCAAGAACTGGCCATGCTGATTGATTTTTGCAGAGCCCTGACAGTATGACGATGATGGGAAGCTTCTGACGAGCGATACTTGTAATTCGCTTTTTTTGCTTGAAGCTGGCTTGGATTAGAGCGAAGGCAGATTCAGTCTGCCCATGCCATTATGAATATTCTACCAGTATTTTGCAGGCATTAGCCATTGGGACCCGTTGACAGGGCGATTTTTTGTTCTTCTTCGATGCTACTTTCTTTTTTTTTACAGAACTATTGCAAAACCTGAAGAGCTGGACACTTGCGAGACTATACCGGAGGATGAATCAATGCAATTGAATGCATGGATGGATGCTTGAAGCGACTGGTACTTAAACGGGGGAGGGCTAAATTAGAGCTGGCTGACTGACGCATTTGGGCACGGATTAGGAGCGGTCATACACCGCAGGACATTGGGCATACAGAGCAGATGACTGACGAAAGTAGTATAGCATTGCAACGATAATGAAGCTCAGCAAACCCTTCAAGTACTCGAGGCTAATATTGCCTTCATCCATTTGAATTGCTGGGCTGGCCACGTCTCGGATGCCGCTGGAAGAATGTAGAATTAGTCTGGAGTCGCGACTAGTCCCAACAAAGACTAGCGTAAATTGGAGATAGCACGGTGTTTTGCCGACGCTCGCCGCCAGCGACAATTTTTTTGGGGCCGAAGCTCGCAAGACATCACCCTTACTTCTTTTCCTTTTCTACCCCAAGCCCATCTGCAGTTGCCTCTCCGCCGTCGCACTCCATCCTCAATCCCTCGGAGTCGTTGTACTATTTTTTCATTGTAATACTATATACCCTTTTCATTTTCATTTCCTCACACACACACACACACACACACACACACACACACACACACGATGCAGCGCGCGCTGAGTTCTCAGGCCCGAGCTTCAGCTCTCGCCTCAGCTTCCACCAAGTTCCGAGCTGGCGCTGGCCTCGGCCAGCAGCTTCGCTTCGCTCACAAGGTTGGTGACGGTCGGAAATCGAGGAAGAGCTTTTGATTGGTTACTGACGGTGGGAATAGGAGCTCAAATTCGGCGTTGAAGGTCGTGCCGCTCTCCTGGCTGGTGTTGATACCCTTGCCAGGGCCGTTGCCACTACTCTCGGCCCCAAGGGTCGCAATGTTTTGATTGAGTCGAGCTTTGGCTCTCCCAAGATCACCAAGGGTAGGCAATACCAATCTCGATTACGATACGTATCAATTCCACTAACTCTCAATAGATGGTGTCACTGTCGCTCGTGCTGTTACCTTGAAGGACAAGTTCGAGAACCTGGGTGCCAAGCTCCTTCAGGACGTTGCCTCCAAGACCAACGAGGTTGCCGGTGACGGCACCACTACCGCTACCGTCCTCGCCCGTGCCATCTTCTCCGAGACCGTCAAGAACGTTGCCGCCGGCTGCAACCCCATGGATCTTCGCCGTGGTATCCAGGCTGGCGTTGACGCCGTCGTCGAATTTCTCCAGAAGAACAAGCGCGACATTACCACCAGCTCGGAGATTGCTCAAGTCGCCACCATCTCTGCCAACGGCGACCAGCACGTCGGCCAGATGATTGCCAAGGCTATGGAGAAGGTTGGCAAGGAGGGTGTCATTACCGTCAAGGAGGGCAAGACTCTGCAGGACGAGCTCGAGGTCACCGAGGGTATGCGCTTCGACCGTGGTTTTATTTCGCCCTACTTCATCACCGACGCCAAGGCTCAGAAGGTCGAGTTTGAGAACCCTCTCATCCTCCTCTCTGAGAAGAAGATCTCTGCTGTTCAGGACATCATCCCCGCTCTCGAGGTCTCTACCCAGCAGCGCCGCCCTCTCGTCATCATTGCTGAGGATATTGATGGTGAGGCCCTTGCCGTCTGCATTCTCAACAAGCTCCGTGGCCAGCTCCAGGTTGCTGCCGTCAAGGCCCCCGGCTTTGGTGACAACCGCAAGTCTATCCTTGGCGATATCGGCATTCTGACCAACGCCACCGTCTTCAGCGATGAGCTCGACATCAAGCTGGAGAAGGCGACTGCCGACATGCTCGGCTCCACTGGATCCATCACCATCACCAAGGAGGACACCATCATGCTCAACGGCGAGGGTTCCAAGGACGCCCTCGGTCAGCGCTGCGAGCAGATTCGTGGAGTCATGGCCGACCCCACCACCTCTGAGTACGAGAAGGAGAAGCTCCAGGAGCGTCTTGCTAAGCTCTCTGGCGGTGTTGCCGTCATCAAGGTCGGTGGCTCCTCGGAGGTTGAGGTGGGTGAGAAGAAGGACCGCTTCGTTGATGCTCTCAACGCCACCCGCGCTGCCGTTGAGGAGGGTATTCTGCCCGGTGGTGGCACTGCCCTGATCAAGGCCTCGAGCAACGCTCTCAAGGACATTAAGCCCGCCAACTTTGACCAGCAGCTTGGTGTCACGATTGTCAAGAACGCTATCACGCGCCCTGCCCGCACCATTATTGAAAACGCTGGTCTGGAGGGCTCCGTCATTGTCGGAAAGCTGACTGACGAGCACGGTGCCGATTTCAACATGGGTTTCGACTCTTCCAACGGCGAGTACGTCGACATGATCTCGGCCGGTATTCTTGACCCGTTCAAGGTTGTCCGCACTGGCCTCATTGACGCTTCTGGTGTCGCCTCCCTGCTCGGTACCACCGAGGTGGCCATTGTCGACGCGCCTGAGGAGAAGGGTCCTGGCGGTGCTGGTGGTATGGGCGGCATGGGTGGTATGGGCGGTATGGGAGGCATGGGAGGCATGATGTAAGATGTGAGAGTTGAAAAGGCACAAAATAAAACGGGCGACAATGTACAAAACGGAAACAGGAAATCTAGTGGGCACGGATCTGGTGTTATAGAACGGATGGATCAAGTCCGGCCTTGTTTTTTATTTAATCTCCCCTCCATGTCTGTGGAAGTTGATGGAAGCGTCGGCAAGGCGCGAATTCAGACACGGCTAGATGGCAGAGAGCCACTGTATACTAGTTATGGTAGCCCTCATTGTACAACCAAAAATATGACCAAAACTTTTATGAGAGAAATGAGCTTATCGGAAGTGACGGCAACCTGTAGGCAGCGAAATGGTAAAGCTGAGGCTGGCATCAGGCAGGCGTTTAGGAAGCGCGAGAGGAGGAAGTGGTGCGATTCAGATAACGTATCTCTTCAATGGAGTTTCGAGAATTACTGTTCCAATATCCGGGCTTGTCCCTCAGTTTTAAACTGGACTTTTAAGTACATGAATGAATAAAGCTCCAATTAATGCCCAACGAGAGCACGACTCGTTGGTAGTTTGGTGGCGAGGCTCAGCAACGGCGGCGACGTCAGTGGAAGCGTCACGTGGGGCGTCTCACGGCAACAAGGCAGCTGTCAGGGGCGCTTCGTTTTCCAGGGCCTCATTTTCTAGGTCCTCATTTTGCAGGGGCCGCCAGCAGAAGCAGAAGCATGCGGGAACCCACTCACTCACTCACTCACGGGCCACTCAACCACTGTAAACCCCCAAATATAGCTGCCTGCTCTGCTCTGCCCGTCGTCGTCCTCTGCCCCTCTCCCGGCTCTAGGTAATAATATGCCCACCAGACCTTCTTTTCGTCATCTTCCCGTAAACACAACACCAATTTACATTGCGAATTTAAAGGATCCTCTCCGATCGCAACCCGTTTTTTACTTTTCCTTTTCATGTTGGTTTCTTTCCCCTCCCCCGTCGCAGCTCTCTTTTCTATTTTCTCCCCTGCCCCTCCAGCGGCTGCACACCCCGCTACGGCCGAGACCTACAACTTGCCTGCGCAATAACTGACCAAGCTCCCCTCTTCTCCAGAGCACATCTTTCTTACGCCGCGTTTGCCTCACAGAACAACACCACCATCATGGTACGTATGATGATGCGCCCAGGCGCAAGGGTCTCCGTACTGAAACATGCCTTGCATATTGACACTTTTTTCTGCCTGTAGTCTCAATCCGGGTGCGTACATGCCTTACCTTCCAAGCAAATACTCTCCCCCGCCTCTCCCCAAACCCCTCCACCGACCTGTCGTTGCCCCCGCCTCCCGCGAACATGCGATTTTGCTCGCGAAACACGCCGCGACCTGGCCGCTTCGGCGCGCGCAATCAAATCCCATGAATGCCATCCTCGAGTGGGAGAGGACATCAAACGAAGTTACTAACTCGACATTCGCCCGCCTCACAGAGCCGTCGTCAGCCAGGAGTGCATCACTGCCTTCAACGAACTGAAGCTCTCCAAGAAGTACAAGTACATCGTCTACAAGCTCAGCGACGACTACAAGCAGATTGTCGTCGAGGAGGCTTCCGGTGACAAGGACTGGGAGAACTTTCGCAAGAAGCTCATCGAGGCCACCTCCAAGACCAAGACTGTTAGTCCATCACATGCCGCTTTTCGCCGAAAGCTGGTCGCCACCTCTTTGCCGCGTACTGACGAGTAATCACTTTCTGCTGCATAGGGTGCTGTCGGCAAGGGCCCCCGCTACGCCGTCTACGACTTTGAGTACAACCTCGCCACCGGCGACGGTGTCCGGTAGGCCTAACCCCTCCAACCCAGCCTTGCGACGGGTCGACGGGTCGGCAGCTAATCCGCGCCACAGCAACAAGATTGTCTTCATCGCCTGGTCCCCCGATGATGCCGGCGTTCAGGTACGATGATTTCATGCCAGAGACGGCGTGACCGCTAGAAAGAAGAAGAACCGCAGCTAACCTCGGCCACACACACACAGCCCAAGATGATCTACGCTTCGTCCAAGGAGGCCTTGAAGCGTTCCATGAACGGTATTGCCAGCGAGCTCCAGGCCAACGACTCCGACGACATTGAGTACGACACCATCATCAAGACTGTCAGCAAGGGTCTTGCCGCCTAAGCGCGCACTCACTGTATGAACGACGCTCCCGATAAGGGAAACAAAAGTAAATCTACACCCACGACAATGCTTTACATTCTAAATGACGAGTATCGACGGGGGAGAAAGGTCGGACCGGTGTCTGGTGACATGAGGCCGCAAGACACTAGATGGATACGAGCAGGTTATATATCCCAGCTGCCTAGACCATGAACAACATAAAAACCAAAGACTTGTTTCAAATGGAGTGAAGCCCGTAAGCGATACCACTTCCCTGTATCGACGCGAGACCTCGACACAGGATCAGCCAACACAGTCTAGTCTAAAGAGCCATTGAAATCTTTCAAAATGCCACGTGTATCCCATTATATACAAGCACCGCTCTCCTTCACGCTCCTCTATGGCTTTACCTTGTGCGCCTCCCACGCATTCTTAAACACCGTCGTCAGCTCCGCCGCCGTGTCCTCGTCCTTGACCCTCTGCATCAGGAACCCATTCAGGTCCTCCCAGAACTTGTCCTGCTCCACCGCCGCCTCGCCCTTTTCCGCCCTTCTCCTCCTCGCCGCGGCGGCCCCCTCCCCAGCGTCGTCGTCGTCGGCGCCGTCCACGTCCATCACCACCTCCTCCTCCTCCTCTGGCAGCACCGCGGCCGCGCCCCCAATCACCATGACGCTAAACTCGACAACCGCCGTCTGCCCCTCGCCAACCACGTCGCGCAAGATCTTGCTGTCGGGCACCGGCCGCTTGTTGTGCAGAATCTTGAGCTTGTCCGCGGGGATGCGCGCGCGCGCCGCCGTCGCCTGCTTGACGTCCAGGAGAGACGTGTCGAGGGCCTGCGCGGCGAGAGTGATGTCGAGGGGTGGGTTGCGCAGGGAGCGGAGCGTCACCGTCACGCTGCGCTCCTGGCCTGGGGGGGCGGCACCTCGGCCGCGGGGCTTGCTCATCTCGGTGGGCATGCGTGGGAGAATGTACTATAGAGAGAGAAAGGAAGAAGTTGAGGTTGTTAGCGAAAGAGGTGGGAGAAATGAGGGAAAAAAAAAAGATAAGAAGAAGGAGGACAAACGGGCGGTCGGGCGGGAAAGTTGCGCGCATCTTCGACGTGGTCCGGCGAGAGCACGGGCGGGCGTCCGGACAGCGTGGTGAGAAACGTCTTGGCAAAAGCTGTTTCCGCCATGGCTCTTTTGTCAAGATATCGAAAAGTGGAAAAGTATAAGAAGGAACAAAAGTCGTGTCTCGTCTGTATTGGTCGGCGGTCTTGGTTGTCAAGCAGATACGGATGTCGAGTGAACAAGGAATTGAGAGTGGTAGGAGAATAGAAGGGTGCCAAAAGTTGCTGATAGAGGACGGTACAATGTGCCTGAAGCCCCGAGGATTAGATCAGGCGACAATGGTGGGATACATGCAGAATTCTCGAAATGCTCATGAATAACGCGAATGAAGTCGGATCAACGTGTGCTGAGTGCTCAGGAGCTTGATCAGCTTGGTGACTTGGTGGGGGGTTGACGACACGCCCGCCATCTCGGCCAATCACGTGGAGTTTTACTTCAATCTCAACTAGACAGACATCTTTCAATGCACCACAACTTCAACAGATTACTCAGTAAATTATAACAGAAACAAAAGATGCATTTTGTACATATGCTTGGTCCTTTATACTAGTTGAACAAATCATCCCCTTTCCCTTCTGTAAAGAAATCCATCTCGTCTGGAGCCACTTGAAGCCAAGTAAACCATGTAATCGTCATGAACGCATCTCAGTCGTTTCGTCGTAACCATACCAAGGGGGCCCATATACACCATGGCCCCTTTTTCTATTCCCAGTTCCATAAACACCAAGCCAGTCGGTCGCTGCAGACACATCTGTCGTTGCGCCCCAACTCCCCAAAGAAATCATCAGAAGATTGCCAGCATGACAGTCGCCTGATGGGCGGGAATAGTATAAAATGCAATGCAGGACAAAGTGACCCGAAAGCAGATGAAGGAAAATCATAACGGCGTTAGACAGACAAGTCATCAAACTGCGAAACCAGCTCGCGAATCGTCCACCTCCAGGTGTCGCGATCCCGGGATCCACGACCAATCCACTTCTCGCATTTTCGTCTCCAACGGTCCTCCTCTTCACGCTGTCTCCTAATAAATTCGGGACCGACATCAAACTCTTCTCCGACAAGCCACTCATCTTTGATGTCGCTGACACGACCCTGTCCTCGCGTGTCGTCAGCACCATTGTCATCCAAATCAGGAATGTCTTTGAAGACATCCTCTTCTTCCTCCAGATCCAGGGCATCAAAACCATCCATCGTGTCGCTTGCTTCTGACACGGGGTTGGTTTGCTGTCCAATTTTCAGCCAGCACATGTTCTGTGGATCAAACACCATGCCGCCAACAACTTGCACTCCTTTGGTAGAGCTGATGTTGGTGATGAGAGCTGGGCGGGGTGTTGTAACATCCTTCTCTCGCGCGAGGTGTGCGGGAGATGGCACCGGCGATTGTGTCGAAGTGTGATCAAAGGCATTCAAAACATTCTCATTGCCCTCCCATCGAAAAGTGTCGGCATTATAGTACATGCCATTGACGGTTCTGGATTCTTTGCCACTGTTCAAGTTTGCAATCAAGTGTGGCTTTTGCTGTTGCACGCGCTTAGAAGGCTTCTTTGCTCGGATTATATGTTGCGAAGGCAGCTGCGGGTTGGGAGTTGATCGTGGAGGCAGGTTCGTGCCGCGCTGCGCAGATATAGTAGCAAGCGGGCCGTTTGCAGGAATCCGATTTGCGAGTGAAGTCTCGCGAGCAATACGACTTGCCGCGGTATCACGCGCAAAACGGGGCGTGCCCGACATGGGTCTGGCGGGCGATTGAGGTGCAGGAGTAGTACCTCGGTTAGGAATCAAACTTTGAAACGTCTTGTTTTTTGGGACGGACTTCAGAGCGGCCGCGTTCGGTTGCCGCAAAAAGCGAGTCTCAACATCCTTGGATGTGGGTAGATCGTCAAAACCGTCCAACTCATGACCGTCACCAAAGTTGCGCTTGTTTTTGGGCTTGCTAAGCCTCTCCCAAGTGTCAGCGGCGACTTTATATCGCTGAGGGCTTGGCGAACGCATAGCTGAGCGTGAAAATGTTCGAGATATAGAGCGAGTGTCAATAGCATTCTCGGAATCCCATCGACGAAAATGTCTCATCCCTTTGGAGGCCCCCTGGTGTGACGTGTGCTGCAAGGTTCCGACAGGTATGAAAGACATAGGCGTCTTTTTGGAGTGCGACGTCGGACTTTCTTGCTGTCGAATGCGCTCAACTGGTGTCTTGGGTCGGAGACCGGATTGTGGTCGGCTGCCATCCCTTGAGGGTGGCCGATCTGACCGGGTAGTCGGGGGCTTCATGGCAGAGTTTGCTTGCCGAACCGCAGGCATGGATCGCTTTTGGCGTAGAAGCTGCGAGTTTGTTGTAGATCCAGTGTCATTTCGAAGGCTGTTGTATGATGATCTAGTCGTTATTTCTCTCCGGCGCGGTGTAGATGGCGGGAAGGGAGGAGCGTGCAGAGTCGTCGGTGTCGGTACGCTAACCACAGATGATTGTGCGGAGTGACCGAGGCGAGATTGAGGACGACGACTTCTCTGCTGAATAGGGCCGCCGCTTTCCGAGACTGGCTCCAGCGCGGTAGAGCGTGAACGCTCATGACTAAGACGTGGTATACGACCGCCAGACTTATTAGTGAATGTCAAAGAGACAGCAGTCTTTGGCCGCGCAGGGCTGGCGGGTTGCGACTCCTTGATTTTGATGTTTCGGTGCAGAGACAGCTTTGCAGACTCGAATACATCGCCATCACCGATATCTAAGCCATCGAGAGGATCCTGGCGCTCAGGTTCCACGTGTGGTTTGTTTGGGGTGGAAGTGGCGCTGGCAATCTGTGTATCGACTGTTAACCTCGATGGGGAGGGGCTGTGCTTGCGACGTTTGAGTCGCTCCTGGAAATTCAAGGGACCAGTAGGTAGCAAGAGGCCATCAAAGGTTTCATCCTCACTCTCCGCAGTGACCGAACTAGAAATGCTAGGGCTGAGCGCAGATGCAGAGGAACTCCTATTTGACCGTCCATCACGTCGGGTGCCGCCCCAGCGAGTGCCCAGGCTGCCTTCGCCCCAGTCCAGATCGTCGACTGGCGACGGCGTTATGGGAATATCCCTCCTGGTTGAAAGCGTCAGCTTGCCATCTGAGGGCAGCTCCAGATCATCTTCAAAATCATCATCGGCTGCCTTTTTGGTGTCCTTCTTTTGAGGCGTTGGAGGTGTGATGAAAGACACGGGGTTGGCCTGTTGTCGACCTCTGGGGAGGCTGGGGGCGCGAACTGTGGCAGGGCCCTCGCCAAAGAAGTCGTCGTCGTCGGTGTCTTTGAACTTGTCCAAGTTGATGGCGGAGGTAAGTGCGCTCGTTGCAGACTTGGCTGCTAGATTAGGTTCAAACCGAGCGGGAGCAGACGGCACCACAGTTGTAGGCGGTGATTTTTCGAAACGCGTTGGGCTGTCAAGGAGGGAGCCAGCACTGACTTGTCGAAGCGCATCCGGAAAGTCGACGGAGTCCTTGGGCTTCATGGCGAGTCCCTTGGAGAATTCGGGTAGCTCCAAATCATTTTCCCAATCGTCCTGAATTATCTTTTGAATTTTGCGTCCTCCTAGACGCTTGATGGTTCCTCCCATGAGTGCCGATGTTGGCACGTTTTGGGGCAGAGGGATGCCAGCATGCTGAGCAGCGGCGATGGCATCCAAGGTTGAGCTTTCGTCGTCGCCAGGGATATGGAACTGCTGTTCGTCGCCTTGCATCGAATCGATTTCGGATCGAAACGATACATGAGATGAGGTAGAGTCTCTGCGGCGGACGGGCGCGTTGCAGAAATTGGTCGACGTGCGCCTGCTGAGATCGTCCCCGTCAAGAAGGAAGTCGCCATCGTCGTCCCAGCTCTCAATTTCTTCGGCAGGCTGCCGTTCTTTTAATTTTAATGTCGCCATGGTGCGTGATGGCTACAATGAAGCGAATGTCGAGCCTAAAGCGAGTTCAAAGATTGAAGTAGCTAGGCGTGTCGAAAGGCTGGGGTCTAGGTTGACGAGCACATAATCGGGCGCATCAATGCAGCGCGATACAGATGTGGAAATGATCGCTTTTCGTGTCGCTATTCTCTGGTGACAATTTGTGAATGATTGCAAACCGCTAGTCGATTGCAAAGTGGTGGAGGTACCGGTGTCGTGTGCACAAAACTGGTGAATTTGGGCGGGCGGGCTGTTTGTATCGTCGCGCTCCTTGTCCGGCTGATAATGCGAGTTAGGCGACAAGTGTTGATGCCGATATCCCCGAGTGCCGACGAGCTAGGCGAATTGTCACAAGCTCGAGGGCAGGAGGACGGCGTTGCGCTAGATGGTTAGTATTGTCGTGTGTGAAGATGAAAAATGAACCGCGTTGATGAGGATTCGAACAAGCGAAAGGTGGGCGGGCGGCGGACGGGAATCGAAAGGCTGGGGACTCGTTGAGTCGTACAGGTACCACAGTATTACGGAGTACCAGCTAGAGGTACCTTGGCCTGAGATTTCTGAGAATAACTCTGGGTGGCTGGTGCGCCGAGTGAAGCGCTCCAGCGCCTGGCTGGACTGCCTCGGCGCTGTGTTATTAGCGTCAATGTCCTCTCGCGTTAGGGGCTTCAGTTGAGGCTGGGTGGCCTGTGCGCAATCCATTGTGTTTCTTCATCAAGGACATCATATCATCAGTACATGACTAAAGAAAACAAGGCCCCCGGTGTAACCCTGCATTCGTTTCGACACGATTCAAGAAGATTATCAAGAAAAATATTCGAATATGTGTTAAGCCCAGAATCGAGTTGTTTCCACCCCTTTACTATCATCACAACAGTTTTGACACCTCTGGCCATGTGCTTTCTGTGGCCTCAAATCACGTGGATTGCTGACATAAACGTCAGATGCTCTTCCAGATCCCTGAATGCAACTTAATTCACCAGTTTTATAACCTCGACGCATTTACCACAGCTTGTCAAGTCAGATGGAAATTTGTGAGATTATGGTCATATCATCTTCATAGCGCCCAGGTCCCATACCTGCCCACTTAGACAGACTGGTGCTGCCACAATACCTGGCGTTCCATCAGGACACGCATGTGAAAACTGTCGCCGACGACGTCAAAAAGGTGCATATGAAATACCATGATCCCGCTCCTATATGACTGATCAAAGTTCAAGTGCGACTATGCCAAGCCCACATGCTCACGGTGCGCGCACCTCGGAGTCGAGTGCATTGGCTCCGGCCAGAGACGCTTCGTCTTTATAGACCAAAAATGTGCCAGACGTCAAGCACTGGGTCGCAAGAGTGATGCTTCGGTTGCATCTACCACGTATTCCTCCCTCCAGTTACTCTATGCTTGTCCTAGTAATGATACGGATGTCCTCATCCGCATCTTCGTGGAGATGATTAGGCCGTCCACGGAGCGTAGATTCAACCTGGCGTGGACTTACGGCACCTTTCTTGAAAAAGTTCCGCAAAGGCTAGGGTCCAATAAAGCACTCGACGTAGCTGCCAACGCGTTGGTGGCCTCTCATCGTGACTTTGCCACACGCCATCCCGTTACGCCCGATAGCCTAGCAAAATACTCGGATGTCATACAAGCACTGACCCAAAGCCTTAACAACCCTATAGCGTCTCGCTCTCTAGAGACTGTTTGTGCCGTCATATTGCTGACAATGTGCCAAGTAAGGATCTGACCCTTGCCCAGGCGAGCTTTCTGCTAATTTCGGCAGAATCTCAGTGGCCTCGGCCTGCAGCATCTGAACAGCCATTGCCAAGACGCCGTTCAGATGTTGCACGTAAGGCAACCGCCTTCACCAATCGAAGAGTTTGAATTGGACCTGCACAATTACCTACAAGGCCCCGTAGTGAGTTGCAGCTTTTCATGACACGCCAAGAAAAAATTATCCTGTACTCCAGTTGGTACAATCTCTCTTCAACAGATCGATGCGACTTGCACCGTCAAAGTTTGACGCACTATCACGAGTCCTCGCAATAAATAGGGATCTGCCTGATTCCGCCGTTCTGATGCTTCTGTTTCGAATACCTGCGCTAATGCAACGCGGAAGAGCTGTCCTGCATGGTTTCGCAAACCGAGATGCATTGATGGCCGAGCTCTCCTCGACATTCATTACTTTGCGCAAGGCTGCATCGCTTGTATACTCCAAATACATGATGGGTCCGAGCACGGAAAGCAAACAGACTGGCCCATATGGGTTTTGCCTGGCGTTCAGCTGCATATTCAACTGCATGCTGTGGGGCGTGGAGCCGAACAACCACCAACTGCTTCAGGAAGCGGCAAATTTGGTCAAGGACACATGCGATCTGGCTCTCCAAGCCCAGATGAACAGACCTCTGGGGGCTGCTCACATGACGCTCAATCTCAGCACTGCTTGGTTGTGCGCAAATGACGAGCATGAGCGGCAAATACTGCAAACTTTACTGGGAGATTTCATTTGGGATTTCCGTAGAGATACCCATGCCACGTCAATAGAGGATCTTGAGACACTACTTTGTGATATCCAGTTCAAAACAGATCCGGAAGTTGTTTCGGCTTATGCGACTTGACTTACAAGATCCCTGTTTCTGCATCTGTCGGCGCCATTTTAGCCATCTGCAGCACAGCCTAATCTGGACACTCAAACACCGTCACATTCTTGGCGCTACTCATTCGCTTCTCAGTTTCATCTTGTGCCTTCAAAACGTGGAATGCAACTAGACAAAGTTTCCTTTGCCCTTTCGGATTTAACATCAATGCGCGGGATAGCGTCATCGCGGGACCCCCACGGCGAGCGGGGCAGCTACGGTGCTTTGCTTGCCTTCTCCCGATTCATGGCAGGCGTATTCTACATTCTTCAAAACTGCACGATTATACCATTGACATCCAGATAGACTTACGCCATGAATTCGATTAGCGCAACATTCACACCTGACGCCTCGGGCCAGTCGCCCAAGCAATTATCGACACTGCCGCAGCTCAAGTTAAACGATGGCACCACCATTCCCATGGTCAGCAAGCTGAAACACTCTTATCTTAGCACTGCATGTACTGACATGACACGCAACACTTAGCTGGGATATGGACTAGGCACTGCCAACTTTAAATCTGCGGATTCCAAGGGCAAATTCGACCAGACCGTAGTCAAGCACACAAAGGAGGCCATCGCCAACGGGTTTCGCCACTTGGACGGCGCCGAGGGCAAGTACACTCTATTCCAGCCAGTGAGAATGAATAGCTAACAAGCCAAAGTCTACGGCAATGAGGAAGAACTGGGCGCTGCCATCAAAGAAGGCGGCGTTCTGCGCGAGGAGCTCTACATTACCACAAAGCTCCCCGCCCTAGGGAAGACGAACACGCAGGAGCGATTCGATGCCTCTCTCAAGAAGCTCGGCGTCGACTACGTCGACCTGTACCTGATCCACGGCCCGTGGTTCGCCGAGGGGTCCGAGGAGGCGCTGCAGCAGAAATGGGCCGAGCTCGAGGCCATCCAGGCCTCAGGCAAGGCCAAGTCCATTGGCGTATCCAACTTTCTGCAGGAGCACCTCGAAGCCATCCTCAAGACGGCCAAGGTCGTACCCGCCATTAACCAGATTGAGTTCCACCCGTACCTGCAACACGGCAACCTGCTCGCCTTCCACCGCAAGCATGGTATCGCGGTCGCGGCCTACGGCCCTCTCACGCCCATTGTCCGCGCCCGAGGCGGCCCCGTCGACGCCAGGTGGGCGGAGCTCGCGAAAAAGTACGGCGTCACCGAGGGCGAGGTCGGCCTGCGCTGGTGCATCGACCAGGGCATTGTGACCCTGACCACCACGAGCAACTCCGATAGGATGCACCGCTTCGTGACGCAGGTGCCCAAGTTTAAGCTCACCCCAAAGGAGGTGGAGGAAATCGCCGAGCTGGGCAACCAGAAGCACTTCCGTGGCTTCTGGGGCAACAAATTCGCTGCGGACGATAGAAGCTAGAGAACCAACGTAGAACTGACCATAGAAGACAAATTCGTGGCAGTTGAAAATGCTTAATTGATTCCGTCCCAGCGCGGGGATGCACGGTCCGTATTATCATGCTTAAATTGACAAGTACACTAGGAATACATGGTGTTCTCCTATAATTCATCATCCGAATCCGTATCTGCACCACCTGCTTGCGCCACCGGCTTTGGAGCGTCCTTTGGTTTTCTATTCGCGAAAGGAAGAGCTCTTTTCGGCGGTGGAACTGCAGTTTTTTTCGGAGGACTTGATTCACGGGGCGGTGGCGGCGCGGCTGCTTCTCCATCTTCCCCGTTGTCTGCCATTTCCTCGTCCTCGTCCGAGTCACCATCCACCGACGCTGTTGCTTCTGTCGTTTGCCCGTCATCAGTATCCTCCGGCTCCAACTTGATGGGCGACAGCTCCCCGGCCACGTCTTCCTCGTCGGACTCCTCCTTGGCGGGCGCAACAGCTTTCCTTTTACGCGCTCTGGTTGCAGCGGGTTTCCGACCCCGGGCCTTGGTCCTGGGGGCTTCAGGCTCAGGTTCCGGGGATGGCTCCCGGGGTTCCTCCTGCTTGGGCGCAGAGAACGAGCCCGACGCCAAGACTTTTTGCTGCTCGCGAATCTTGACCTTTTTCTCGTTGAGCAAGTCTCGAAACTTTTGTAAAAGGGCAGTCTCGTCTTCGTCTTTTGCTTTTAATAGCTCTTCCAGTTGCTCCTTGAGCTGGTGAATGGAAGCCTCTAGCTCGGTGGCTTTGGACTGAATCTGGGCAGTCGCCTCGTTGCTGGCAACAACGGCGTCTGCGGATGCTGCACACCACTCAAATAGCTCAATTGCCTCATTTGCCTCGTGAGATAGAGTGATGGTACCAAGTCGTTGCTGATCTCCGGTCAGCAGGAGGTTTTCTCAGGTGATTCGGGATGCTTACTGTAATGCCTTGTACTTGCTTTCTGATGGTGATGGTGATTGCGGCCTCACTTTGAACAGTAGCAGTTGCATTGATATCTTTCAGGGGCTTCTGGTAAAAAAAGTCTTCGAGTAGGGATTCCCATTCAGAGTCTGATAAATGGCTGTTTTTCACTTTGAGAGCAGGAACGCGGTCATGCTTGACTGTGTGACGAGCTTGGTCAGATATATTGTCTGCAGCGACTTGACTTGTCAAGGATAGTTCCTACTTTTGACCACATACGGTGCCTCTCCTTCGGTTCCGATCAGTTTCAGATCCAGTGGCTTTTTGCCGGAAGACGATGCTTGTAGCAAGACAAACTCTTTGTCGTTGTCACTCTGAGGTACCTTGAGCACCCTGGACGTCACCATGATGAATCTTGGAGTCGATGTTTCGGGATTATATAGGTGTGTCAAAAGGCTAGATAAGCCGCCGAAAAATACTTTTCAAACAAGCTTTCTGGGGAAAATGATGTTTTTATGCGGTTGGTTGTTGGATGTGAAATGATGAGCGTGACACGGCAGAGTGGGCTTGCTTCCAGGCAGCACTCGCACTTGATGAAGCGCAGGCAGAACACAGCTGGTACCATGACTCCACTCACCACCAAGTCGTACAAAAGGCTGACCCGGAAGCACAGACTTTGGAGAGAAACTTCATTTTGCTACATTTTTTTTGAGATCTTTTCTATCATTCAATCGAATAATTATTGAGTCTTGCGCTCAGACCAAATGGGTTGTCCGATGTGATTCTCTTACAAAGTGTCAGAGTGACAACGACGCAGCAGAAAAAGAGGAGGGTGACTACCTACAATGTATAAGAACGATGAAGAAGAGTCGAACAAGAGGGACAAGGTGTTATGAAGATAAATACTTACAGTTAAAGGAGAAAATATATACTTCACACCATCTGTAGAAGTACCTGATAACCTTTAGGGTTAATAGGAGTAATTCAATCAATCAATTATACTTCGCACCATCAATTGGGAAGCTGATAACACTTCACAGCATTGCCATGCAATTATATTGTTCTCAATTGATGCGCTATCATTCCGACAATGGCAAGAGGATGGTGACGACGGCCAGTATGATAAAATTGCGCCACTGTACTGAACTGTATGCCAGGACGGGAAGCGTACATAGCCTGCCGTCTGCCTATGCCCTCAACCCGGCCGCATCAATCAACTGCCGGGAAAAATGACGGAGATTCGAATTATGGGCTTGTCGGATATGCGTCACCATTGTGCTTGCTTACCAAGTCGGCACGGCTTTCGGTTCCGCGCCACCGTCTAGCCGTCGCCGTCCTGCCGCCCAGGCTGCCCTGCTCCAGCGGCCCGGTCCAATAAAACGGCAGCTCGCCACTGATTCGCAGGTTGCGTCATGGGCACGATTCCAAATGCCCATCATCATAAAATGACAGCTTTTGCACCTCTGGCTATCAGATAATTCCCGCAACACCCAAATCGTTATTGATGCTTCCCCGAACCAGCCTTTGCACGGCTCTTCCGCGAACACCACTCCGTATTTCCCGCATGGCTAACAACGGCTTTGCGCGCAATGCGCACCAGCTCTCATACGAGGGCAAGCCGCTCAAAGACATCCCCAAGACCTGGAACTTCACATCGGCACTCACCCCCGACCCTCTGTTTCCCACTCCAGCCGCTTCGCACAAGACGGCCCGAGATAAGATTGGGCCGCGCATGGTTCGCGACGCCCTCTTCACGTGGGTGCGTCCCGAGACACAGGAGAACCCCGAGCTGCTCGCCGTGAGCCCTGCGGCAATGCGCGACCTCGGCATCAAGGATGGAGAAAGGGACACGGAAGACTTCAGGCAATTTGTTGCGGGAAACAAACTCTACGGATGGGACGAAGACAAGCTGGAAGGCGGTTATCCGTGGGCTCAGTGCTACGGCGGTTACCAGTTCGGCCAATGGGCCGGACAGCTCGGAGACGGCAGAGCCATATCTCTTTTTGAGACGACCAACCTGGCTACTGGTGTCCGCTACGAACTACAGCTGAAAGGTGCCGGCCTGACTCCGTACTCGCGGTTTGCTGATGGAAAGGCGGTCCTGAGATCTAGCATCCGTGAGTTCATCGTCTCCGAGGCGTTGAACGCACTGTCCATCCCCACAACTCGCGCACTGTCTCTTACTCTTCTACGGAATTCTAAAGTTCTCCGCGAAAGAATAGAGCCAGGCGCAATCGTCTTGCGCTTTGCCCAATCCTGGCTTCGCCTGGGAACTTTTGATCTTTTGCGGTCTCGAGGCGACCGTAAGCTGGTTCGGGAGCTGTCCGCCTATGTCGCAAATGACGTTTTTGGAGGCTGGGACAAGTTGCCGGGGAGATTGACGAACCCAGATAAGCCTGCAGAAGCACCAGAGTCTTCTCGCGGTGTCTCAGAGAAGACTGTAGAGGGTCCCGACGACGCTGCCGAAAACAGATTCACCCGACTGTACAGAGAAATAGTCAGGCGCAATGCGCTAGTGGTCGCACAATGGCAAGCCTATGGCTTCATGAATGGAGTTTTGGTGCGTATTGCGTCCCGGCCGCGTATGCTCTGGTACTAATGTGCTTCACAGAACACGGACAATACCTCAGTCCTTGGGCTTTCCATCGATTTTGGGCCGTTTGCTTTCATGGATAATTTCGATCCCTCCTATACACCAAATCATGATGATGCCCTGCTCCGATATTCCTACAAGAACCAGCCTACCATCATTTGGTGGAACTTGGTCCGGCTTGGCGAAGCTCTCGGAGAACTCATGGGCATGGGATCGGCAGTTGATGACGCAACATATCTCGCCGAGGGTGTCAAGAAGGGCCAGGAAGACGAGGTTATTGCACGAGCTGAGAAACTCATTACGCAAGCTGGAGAAGAATACAAGCACACCTTTTTGTCAGAATACAAGAGGTTGATGACGGCGCGCTTGGGCCTCCGCCAGCAGAAAGAGTCTGATTTTGATGTGCTCTTCTCCGAAGCTCTGGACACTTTAGAAGCCTTTGAGCTCGACTTCAGTCACTTCTTCCGTCGACTCAGCAGTGTCAAGCTCGCGCAGGTTGCAACAGAAGACGCGCGGCGTCAAACAGCCAAAATCTTCTTCCACAAGGAAGGCCTTCCAAAGCAGAGTACGGAGAGTGATGCTTTGGGACGCATCTCCAACTGGCTGTCCAAATGGCATGACAGAGTGGTGGAAGACTGGTCGTCTGATGGGAGTGGTGTTACCGAAGGCGCAGAGGCAGAAAGGATCCAGGCTATGAAGCAAGTCAACCCCAACTTTGTTCCCCGTGGCTGGATTCTCGACGAAATCATTCGTCGTGTGGAGAAAGAAGGGGACAGACAAGTCCTGGATCGTGCCATGCACATGGCTCTACACCCCTTTAACGATTCTTGGTCTGGCTTAGAATTTGGCGGCGCGACATATCAGGGCGACAGTGAAGAAGAGCAGCGCTGGGTTGGAGACGTGCCTCGTCTCGAGCGAGCCATGCAGTGCAGCTGCAGTTCCTAATCGGACGAGAGGACGCGATATTGTAAGCTAGTAAGAAATAAAAACGCCTTTAAGGCTCTGAGATGTAACGACCGGCGGTAAGAGGCAATGCTCGTTGAGATAAAATTCTCTCCCCTGCTTCCATAAACGGCGTCAAACATTTTAATCTGGAGCATAAGATAGAGGAAGACTCGACTGAAGCCGCACCTGCAAAGCAGAGCGCGGCTCAAGCTCACCTACAATAAAATATGCCCGTGTACAATTGATGAGAGAAGGAAAAAAGCAGAAGCAAAGTCACAAATTCGCGACCCGTTATAGTGCGCGTGTGGGCATGTTGGTGCCTCAGGCGCAAGTCGGAGCGACCAGCCAATCAGCATCATTGTAATTAATCCGTGGATGAACACACTAGCGGAGGAGCCTTTCCCGTCAACCCGACAGCAGTTCTTCCTCGCAGCGTCCCACGGACTGAGTCCTTTATTCCGCCGCAGCGTTCTGCATCACATCAAATCATCGATTCATTCCGGCACGGCGGCGACGATGCTTCGACACACTCTGGCTCGTACCGCTCTGCGGACGGGCAGAAGAGCGGCCAGCGGCTCGCGCGCTTTCTCTGTGTCTTCCCAGCGCCACGCGGAGGTGGAGCTTACAATTGGTGAGCTATTCATTATCGGCGAGCAATTGAACCCTGGAGGATGTGCTAACTGATTTCCAGATGGCAAAAAGGTCTCGATTGAAGGTAGGAATTGATTCCGGGGGCCCGCGCGGTGACGACGACTGACCCATATGACAGCTGGTTCGGCTCTAATCCAGGCTTGCGAGAAGGCCGGTGCTACGGTCCCGAGGTGCGTCAAACCGATAAAAAAGTCAATGTGATGACTCGAGCTAACATTTCACCTGCAGATACTGTTACCACGAGTACGATTGGCCGTCTACCCAACGACATCCGATTCGCCGAAACGAAGCTGACAAACATTCATAGGAAGCTCATGATTGCAGGTAACTGCCGTATGTGTCTCGTCGAAGTCGAAAAAGCCCCCAAGCCTGTTGCCTCTTGCGCCTGGCCCGTTCAGCCTGGTATGGTTGTCAAGACCAACTCGCCGCTGGCTCACAAGGCTCGCGAGGGTGTCATGGAATTCCTCCTGGCCAACCACCCCCTCGACTGCCCCATTTGCGACCAGGGTGGTGAATGCGATCTCCAGGAACAGTCTCTACGCTACGGTTCCGACCGCGGTCGATTTCACGAAATCGGCGGGAAGCGTGCCGTCGAGGACAAGAACATTGGCCCCCTGATCAAGACCTCCATGAACCGTTGCATTCACTGCACTCGATGCGTGCGCTTCGCCAACGACATTGCTGGTGCTCCCGAGCTCGGCTCTACCGGCCGTGGCAACGATATCCAGATCGGTACCTACCTCGAGCAGAACCTCGACTCCGAACTTTCTGGCAACGTTATCGACCTTTGCCCCGTCGGTGCTCTCACCTCCAAGCCATACGCTTTCCGCGCCCGTCCCTGGGAACTAAAGCACTCCGAATCGATCGATGTTCTCGACGGACTCGGTTCGAACATCCGCGTCGACTCCCGCGGTCTCGAAGTCATGCGCATTCTCCCCCGCCTCAACGACGATGTTAATGAGGAGTGGATCAACGACAAGTCACGCTTCGCTTGTGATGGCCTCAAGACCCAGCGTCTGACCATGCCCCTGGTTCGCCGCGATGGCAAGTTTGAGCCTGCTGACTGGGAGGAGGCTCTTACCGAGGTCGCTCGTGCTTGGGAGCAGAAGAAGCCTCAGGGCAATGAGTTCAAGATCATCTCTGGTGCACTGACCGAGGTTGAGTCCCTGGTTGTTGCCAAGGACATGGCCAACAAGCTTGGTTCCGAGAACCTCGCCCTGGACACTCCCACCGGCAGCGCCCCCCTTGCTCACGGTGTTGATGTCCGCTCCAACTACCTATTTAACTCGACTATCTGGGGTATCGAGGAGACTGACTGCATGCTGATCATTGGCAGCAACCCTCGTCACGAGGCTGCTGTTCTCAACGCCCGTATTCGCAAGCAATGGCTCCGCTCTGAGCTCGAGATTGGCGTTGTTGGTGAGACCTTTGACTCTACCTTTGAGTTTGAGCACCTAGGTGTCGACCACGCTGCGCTGAAGGCTGCCCTTGCCGGTCCCTTCGGTAAGAAGCTGGCCGCCGCTAAGAAGCCCATGATCGTTGTTGGCTCCGCTGTCACCGACCACGTTGATGCCAAGGCCTTCTACGAGACGGTCGGTGCTTTTGTCGAGAAGAATGCCGCCAACTTCCGCACCCCCGACTGGAATGGCTACAGCGTTCTCCAAAGAGAGGCTTCACGAGCCGGTGCTTTTGAGGTCGGCTTCGTCACCCCCTCTGCCGAAGTTGCCCAGACTAAGCCTAAGTTTGTCTGGCTGCTTGGTGCTGATGAGATCAACGAGGCCGACATTCCCAAGGACGCTTTCGTCGTCTACCAGGGCCACCATGGTGACCGTGGTGCTCAGATTGCCGACATTATCCTCCCCGGTGCCGCTTACACCGAGAAGGCTGGTACCTATATCAACACCGAGGGCCGTGTACAAATGACTCGTGCTGCTACCTCGCTGCCTGGCGCTGCTCGCACCGACTGGAAGATTCTCCGCGCTGCCTCCGAGTTCCTCGGCGCTCCTCTCCCCTATGATGATGTCACTGCCGTCCGCGAGCGCATGTCCATGATCAGCCCCGCGCTCGCCGTCTACGATGTTGTCGAGTCTGTTGCTCTCAGGGAGCTCAGCAAGGTACAGCTTGTTGACCAGAACAAAGGCTCCAAGGCCACAGGTTCTCCCTTGAAGAAGGCCATTGAGAACTTTTACTTTACCGATGTTATTTCAAGGAGGTATGTCTTGCAACAGCCAACATATATCTTCACCCTGAATACTAACTGAAATGACAGCTCACCGACCATGGCCCGATGCTCTGCCGCCAAGGCTAGCGGCGACCCCAGAACAAACCTCATGGCCCCTGGCATGGAGGAAGATAGGCCAATGGGCCAGATTGCTTATGGATCATAGAAAAGTGTCAAAACGGCTGTACTAAAATTTAAGAAGCATTTCCTTGCGTTTTACAATGTGGAGGAGGGTCTACTTTGTACATATAAAGATGGTAGTATTAGTGGCGACAGGTAGATATACCTTGAAGAGACGGTGAACTTCTTCTTTTTTTTCATCATTGAATTACTAAATCATCCTGCTAGTTCTGATCACTTTGCCAACATGGCCTCCCGCTTAGTACTTGGAGGTCTTCTTCAAGATTGACTTGGGCTGCTGTCTCGACATGCTAGCCGGTCCTGTCGGCGCCGACTTTGTCGCAGCTGATGCGCTCCCCTCCGGCCTCGTCGGCACGCCAGGCTTGCTCTTTATTGGAGACGCTGTCGACAAAGAAGGCCTGGACACAGCCGGCGCGCTCGCGGGCGGCCGCGACGGCATGTCCGGCCTGCTCCTGGCCTTCTGCTCGCCGTCTGCCAAACGTTTTCCTCTATTCTCCCTCTCCATAGGTCTCTGACCGCCACTGCCATCACCACGGTAGCTGCCGCTGCCGCCGCTCTTCCTCGTCTCGTCGCCGTGGGCACGCGGTCCCCGCGCGGGCCGGTCCTAGCCAACCTCGCGCGGCGGCACCCTGCTCTTCTGCTGCGCGATCTCCTTGTCCAGCGCGCGCCGCCGCATCTCTCTCCGCGGGGCGATGTGTGCCTCGTAGCTGCGCAGCTCGTGCGTGGCCATGCCAACGAGGTTGAGGGCTTGGCGCGCGGCCTCCTCCCGCGGCGAGGCGGCCGGGCGGTGCTGGAAGCTCGGTTTCTGCACGTCGCCAATGACATCTCTCGGGTCTTGTCTGAGTCCACCGCCGCTTCCGCTTCCGCTCTTCAGGATCTGCGCCACGCTGCGGGACTGCGGCGCGGGCTGTTGCGCGGGTGGCGCGGGCGTGGCCATGCTGTCGAGCATGCGCTCAAGGTCCGCTTCTGTTGCCGACCACCCGCCGCGCCGCTCCCCCTGCTGCTGCTGCTGCGCGGAAGGCGGCTCTTGCGCGGCGGCTTGCTGCATGAGGCGTGCGGTTTCGCGGTGAAATAATATTAAAATGTTGACGCGCACGGCGGCGGCGTGGCGGTTGCACTGCGAGAGCGCTTGCCGCATGTGCTCGACGCGATTCGTTTCCGCGAGCGCGGCGAATCGCTGCAGGTTTTCCTCGCTGGGTATCATATTGGCCACGGGCACGAAGATGGCGGGCGCGATGGACCGCAGCCGCGGGATGGGCTGCGCCTCTGCTGCTGCTGCTGCTGCGGTGGCGGCGTAGGCTGTTGTCGGTGGCTGCTCTGATGTGTTACCCATGACGGCATCGGCATCGGCGTCAGGGACAGAGCCGAGACGGCTCGAGCCGCCGTCAACATTGCGTTTGCCGGGGGATGGTGGTCGGGGGGCCTGCTTGGCGGAGGAAGAAGGCGAGTGCGCGCGGCGCATGGCTTTGGGCAATGTTGGGGCGCCTGTGGGCTGAGCTTACGCTCCCAGCCTGCAGCACAAAGGTGGGAAGAAGAAGATGATGATGATGATGAACAAGAAGAGGTTCAGTTTTGCTGCATGTAGGAGGGGATATGAAAAATTCAATCGATCGAGTTAAACAAGGCTGTGTTGGGTGCGTTTGTCGCATGCATGGGACCCAGAGTGATTATGCATGCTGGGCGTTTGCATCTGCACCAGGCGGGCTTTCCATAGATAGCGGCGCTTACATTGAACAACGGTCGTACCTCCATGGTTGATCAGTGAGAGAATTTAGGGACAGGCAGCAAGATACTACAAGGTTAGATGTTAGACAGATGAATCAATGTTTATGCTTGCTGCCTATATATTTTATCCTTCCAGCGGTATCTAGTACAAATAAAACTCCCCATCATGACTTCCAGGCCCGCGTTCGTACAAAATTGGATCGCTAAATCAAGGGTTGCAGCCGGCAACATAAGATGGTGGTATTGATGCGAATGGTGAGGTGGTTTCCCGGGCTGTATCGAGGCCGTATCGAGGCCAAGCATGATCTTGTCAGCCCTACATTGCGTTGCACGACTTGCAGTCGTGTAGCAATGGCTGCTCTTGTATTACAGGAGGCATAGCATCTTCCGGTGCGCACCGTGTAAAGGCTCCCGTGGTCCTGGGCTAGGGCCTGCCAGTATGCGCTGCAACTGCACTATCATGTAGAATTCAGGCACTATTGCCCTTTCACCTCGCAGGGACGATATTTCTCACGTATTCTCTTATGAGAGTGAGTGCTGCGCGCACGAGGTCCTCTAGACGGCGATCCTTGCGCCTCCTCATCCAGACTAAAATGAGAGACAGAATCACGCAGTCGATAAGAAGGTGCTTCATGATGGACCAGACTAGCCAGCCAAGCCATGATGGAAAGCTGCGATCCTTCTTTGACCTCCACTCCCGGCCAGTCGAAATCTGCTCTCGCATGGCAGCCACCTCAGCGGATAGCTTGGTGATGGCGCGTTCCATTCTCCGCTGTGACCGGCCGCTCCCGACGCTGACATCGTGGCCCATTTCGCGATCTTCAAGATCCGTCTGCCGTTGCGATCGTAGCTCGGCTTCGTCTTGCTCGCTCATGGGACTTAGCATCTTCATGGGCCCATCGCTGCCGCTCATTGGCTGTGTGAAGCGTCTGGGCGGCGCCGCAGCTTGTGGTGAAGAATCGGTGGCGCTGGGACTGTTGTGCTTGATTTGGTTCCAGACAAATTCCAGTTCTGATACTAGCTCTCTTCCGTCTCTGTTGGCACGCTCGTCAGTCCAATTGAGTTCCAAGGGGCATCATGCCGAGTTTTCGAGGGGCGCCTTACGCTGTCGTTGCATATCTGTGCATAGTTTCAATGAGAGCCTCTATGTAACGTCTCTTTGCTTCGGTACGGCTGATGCCCTTTTGACAATTCCATGCATCCCATTTGTCGCGTTCCCGTTGCAGCTCCTCCGGGGTCAGCCCGGCACTGGCCATGGGCTGCTCCATGACGCCGTCCACATCGCCCTCCATTGCCTGCTTGTAGAGTCCATATAGCCTAAGTCGTTCAGAGGGTGGCGGACGCGACGCGCCCGTCTTGGGGATTTTCTTGACTGTGTTGAGGGCATGGACAAAGACCCGATCTGTGTTGATTGGTTAGTTTAGCTGATGGCGATGGATGTCCACGACACGACGTGCGAGGGTCGCGGTTTAGCCGACATACCTACAGAGTCCGCCATGATGGTGAGGGACGCCGAATGCGATTATCGAGAGATGATGACACGATCAATTCAGTGCAGTCGCGAGGGCTCGCGGTGCTAACATTAACAGCCTGCTAGATCAGGTAGGTACTGATTTACCGGGACCTCGGAACGGGCGTGCCAATGGCGTCAGAACCCCGCCAGGAAATAACAGCACGGCTAGAGAGAGGGCAGTAGCGGAGCAGAAAAGGCAAACAGCCAGAGCAATGGACGTAAATATGGAAGCAAACAGGGGACAGAGGAAAATAAATGAAGATATGAAACCGGGAAATTATGATGGAGAAGAAAAGCACGCCGAGATCTGGTGCGAGAGGAAAGCAAACCCATACAGTTCTGATATGCGGTGGCCCGCTGGGGACGGAGCTCCAGACCTTCATTACTGCTAACGTTAGCAGGTTGCCACCCCCAGAGCAGGCTGCGGGCTTGCGGGCTTGTCGAGTTGTGCCTCGGCGAGTCTGAGTTGCGCCGATGGCCTGGCCCACCCTCCACCCAAATGATGATTGATATCCCACCCTCCACCCAAATGATGATTGATATCCCCCTCGCATGCGACAGCTGCCTACTCAAGCCGCTAACTATTACTTCGTACGGCGCCTCAAACCTGGTCCAATAGCGGACCTTTGTCCGTCTTTCAGGCGGGGTAGAATTCGTCATTTAGGTGAGTGTAGGTCTTTATTAGCGCTCCTGCCATCCCAAAGCGGCACCATCGCTGGCGTGCGAAGCTGGCCACCAAGTTGCGGTGCAAACACGTGAAACCCGATGCTTGTATTACTGTGACCAGCTCGTGAAGGCTCGCCATCTTACAGGTACGCATTATCGCTTTATAGTTTGAACGCTAGATTATCGCCCTCAAGGAAGAAGAGACATTTCGCATTTGCCAGGTATCAAAAAATATGAAAAAAAAAAAAAAAAAGCGAGTTAGTATCCAACACTTGACAAGTGTATATGTGCCATGGTCTCTATACCTGCCATTGATCTGACCTCTCTTACACCTCATCGCCTTTTGCCTCCAAAAATGCTTTCTTATTGCTCTCATACACCTTCATCAGCTTCTTGTTTTCCATGACTCCCACCGCAGCTTTTTGACCAGCCTCCTTGATGCTCAGAGCAGATCCTACACCCAAAAGCTTGCCCGACTCGCCCCAGCCATCCAGGTAGACACCAACAGTAAACAGCTCCTGGCCCAAATGCTTCTCTCTTCTATTGGAATTTATCCTCTCGTATCGCAACGTAATTCCCTTGACCACGATCCTCGAACTCAGTTCCTCTTTTGGCGTTCGCTCGCGTCGTGTGTTTTCGGTCCTCGCCACCAGCGTCTGGCTCCGTTCCGCCTTTTGTACGTCTTCAATAAGAGACCGGCCCCAGAGTGCCTTTAACCAGCTCATTGTCGTCTCAATGCCATTTGCAGGATCTGAGAGAATCACTGCCGCGACATATGCCTCAAACATGTCGCTCTGGGTCTTCAGCAAGTCTTTGTCACTAGAGCTGCCCCTGCTTGGCTTCTTCTGGTTGATAACATCGCTCGGTAGTCTGGCCCGTGCCTCCAAGCCATATTCTCGGAAATATGATGCCAGTGTGGTGTTTCGAATGAGCCTCTCTCGAATCTGGGAGCAACGACCAGAAGGTAGCTGCAAAAATGTTTTGTCGATGAGAGCAGTGGCGAAAAGTTCCAGGTATGCGTCTCCTAGCCATTCCAGCCTCTCATATTGCTGATCCGGCCTGCTTCTGGGAACCGAGCCGGGATGTGTAAAGGCTAGCTTCTCGAGCCCTTTGTCCTTGACTGCTGGTAGCGGTGGCAGCTTTCGTGACATTTCGGACGAGCGCCAAGGTGTCGCATGATCCATAGAAGGAATCCGTAAATTTGACTCCAACGATATAGAATTCTTTACGGCATCTGAACCTGAATTCCGTGTTCTGGAGAGTAGCTGCAGCTGTGGTGCAATGCTGTCGCTCAGCTCTGCAAGATCCCGTCTCGCTGCCAACATTTCTGCATCTTGACTACGCCTTTCGTTGACGCTGTCGCGGCACCTTTTCAGTTTCTGAAGAGCGGATATGATGTTGTCTGCACTATCCGCCAATTTCTCCAGCGCAATAAATTCTCCATCCGACAGTTGACCATCTCTTAGATCTTGCGTTTGCTGTCTTTTGACTACTGCATTCGATGTATCGCTGGTGTCGGCGCCGTGAGAAGACAAACGCCGTTTCGACATAGTTGAGTTCTATATGTGGAGAGTTAAGAGAAGATTTGTCATTTCGACTTGTGCGACTGATTACTCAAAAGAAAAAAATAGCTGAGAGAAATGGGCATCTGAAGTCGAGATAAATTAAGTGGGTCCAAGATGCAACCACTGACCAATCAACACCCATGATCTACTCAAGCTGCTTGTCTTTTGCGATCCTAGAGACTTCATGGCATCTTTCGGTCCTTCCGCAACGACATATCTGCAACACACAGTCCACGATGAGTGTCCCACGCGCACGGGTAGTAGATCTTATGAAGGTAAAGAAGCGCCATCACGCGAAACGACCGCGATTGACTAACTATATCAGGCACAATGCAAAGTCTTTGCGACCACATTCAACCCTGAACGAACGCGACTGGGCAACAAAGTTCTGCGCCAACGCCTACGCGGGCCTGCAATGGCCGCCTACTACCCCAGGAAGATTGTCACAATCAAGGACGTCAAGGCTGAATTCGGTCCCGAGCTCGATACGTGGGATCCGGACGAGGAGGCCCGTTTGGAGTACATTGTAGAGTGGGTGTCCAGCGACTGCGTTCCAGCGCTGCGTGAATGCTAACCTCCTACCAATAGACTCAAGGCTCGTGGAAAGAGTAACCCGAAGAAGAAGTCGGCGCCTGCGACTGCTGGTAAGTGCATTGCCGATGAACTTTCTTTCTTGCGAACCTTTGCTAACCCCGTTTCCAGCGCCAGCCAAGGGCAAAAAGAAATAGAATGCGCCAATTAATTAGGACGACCAGCAGATATACCAGCGAATACATATAAAAGATTTATAGCATGGCAGAAAAGCCAAAGCTGAATCACTCGGTTCGCGCAAGCAAGCAACAGTGCTTGAAGCGTTGTAACAATTACTGTACCAATACTCTTTGATAGAAGCCCTCATATACTCGAATCGGCCCGAGATTATCGCTGTGGGACTCGTGCAACGATTTAAGAACTCTCATGATGCCCGGTTTTGCGTTTGCTAGGCGGTGTGAAAAGTGAAAAGACTTACTCTGTCAGCCGTGCAGTCGGGCATTGAATGGGCGCATGCAAACGCATCGCTGCGTACGTCGTACCTACCAAAGGCCCAGGTTTACAACTTTCCTGAGTGAAGCAGCTTGGCCCTATTTGCTGGCTGATAATTGCCTAGGTGGATTGACCTGCAGCATTTGCACCAGCTGCATTAGCGAATGCACCTCGCTCGCTACCTACACCTGACAGCACCTGACGGCACCTGCCACGGCGAAAGCCGGCTGTTCTTTCGAGCGACTACCTGACCAACCGGCAACCGTCGCCCCTTGCAGATTCTGACTGCGTTTTGCATTTTCTTCCTCCTTGTGCTGCAGGCTCTTCTTCTCCCGTTACCCCCAGCTACACCCATGCTTGCAGCAATCTCGTTTTGCATTTTGTCTTCTTTTCTCGAATGCGTGTTCATCATCAATTTTGCTACGAGACACACGCAAGCCTTGTCGTGAATAGGCACGGGCTCGATCCTTTTCTTTGTGTCCCCCTTGGTGGCTTCTCATGTCTGCACCTGTCTCCAGCGGTTCGACACCCCAGCGGTCTCTACCATCTTCGCTTGGGCCGTCCCCTCAAGAGGCTATTGGGACATCAACCAATTCACCACTGTCCGGGAACAGGTCGACTGCTGTTAGATTACCCCTGCTGAGAATTTATCATTCTCCTGCCATGCTAACATATGCTTCTAGGATGGCTCTCGTTACCTGGCAGCTCCGAAACTAGTCAAGGCGCTTTCGACTTCCAAACTTGCCAATAACCTTGGATCAAAGGTAAGCATCAGCGCCGAATCTAGATTGCAGCATCAAACGAAAAATCTAATCATGACATGGCCAGATGGCAACGGAAGACGGTGTTGTCAAAGACACATACCCTATGGATAAGTTGCTGGCCAAGCTTTCCGAACAGCAAGCCACGCTAAACCAGCAGTCCAACCAGCACAAGGCCATGGAGGGACAGTTCTCGTCTTTTGCGGAGCTCGGATCTTCCAGCAATTCACTTCCGATGACCCCTGCAACCGAGGCCTTCCAAACAACTGCCCCCACAACTCGCCCAGCCAGTGCAACTATAGACGAGGCACGGCTCGATGTGAATGAAGTGCTGCGTCTCAAGCTGCAACTTGCACAAGCCCAGAACCATATATCGAAACTTGATCAAGAACTAGCGCAATCGCGAACGAGCGAGCCCGATTCCACTACTGCGGGCTCAGCGGCTGGCAGACGATCCGCTCCGGCCTCCCGTGACAGCCCTTGGCCCATCAACGAGGACTCTCATTCCGACACAAGCGATACATTGTCTGCATCTGCCTTTAGCCGTACAAGAGGGATTTGGGGCCAGCCAAAAGCTTCTTCTTTTAGCCACAACAACAGCCAATCGAGCGTTGCGGATCCTTCGCCTACGAGTTGGTTGGGAGGTCGTGCAGCGCACCCTTTCGCTGATCCTGGTGTGCCTTTTCCTGTCATAGAAGGTTTCCGAGACCGTATGACCCAAGAGTCAGACATGATGAGCCGCCCTGGAAATAATCGACGTGGCACCCGATACGACAGTCGGGGAGTGCCTTCTGCTTTTGTCGCGGCACACGGCCCGGGTGGAAACTTTTTTGACTCGATGGGTAGCACCATGAATGGCCCAGCCATGAATATGAGCCACCCACAGGCGGGCTCCGGTATGGCCATGTATCCGCAGTATCAGCAGCAGGCAGCTGGCACAGCACTGTCTCCCCATGCATCCGAGTTTACTTCAAAGGCAGGATGGAAAAATGAGGTACGTACGTCGCCACAGCTGTCCAGGCTTCACTAACACGCCTCAGATGACTCTTTCGGAAGGACCTACGTATCTACCTCCTACCGAGCCACTCAACTATCGTCGGTTACTCGATCGCAATGTCAACTGCAATTAGAAGTACATCGTTGACAAGATTGTCTGCAATAACGATCAGCAAGCCTCCATTTTCTTACAGCAAAAGCTCAAAGTGGGCACGCCTGAGCAGAAATACGAGATAGTCGAAGCCATCGTCGCCCAGGCCTACCCGCTTATGGTTAATCGATTTGGAAATTTTCTAGTTCAGCGTTGTTTTGAGCATGGCACCCCAGAGCAGGTCATCAAAATTGCCGAAGCCATACGTGGTAACACTCTCAGTCTTTCCATGGACCCCTTTGGATGTCATGTTGTGCAAAAGGCTTTTGATTCTGTCCCCGAGAACTACAAAGCAATCATGGTTCATGAGCTGCTTCGCAGAATTCCCGAGACTGTCATTCATCGATATGCATGCCATGTTTGGCAGAAGCTGTTTGAGCTACGTTGGACCGAATCCCCCCCACAAATCATGACCTATGTCAACGAAGCTCTCCGTGGCATGTGGCACGAAGTTGCATTGGGCGAGACTGGAAGCTTGGTAGTCCAGAATATATTCGAAAACTGCCTTGAAGAAGACAAGGTCAGTCGCAGATGCGCACACGGTGAAACAAACTGACGTCACTAACACGGATCATAGCGCCCGTGCATTGAGGAGGTGTTGGCGAACATTAATATTGTTGCCCACGGTCAGTTCGGAAACTGGTGCATTCAGCATGTATGCGAGCACGGCGGTCCTCCCGACCGAAGCCGGGCGATCGATCACGTTATCCGCTACGCATCCGAATATTCGACGGACCAATTCGCATCAAAGGTTGTGGAAAAGTGCCTCAAGATTGGAGGCACGGATTTCCTCGGTCGCTACTTGGATCGTGTGTGCGAAGGGCGCCGTGACAGAACCCGAATTCCCCTGATTGACATTGCCAGCGATCAATATGGCAATTATCTGATCCAATGGATTTTGAATAATGCAACACCACAGCATCGGGAAATGGTAGCAGCACATATTCGCAAGCACATGGTGTCTCTTCGAGGCTCCAAATTCGGCTCGCGAGTTGGGATGCTTTGCACCAACCATGCAGTGACGACACGGCCAGGACACGGAAGCGGACCAAGCATTCCGGGTCGGTTGCCCGGCCCGAGATATGGCACCAACTACAGATAACTAGAGCAGCTTATTTAGTGGCTGCTGAGGCTAGCCATGGCGTGTTTATGCAACTGGCAGAATGTCATGATATTGTTGACTCAGTGGGCGGATCAAGGACACCCTCATCTCAAGTACGGACAAACTTTTCATGTCGAAGTGCCCGAAGGATAAGATTTTGTCAATTTCTTCTTAACAATATTTTCCCACGAAGTTAGATTACAGATCAAACGTCATCCTATGCTCAGTAAGCTACAGCTTGGCTGGGTGCATTGGACACATTATGGTTATGAATTTTGCAATATGGTGGGGGGGCAGCTTGCTGCGAAGCAGACGCAGTTACTATTTGGGGAGAGGTCTGACGTAGTGACTATCGAGGTGAAGCACTATTGATAGTCTGTCCGATGCGGAACGCGCAAAAGTTGATAGAGATAGTGACCCTTTTATCATCGGTGGATATGAGATAGAGGCAGGAGGAGGCTCGTGAAGTGTATCTTAGCAAATGCATTATTGTATGACTATTTACATTGAGGAAGACTGTGGTTGAGTGTGAATGCACGATGCAGGTGATGATGAATCCATTGACGGCTGAAATGCAACGACGCCGGAATGAAAGTAGGTATCAATAAGCCTGGAAATGCTGCTTCTAAGCAGCTTCTGCTTGATGTTGCTCGGAAACTGCTGGCTCGACTGGAGGAAAATCCGTGTCCAGAGTAGCTAACCTATAAGAATCGTCAGAGGGAGTAGCGTCATTCTTTTCCCATGGCTTGCGAGGTGCTGTACGAGCTCCGACGGGTTTGACAGCCTTGCGCACGTTAGCCTTTCGCTGAATCGATCCTTTGTGCTGTTCAGGGACTGCGGACATACTGGGTCTCTGATGACGGTATTTGGTATCTGACGGATACCGGGCACTTCCTTGCCCTCCTGGAGCAGCTTGATCATCTCGGCAAAGGCCATTGGATACGCGGGCTGGTCTCCAGCAGCGGCGGCGGCAGCGGCGCGATCAACGTACAGCTCCGCCTTGGGAGCAGCCTTTTGCCATTCAAGCACCGGCGACACTGCCGCCGCGCCGTTGCTGCCGGTCAGATACTCTGGTGGGAGAATGCTGGGCGGGGCGTGGTCCGGGTTCGCGGCGAGCCAGGCCTGATAGGCGGCAAAGTCGATGCCGACGCCGACACGCTGGGAATAGTAAAAGATGCGGGCGTGGACGGCCATGTCGGCGGGCGAGCCCTGCTGGTTTGGCGAGTTGGGGTCGCCGAGGATGGCGTGAAGGCCAGACTGCGGCCCGCGGGCAATTGTGTGTCAGTAGAGGGCCTTTAGTCCCGGGGACGGGAAGGAGGAGCAGGGCAGCAGAATTACCATAAATGCCTTATCCTTGGTCCAAGGATACGAGTCAAAGGCACGAAATACAGCGTCTTGGTCTGTGAGGGAGCGGATGCCCCCGATGCCTGATAGGTGCTCGGCGGCCATGGCGCGTGAGGTTATGAGGATGGGGGGGTGCTTGTCGGCGATGATGGGGTTGCCTCGCGCGGGAACACGGGCGAGATATTGGGTATGAATACAAGACGCGCTGGTAATGGAATTTTAGAGAAAAAAATTAACTGTAATGAGAGAAGAATAAAAGGGTTACGGTGGCATTTCTAAGGGTATAAAGGCGGGCATGTGAAGGACAAAGAATTTCGAGGCTCTAATGAAACGGCGGTTGATGAAGTTGTTGATGGTTTGGGGCCCACAAACGACTGTGGAGAGAGAGGGCTGCTTTTCAGGTACTAATTGAGGCGCATACAAGGATCAGATAACTCGGGGGCAGCAATTTATCATGGCGATTGCGACTGTGTTTTGATTTGCTCACAATGATTACTCGAGGCCCACTGTGCGTCTGCCTCCGGTTTAGGAGGCTGAGCTGTTTGTTGAGTGTGGTAGAACCTCGGTAGGAGAAAATGCAGAGTAGTGGTGTTGTGCTGCTAGGTACGGATACAATGATGGACTTTTAAATAAGGAGGACCGACTTTTAGACCGTTCTAATTATGTGGCGTTTGACTCTAATCTTGCAAAGCAAGAATTCTGATTTGCATCAAGTTTCTGCTGCTGAGTGTCTGGCTGTCTGATGACACTACCAGCACCTATTTGCTTAGGTACCTTACTTAGGAATTTATATAAGCACCTGCCTCGCCGCTGACGGTGCTGAGTGGCCACCTACTTGAAGCTGCCGCGCTGCCGCGCCTAGCTTCATCCACCCCGGGCCTATCCCCCCCACCTCTTCAGATTGTGCCACTTCATCCTTTCAAGCCGTTCATCGCTCCGTGTCAAAGCATCGGCTCGAGGCGTCATCTCGTCACCCACTTCACGCCCTCGTGTCCTGCTGCAAGACCTCACAGCAGCTGTCCGCTCAGCAATCGCCTCTACCGGGACAGCTTCCGAGCTCGGGCCTCGCCATGCATCTCGCTGCTCTGCGAGCTGTCCGGACAACCTGCCAAACCAGCATCCGATCGGCTGCCCTCGGCCGGCCGTCGCTGAGAAACCTCTTCTCATCTACCCTCCGGCCGTCGACCCTCGTCTCCTCCTCCCCCGCCTCCGCCTCGCTGCACACCTCGACGACCGCTGCCACCGCCGCTCGCCGCTCGCAGACAGCCAGCGTGCCCCTGCGGTCTTCCATGTTCTTTAGGCGCATCCCTGCTGCGCTCGTCTCCAGCGTCGTCGTTGGCTACGGCGCCTGGTACTCGTACAACGGAGGTACTGGCTGGAATTTGACCAACGCGGCTGGCGCACGCAGTCTGACCTCGACCGGCGGTCAGGGACCTCTGGGCGCCACCACAGGCACGGCGTCTGCGGCTCTGCCCACCAGGACCGTTCTTGTAGTCGGTGCTGACGAACTGCGACAGGGGACAATTGTGGGCGAAGAGCCGATTTCGAAGACGACGGGTGACGGACGCCGCATCGTGGAGATGTTGACCCCTGAGCTGGCTACAGAGAAACTCCGCAAGTCGGAGGAGTCCTTCTCTGTCAACCGTGGCCAGGGCGTGACTCGCTACGACCTTGTTCAACTGTCCAGCAACGATCCCATTGAAGATGACCACGCCGAGAAGATTGTCGAGGTCAAGACTTCGTCGGCTGATGGCACAAACAACGATTGGATGTTTTGGGGCGTTTTCGATGGCCACTCTGGCTGGACGACTTCGGCGACGCTACGCGAGAGCCTCATCAGCTACGTGGCTCGGGAACTAAATGAGACTTACAAGGCAACCAAAGAAAACCTGCCTAGCGCCGATGCTATTGACCTCGCCATCAAGACTGGCTTCACCCAGCTGGATGATGAGATTGTCCACAAGAGCGTCGAAAAAGTCTTCAAGACCAGCTCCAAGGCCATGGCTGCTGAGCTGCTGCAGCCGGCTATGTCGGGATCCTGCGCTCTGCTTTCCTTTTACGATACCCAGAGCCAACTTCTCCGAGTGGCCGTCACCGGTGACTCGCGCGCTGTCCTCGGTCGCCGCTCCGACAGTGGCAAGTGGACGGCCACTGCCCTCTCAGAGGACCAGACTGGCTCAAACCCCAACGAAGCCGCGCGCTTGCGTAGAGAGCACCCCGGCGAAGACAATGTCGTGCGCCATGGGCGTGTGCTCGGTGGGCTCGAGCCTACGCGCGCTTTTGGCGATGCCGTCTACAAATGGAGCCGCGAAACCACTATCAAGCTCAAGCAGGGCTTTTTCGCCCGCAGCCAGTCGCCGCTGCTAAAAACACCCCCGTACGTTACCGCGGAGCCCGTGGTGACGACGACCAAGATTAGCCCCGAGAACGGCGACTTTGTGGTCCTTGCCACCGATGGTCTCTGGGAGATGCTCACTAACGACGAGGTCGTTGGCTTGGTTGGCCAGTGGATCGAGTCGCAGGCCAAGACGGGCTCGTCTAGCTCGCACTTTGAGTCGGCATGGTCCAAGGTCTTTGGCGCGTCGAACAAGGCGCTGCCCGTCGAGCAGAGCAAAGAGTCCGCTGGTGCTGGTGAAGGTCAGCGTGTGCCGATTCGTATGCAGCAGTGGGGAAATGACCCTGATGCCAAGGGTCGATTCCTCGTCAAGGACAAGAATGTGGCGACACACCTTGTTCGCAACGCGCTGGGCGGCTCCAACGATGAGCAAGTCCGCGCTCTCCTAACTCTTCCCGCCCCTTTCTCTCGGCGTTATAGGTACGTGGATTATGCGAATGTTTTGCCTCTAGCGTAAGGAGACCTAATTGTGTGATTTGTCTAGGGACGACTTGACTGTGCAAGTCATTTTCTTTGGCAACGGTCCTAAAACAGGCGAGATCACTATTAACCACGAAGCGACTGCCAACAACGGAGCTCCTAAGCCCAAGCTGTAAAGTCTGTGGTTTTATGATGTTGTAATTTTCTTCATTTTCTCTCCTAATCGCGTGAGCGCATGCTGTCTATATGTACATGGCGAAGCGGACGGAGCTGGCGTTATGACGGAGTCCGATTTAACAAGGCTAGAAGACGACTTTGCATTCTTGCTTGAATACTAGCTCAGGTGTAATAAAAATATTGACGTTGCAAATAGAAGAATACTTACTAGTTAGTTGAGATTGAGCCGCATTGCACGAATGTCGAAGGTGGTGTATAGCGATGCTGTCCAGGCTGCACGTGACGGATAGCTGTAACACCACATTCGGATGCCGAGCAAACTGTCCAGTTCCTCGATCTTTATGCATGCGCTGCGACAAACAACACAACGAATTGTCGACTTCATTTCTTGCCAACGAGCTGCGCCAAAGAGAGCCGACTATTCCAAACGAACGCAATTTTAAATAAAAGTCGCCTTCAAAGGCGCCCGTCAACTACCGGCCGATCGATGCGCCACCCCAGGCTCCCCGCGACGAAGCTCGAATTCCTTCACACTACATCGTCGGCAACCATAATCAAGTCAGATTCCTCGACGCAGCGATACTCTAGCAAAAGATGACCTTGACAAACACGCCAGTGACGAGGCTGGTGGTGCTGGGCCTCGTGTCCGCGTCGATTGCGGCGAGCTTGCTGGACATTAAACACTATGCGTACATTCTCATCAACCCGCACATAGTGCAGTACGGGCAGTTTTGGAGGCTGTTTACGTATCAGCTGTGCTACACCAACTCGGCCGAGGTGTTGTTCGCCGCCATGTCGCTGTACAATTTACGAACCGTCGAGCGCATGTGGGGGTCAAGAAAATATGCGGTAAGTACAGAGGAGCGCTGTCTACAATGGTAAGCTATAGCTAACGGGCCCGAAACAGTCGTTCCTTGTCGTCACGTCTTTAATCACGTCGATTGTGCCGCCTGCGTGCATGACAGTGCTGCGGCCGCTGGCGCCGAGCCTGTTCAACTACATGCCGGGCGGCCCGACGCCCATCATCTTTGCGGTGCTTGCGCAGTTTCACGCCATGGTGCCGCATATGTACAAGTACCGGATCGCGACGTCGTCCGCGGAGGCACCTCCGACGACGACGAGCAGTGAGCCCTTTACCGGGCTGACACTGTCGGATAAGTCATACCAGTACGCGTTGGCGCTACACCTGGCGCTGTTGCAGTGGCCCGGGTCGGTGGTGGGCGCCGCGGCGGGCTGGGCAGTGGGCTGGGCGTGGCGCGGGGCTCTGCTGCCGGCGACGCTGCTCACGTGGAGGGTGCCCGGGTGGGTGGTGGGCGTCAAGACGCAGCGCAGCGGTGCCGAGTTTGAGCAACTCCGGAGGAGGTTGGAGGGGGAGAATACGACGACGGCAGCGGGGGGTGTGGGTGCATCGACGGGTGTTGATGCGGGTGGTGGTGGTGTTGGTGAGCGGCTGCAGGATGGAGATCGGAGACGAACGATGGGCCAGCAAATCGTGGACCAGTTTCGAGAAGCATTATAACTTGACGCCGAGGGCCAATAAATAGACGCCAAACTTACGGAAAGCGTTGTGATTTATACGTGCAAGGGTGGCCGAAAAGTTTTGGGACTTGGCTTGGCTACTTGAGCGGCGCGAGGCGAGATGTTGCGAGTCGAGGTAGTCAGGCGTTTTCTAAAAGAATGCACATGGCTTGAGCATTGCAAATTGCCTCTATCATGATGTTGGTGAACATTGTTCGGGACTTGTTCTGGAGTTGAGTCAGTTGGGCATGCAAAGCCCATGCTCGGCAGATCGGTTGGGGCAATGGGCAGCGTAATTAAATGAAAGCTGTCAGGGGGCGGCACCTGCAGCAGGGGGGCCAAGCGAGACCAGATTTTCAGAAAATCAGGGTCGGATTTCATGCTCAGTTGATTGTCGATAAATGCTGCCCCAACCTCGACCCTGATCATCCTGGCAAAGGGCTGAGACTCTGCGAATCTCAAGATTGATAAAGACCCTAGAAGGGCTTGATCGTGAAAAGACGACGATGGATCAGTAACGGGTCGTACCAGCCGAGAACAAGTCACTCCCCAGACAAGACTACATGACTGGACACGAGTCGCTCGCAATCCACTGCGTGTCAAGTTGTGATGCAAGTATCTGCAGGGGTCTCAGGTACAAACACCTCTGACCCACCTGCTCTTCGCGGCGCTGTCTAAGGTACCCAGGGCCAGGTACCTCGACCGAGTCCGCTAATAACGTCTCCTTTTCTCCTGCCCATCAGGTCGGCCCAGGACGTTGCTATTCCTATTGTACCATTGTACTCCATACCTAGCCTCCTCTGCACCTCCCCCTTGGAGCTTCTTTTGGCCCGCCATCGTACGACAGAATCAAGATAGCCTCGCAATTTACCCTGTTCTGGCGCAAGGCGAACCGAAGAATACGATTCTCCTTGTCTTTGTCCTCTTTGCTTGTCGCTCAGTCCTCTTCCCTAGCTGCTCGCAAGGGCCCTCGCTCCAATACCTACCAGCTCGCACCTGCGCGCGCCTCTGGACGAATTTCCCCAACCTCCTCGACCGGAAACTGCCTGCGCCCGCGATCAATTTTCGGCCTGGCAACTCATTTTGCTACTTGCGACGCTCTTTATATTTTTATCACATCTTGGATATAACCGCTACGTGGCCAGCGGCCCATCATTTTGCTATCGCTTCCCCGCCTACTACAACGCCGCCCCGAGCTGATCCTTGCGGTGGCTTTAATGTATTGATGAATTCAGTCCCGCCACGCAGCTGATATCCTGCCATGAACGGCGTTGCCTCGGGCAGGAGCCCCTACGACTATGCCGTCTCCAATCCATCAGCCGCCGCTGGCCCTACCGTAGGCGGCAAGGCCGCCGTTGAGGAGTTCGCGAGGAACATGCTCGTCGGCGAGGACCGAGACGCGCCGCGATACGCTTCGGTGAGTAGCTTCAGTATTCACATATTGCAGCGCATCAGGCGATCAATCAGATGCGTCATGATGGGCGTGACTGGTCGCTAACTCGACCTCGCTAGCAGATCAATCGCACACCCAGTCCAGCCGTCGTCGACCTCAAAGACCCGATTCAGATCCACCTCCTTACCGAAACTGCACTGGCCGACAGCAAAAAATATGAAATCCTTTCCCAGGAAGAGGTCGACAACCTGAAAAAGCAGTCCCAGCTCATGATGCAGCGCATCGAATCCACCAGAGCCAATCTCGCCATCCAGACCAAGTACCGAGATGCTGCCCTGTCCATGGCCAAGCTGTCTCCCGACGGCCCCCGAGATCCCCAAACCGAAAATGACGCGATACAGACGGAACGCAAATGCGAAGAGCTCGCTCTCGAACTCTTCAACCTCGAAAAGAGCTTCATGATTCCTCAACAACGCATCCTCGAGCACACCGCTGGTATTCTCCAGCTCACCCACAAGGTCTCCAAGAAGAAGAGCGCCCAGCAGGCACAAGTCGCCAATGGCATTCCCGGGAGCCCTGAAAGCCTATATACCTACTCCCACGGCCGCAACAGTCTCGATGCTGCTGGCGACGAAAACTACTTTGAGGACGGCATGTATCCGCTCGACTCCATGGCTCGCAAAAATGCCATTGAGATTCCCATGAAATCGCCAAACAGAGAGCGAGGCGAGATGGACCGCGTAAAGGAAGAAAACCTCATCCTCATCAAGTCTGTCAGCGACTTTGGGGAGAAGCTACGTTCGCTTAACAGTTCTCTGCGCGACACCATTGTGCGATTCAACCCCGAGATCAACAAGGATTACATTGAGCCCCCTCAAAACACATCAAATGCTAAGCCTTTCGAGATGCTGAGACATCAGATCGACTACCTAGAGACAGGCTTGGTTGCTGTCCAGGCCGAGCAAGAGTCTTTTCAAGGCGTCGCAGGTGGTGGCGGTGAGACTGATGATACTGTCCTCAACCTGTGGAGTGTCATCCAGAAAGATTTTGCTGGTACCAGGCAACGAAGAGAGGAGCGTCGCAGAGCGCGCGTTGACAAGGGTCTGTCCGAGAATGACGAGGACGAGGGCTCTGACGACGAGTTTGACCACTCTGAGGAGTACAATCTCAAGTCGTTCACAAACAGGGTGCACTACCTGTCATCGCAAACAGCCACTCTCAAAGACCAGCGCACAGTACTCAAACGCCAGATCAAGCAACAACGTGAGCTCAACAACAAATCCGACGCCGAAAAGGACGAAGAATTGGCCCATCGACAAGAAGAGATTGAAACGGGCCGTCAAGCCATCGCGCGCGCAGAAAAAGACGCCCTGGATGCACAGCACATGTTGTCGGAGGCATTGCAAGATCTCGAGCAAGCCCGCGTGCATGCAGCTTCTGCTGGAAAAGCCCAGTCAGATCTTCAGGATCGCGAAGAGACCATTGAGCTGCTGGAAAAGAAGATAAAAAAGGTCGAGGCAGAAGGCAAGCGTGCCGCTGAGCTCGCTGCAGAGCTAGAAAGGGCCCTCGACGACAAGAAGGCTGCCGAAGAGGCCGCTGAAGCGCTCAAGGCCGATATGAAGAGCAGGGAAAAGACACTCAGGAATAGGGAAAACGACATGGACGAGCTCAATATGACAATCGCCGAACTAAAGACGGAAGTCACCATCGCCCGCGCTGAACTGGATGGAGCTTATGGGACTCGCGCCGAACGCGCGGCTGATGTGGCGGCTCTTAAGAACAATGCCGAAGTACAAAAGCTCAGTAATCAAATAGAGAAGCTCAAGAAGGAGCTGGTAGGTACCGCGGAGGATCTCGAAAACATCACCAAGGAGAGTCTGAGTGCCGAGCGCGAAAGGGTGGAACTGGAGAGTAAGCTGGATGAGGCTCTGCAGGGAAGGCAAAAATTCGAGGCCGAAGTGGAAAAGGCGCGTGAGCAAATTGCCCAGCTCCAAGAAGAACTGGACGGCCACCGCCTCAAGGTGGGCGGAAACGGCAGGGGCGCCGGTGCTTCCATGCTAAGCGAGCAGTTCCGTGCCACGATGAGGGAGGAGAGGAAGAAGTTCCAGGAGGATTTGAGGGTACGTATCACTACACGGCTGAGCGTCGATCTCGCCGGCACCTCGCTAACGCATGATGCGACAGGAGGAGCGAAGCCGAGCTCGCAAGCTCGAAGAAGAACTTGCGCGCCTGAAACGAAGTCAAGGACCTGGCAAGAGTCCGTTGAGTCCACGATAACAACGAATAAGCTCTCCTGTGCCCTCTCCCTCACTCCTGACGCCAGATTACGGCACCCGGTCCGGGCCATTCTCGTTGAAGCCGGAGCCGCGCACCTGAGAGCAGCAGCATTTGTTATATACATGTCGTTTTGCGCTGCCAAGCTTCCATTCCTCTACCTGTAAATACTACGCCATCAGCGGAAATATTACCACGCGCGACACAGACGGGCCACTTTGGTCTGCATTCACAAACGCCCACGACGATTTACGGCCTCATTGAACCCGGCCGCTTTTTCACGCTTCGCATACTACATGACGGCGTTTTTTCTTTTCTGTCAGATGACTCCTTTTGTTACACATTTTACCATTTTCAATTTTTTTGAACAGCCACCGCTATTTTTACCCCAGGAGTTGAAGCTCCTTGTTTTTATGCATCGGGATTTGCAAGATAGAGTTACTTTTTTTTTGTTCACTTGGATTATTGACTTTGGATTATTGAACTGCTCTGTTTGGTGTATATTTTTCTTGACTGTGGAGCTATTCGGGGGGCGTTCATGAGGAGCGAAAGAATTGGAGAAGGAGATGTTTTGAACTAGCAAGACCTTGTACATGCCAGAAAAGGACGAGATGCTCGGAGCAGGAGGGCAAATGTATCTATCCTTGGAAGCATTACAAAAGGCAAGGGATTGCTCAGAGTGATTAGATGGAAGGCGTGTGTTTGTGGTCCACGCTCTAATCGTCTTTTTCTTGGATCTCTTCTTGGAATATTTTTTTTTCAATGGGACAAGGACGGGAAACTTTTAATCCTACTTTATAGAAAAAAGGAAAAGTGGCGAATTCGTTTACGCACAACTGGCGTCTTTGTTGTTGGTGTCGTGAGCTGCCGAATGGCAATATGACCAAGACTGTGTGATCCAGACTGGGATCCAACTCTGTGCATTCCCACTGGACTAATGTTGATAAGTGTAGTCCTCACAGTGGCGACACAGTTACTCCTCCCCACCGCCCTTCATTGCCGGCTTGGCTCTTCTCGCATCAACAATCGTCTTGCTTGCTTCTTATTCACCCATGTTTCTCCTGGCAAATGGAGTTATATCCACCCACTTTGTGCAAGAGTCAATGTGCGATGACATGTTATTGATAGCAATACAAGTCAATAACAAATAACAAGACAAAAAACAGGACCCCGCTACAGTAACTCTGAGCTCACCCTTGCCCATATGATTACTCTTATAGCTCCTGGCACTAATCCGTACAAACTTTGCACCCTTACACCCTTACGGATACACGTGGCAAGAAGAAATGATAATTTAATAAATATATATTGTCCCCCATGTCTGCCTATCCACAGCTTCGGGCTTCAAAATCTTAATGCTAAAACCAATAATCCCTCTGGGGGTATTTGTACGAAAACAGATCAAACAACCAGTGTATCCCCTATTCGCCCCTACCCATTCCAAACGCCCGCCCATAAAAATTCAACAGTGCCTAACAAAAGCAGAGAGCCTCGCGCAAATAATAAGTAGTGTAGTACAGTACAGGTGGCGGAAAGGTGCCACCTCAGGATAGGCAGCCCAATATGCGTTTCATGGCACGCTTTGCGCAGGTAAAAGGCTCCACGTCGACTTCCTTAGTGAGCGGACAGTCGACGTTGCACGCGTCCTGTATCCGCCGAGTCGCGCGTCGTCGTATTATTAGTTGTAGTTGTTGTTGTAAGATGCAATTTGTCGCCAATAGAGATACTAAAAAAAAAATGCCCTGCTGGTAAAGGAGACTCGGCCCAAAGCTTTAGGTTTGCGAGTCCACCACCATGCCGTCTTCGTCGGCGTAGGCCATTTGCGACCAGACACGCCAGTGCAAGACTCCAAGGTGTGCCACGCGAGCAGCTATGTCCCCCAATACACCTTCGCCCTGGTCGTGGGAGCGGGCCTGAGAGCGGCTGGCAGTAGCAGCCGTGAAGAGGCCGACACCAGAAATCGCACGGTATTCACGTACGCGAGTGGTAAGCTCGGCCATCAGACGGCTGTGGAGGTTTTTCTCAACCTCTTTGTAAAGAGAGGAATGCATGCCGCAAACGATGGCGGTCAATTTGTCCTCAAATGTGCTCAGCATGCTGGCAGGGGCCTTGGTGTTGCGGAAGATTTCGAGGGCCATTGAGGGAGCAATGGACCGCCAGCGAGCAGTCTGGCGCTGATCAGGGGCGGTGGTAGCCTGGGGCTGAGCAGGGCTGGCAGATTGTAGGAGAGCAACGAGAGAGTTGTAGAGGTTGCGAGTCTTGTTCCTGGCTTCAGCGTTGTCGGGGGCAACGTAGGCGGGAGCCGCGTGGTTGGGGAGGCCCAGAGAAGAGCGTGGTGACGCAGTTGGAGAAGCATTATTGCTGAAGTTGATGCTGGAAGGTCGAGAAGTCTCAAGAGGGGTGTTAAAGTTGAATTCGGAGCTGGACGAGGTGGGGCGGTGAGTGGCATCTTCGTCCATAGGGGTACCAGCGAAGAGACCCGAGAGATTCCAGCGGCCGATGCGGTCAAGATCCTCATACATTGTCATGCAGACTTGCAGGTTAATGGCATCGAGCATATCCGAGCGAAGCTTGAAAATACGCTCCTCGTCGAAGAGGAAGGTGCTAGGTAGACGCTTGTCCGGAGATGAGGGCAGGATCAGTCGGGTAAGAGCTTGAAAGAAGACGCCAGTGTCGCCAAAGGCAAAGGCGTGGTTGGCCATGTCGTCAGCATAAAGGGCGTCGGCCTCCTTGTACCACTTCTTGGACGAGGTGATGTCAACCTTCCTAGAGGACATTTTCTTAATGAAGAACTTTTGCTCAAAGTGAATCGTGTCTTCGATGAGGACGGGTCGGAGACATCGGATCTGGTGGTTGGCGACGTCGAGTTTCATGGCTTCCAGGACACTGAGCAGGCTGCGCATGCCGTTGACAAGTTCATCGAGGTCCGAGTTCTTGTTGCCGTTGCTGAGCTGCTTGTACATGGCATCGACCCAATCGTCGCGCATGGGAGCGCAGTGGGATTTGAGGACCTGGGACAGCCACTGGGCGAGCTTCTCGAGGTCAGCGACGCCCTTGTGAAACTGTTGCATGATGAGCTCAATATTCAGGCCCTCGTCGAGAAAATGGCGATCACGCTGGGGAACCAGAGTCTGGATAATCTCCTTGACAGCTTTGAGTAAGGTGGGAAGGGTCCAGTCATCAGCGTGTCCGTAGGTGGTGTAAAAGGTAGGACGGTCGGCGACAAACATGGCTAACTCTTTTTTCAAGGAGCGCCAGAACTGATTTGCGCGGTCCGACTTCTTGCGGCCCTTGTCACCATCGAGATTTGGTCGAAAATGCAGATCGGGGTCGAAGTTGATGTCGTGACGGAGCTTAGGGTTGTGTATGATTTTGGTAACGTCGAGTTCGCTGAGGGTGGCGCGAGTAACTGGAGGCTCTATAGGATAGGTTGGGGTGGTGGGCGAATGGCTCGACTTTCTGGTAGACTTGCTGGCGTCGGGCTGAGGTGTGGTTGTACGAGAGGTGGTATCCCTAGGCGAGAGGGCTGCACTAGGAGAAGTTGCTCTGGGAGCAGAATCGCATCTGCGCGGTGACTCCTGGGAGGGCTGAGGTTGTGTTGCGGCCTTTTGTTCGACTTGGGCAGGCTGCTGCATCTGAACATCGGCTTCAGGTACAGATTCGCCATCTGAGCTGGGACAGGGGGCCGAGGTCGAGAGGTTGCGTCTAGACCTTTCAACAGGGCCGCCGGTGCCTTGTTCCGCCACCATGTTGATTACAAGGGAGCTGTGATATCGCGAGCGATGGTTGTGGGGCGAAGACGAGTTCACAAATAGATTATGGAAAACAGGCCGGGGGAGAGAGGTGGCGAGCTGTAAAAAGGAGCGTGGTTAGCGAGGTGCATGAAAGGAGAGACCAAAAGCAAGTTGTGCGACTAGCGAGGCAGAGTAAAATTGCAAAAGGAGAGTTGCAGAGACGAGGTTTCGCAACAAAACACAATGACAAAGAATTTATACGTGGGTAGGCCGGATAGCCACGGGGCACCAAGGCAAACACAATGTGGGAGATTGGCGTGGATGCGGCGAGGGCTAGACGGGACGCCGAGACGCAAAAACGAGACGCAAAAAACCCAATTTCCAGGGGAACCCGACAATACATGGCAAACGCCGGGGTATTCATGATGGTGTGGCGTTGGTTGGCTTACTTTTTTTGGGTTTGAGTTTGGAAACGGTGAGTAGAGGTCAAGTGTCGACGGTTGAGGCGAATCTGAAGGCGTAGAGGCGGCGTAGACGTTGACGTTGGGCACTAAGAAACGGCGCTGGCGTGCTGACAGACGACGAATATGGGAGAAATTGACCAAACGCGTGACAAGAAGAATGAGAAAAAGGAGGACAAGTCGAGAATTGAATGAGCGAGTGGTGTCGCAATATGCGGAATAAGTTGTCGTCGGTTTCGGTTTGTTGGTTCCGTGTATAAAGTGGTCGAGAGAGGCAGACACCGGGATCGGAAGCGAGCTGACGAGCTGGCGGTATACAGAGTCTATTGCTGAATAAGAGACGAGTGCTGGCAGAGTCGACGAGAGAAAATCAGATGTTGTCGAGTGTAAAGAGGAAAAACAGGGACGAGTATTTGGGGAATGTAGAATGGAGACAGGGGAGGAAGAGAAAAAAGAGAGAAGGAAGGAGTGGAAAAGGGAAGAAAAAAGAGAAGTGCAAGGAGATCGTAGATATGGGGATGGGTAGGCTAAGAAGGGGCCCGGCATTGGAAGGGGAAATGGGGAACAGGCAAGGCCTAAAAAAGAGGATTCATGAAAAAAAGGATTATTAAAAAAAAGGAAAAGGAAAAAAAAAGAGGTGACTGACTGACTCCTGTCCCGGACGCCCCCTTTGGGAGAGCCTCTTTTTTTGGGGGGGGGGAGCAAGTGAGCAAGTGAGCAAGTGAGCAAGAGTGAGAACAAAGGGGGGCGTGTGGACAAACGGAAAGAGGGGTGTGCGGTAAAGGGGCAAAGGGGGGTGGATCGTCGGAAAGGACCTTTTTATTTTTTTTGGGCAAGGGAAGAAAGGAAAGAACGGCCAAAGGAAGGAAGGGCCCAAAGGGGTCATGACACGGGCACAGGCGCCACGAGGACCAGTAAGTATTACAGTGGGTTTATTTTTACTCGTACCAGCAGTATCCGTACTGGTACAGATTAGTCGTGTTGTGGCTGGGGCTGGAGGGCTGGAGGCTTGCAGGCTTGTTGGTGAGCTCGGTCCAGGGCCGAGGACAAGAGCCCAAGCAAGGTGTCACCAGCTAATACTAATACAAAGGACTTGGTAAAAGAGCCGACCCGAGCATGGTTCGGTTGGTTGGCATTGGTTGTCGTTGAAGTTGGTTGGCAAGTAAAATTGATTGCATACCTAAAAAGTTGGGTGTAAATTTGGGTGCAGATTTGGCTGCAGATTCGGGTACGCGCGCTTTTAGTAGCGGTGCATGGGCTGGCCTACAGCTGCCAATGACACCGCCTACAGCACAAAACTCCCTTATAACGCATGCATTTACAGCGCATCACAGCACAACACACCTACAACACACACTTTTCCTTTGATGCGGCTTGCATTTACAGCGCATCAGAAAGCTCACAGCGCTCACAGCGCATCGCCGTATCACCGCATCGCCGCATCACTGCAATTCTACCTATGCAAATGCACTCCCTTTGACCCAGCAGCATACCAATAAAAAAAAACACAAGTCCCAGGACGCAACACTGAAAGAAAAGAAAAAAACCTTTGGGCTCGGCCCTGCCGCTGCACCCAGCACAGATGGATAGGGCTTCCTCCAAAGGGGGTAAAAAAATCACTTGGGTTGCATCCAGCGCAGCCCCTCCAGCGAGTCAGCACAACTTGGACTGTTCGGGCCACAGTGACGACGAAACCCGGCAGCATCGGCAAGACGTGCGTAGGTAGGTAGGCAGTAGCTCTGGTAGTTGCATGTAAGTTGGTTCAAATGCTCCTCGGGCCAAGAATGACGTGAAGGCCTAGTTATTACGCTGCTGCAACTATAACAGTAGGTAGGTAAAGTAGTAGGTAGGTTGGCCAGTGGCCACAAGCCAAGCTCCACTCCCTACACCACCACCCCCTGCTCAGCTGGCAAAGGGCGCCGGCTCTTTTTTCGAATCTTGTCAACCCAAACTCACTGGAATTCTCCCTCTCCTTTGCATCATCCCAATGCATCGGTACCATCCCATACTAATCCATTCTTGTTTCTTTTCGCCCTAGCTATCTTTTTTCTTTTTTTCTTTTGTTTATTCGAACCAATCTCTCCTCGCACTAATCCTCATCCTTCTTCCGCTTAACCACTGCCGAAAATCTCCCACACCACTTAACCGCCGCTCGTCGCCGGTAACCTCCCGGCCCTCGCCCCGGCCGGCCTGCCTACCGACCGACCGACCGACCCAGTAGCCTAGCAACTTGTCGCCAACCTACACTTGATTGCCCTAACCCGATGCACTACTTCTCGATGACGGCACCGCCCACGCCGCCAGCGCCAGACTCGGACTTGCCAAATACATGACTCTATTTTGCGTGATTACCTATTCATTATCAACTCTTGGCCGAGACTCTTGGCCGAGACTCTTGGCCCGTCGCTTTTGGTGTTAGCCGCCGCCGGCGGCCCATCGCATCATGATTTTATCCTTCTCCTCTTTCTTACTCGTGACTCTTACTCGTAGCATCCCCCGTTCCGGCCTGATGTTGCGCCCGCTGGCCCTGCAGTTTGCTCTATTTTTTTAATTTTTATTTTTCCTTCTAACAGCTAGCGGTCTTGTCATGTCTCTGCAGTAGTACATCACAGGCTCTCAAGACTCGCATCATGTGTCATCTACAAAAGGAAACAAAGAGCAAGTTAATTTAATAATAAAAAAGGGTACTCTCCATCCTTCTTTCTTTACCTTTATCATGCATGGGTTTCTTTGCTTCAATCTACTTGTTGCAAGCTTCGTTTCAGTCACACCACAAGCTATAAAAGGGCGAGAAGTAAAAAAAAAAAAAAAAAAAGCATGACACCTCTGTATTATTAGCACAACGGTAAGCAGCCACAATTATTAATAATAATAAGAGAAAACTCCACGACCAACCTACGCGGACCACCCGGATCCCAACTTAAGCATGCGCCCTTCTGTTCTTCCCCTCTCTTTCTCGGTGCGAGCCCGCCGCCGACGCCGCCGCCGCCGCCGCCGCCTCCGTCGTCACCGCCGCGCCCGCGCGCGCCCCCCCCCCCCCCTTCCGTGCCATGACTTGCTAGTTAAATAAGCCGCCAAAATAGTCCAAAACTCTCCGCGGGCGGTGGCAGTTGGTGAGTGTCCTGTCTCGGTGGCACCATGCTTTTTAAAGTACCAAAGGGGGGAGGGGAGCCGCCTATGACTTTCGGAGGGGGGAGGCGCCCGGCCTTTTTGTGTCGCAACATGACTTTATTACTGCGCCAGGACGCGCGCATCGGCCGCCCGCAACGATGCTTCGGTTGCCCACCCCTTGTTGAGATGAGCAATGAATGAAAGGGCGACGTTGCTTCCGCGTACCAGTATGCCCCATGCACGCCCGTCCGTTTACCATGGAGTTGCTGCGCCGTGCGGACGGCGTGGCTTCAAGGCTGCAATGCACCTGCACCCGAGGCGCGCGCTGGCTGGTTCTGCTTGCGGTTGCTTGTTGTTGCTGCAACACGGAAACTTGTCCATCGTCATTGTCGACCTCGCACATGCAGCTCCTGTGCTCACACCTTTTTGACGCCGCTAGATGCTGAAAGCCCACACACATATGCACACATAAACACCACCACCACCCCCTCCTCCTGCTACATTTGGTACACCAAACCATTCGGGTCACGGCTTGTTGCGCTGCCCTTTGCTTGTATTCCACCATTCCACCCACCCAACAGGCACCAAAAAACATGGTGGGCCCTCTCTGTCGCCTGTCTTGTTTGGGCTCTCTGCCAACTGCCTCGAGTAAAGCCCTGAGAGGGATCCAGTCACCCATTTTATTACAGACCTTGGGACCCAAAACTCTCAGCTGGGGCCCTGTGGCCCTGTGGCCCTGTTTGGTGATCCACGCAAGCTGTGGCTTGAGCCTAATAACTTTGGAGGGACCGTAACTTTGCCCACGACTCAGGCACGCTCCTCGACTCGAGTCTAGTGTCGGTCATCGCGCCGTCTTGGTTTGAGGATCCTCGAGAGGAGGGGGAAAGAAGTGGTTTGCAGTTGGAGAATTGATACAGGCCCCCTCCTCTCGTATGGGCGGGCTACAATAGTTATTACCGTGTTACTGCGTACTCCGTGACTCGTCTCGTAGCTGTCACTCTCTTCACAACCTCGTGCTACGGCAAAGCAAAGCGCCCGCAGTGACATGCTCGAGGTAACCAGAGACACAACCTGTCAAGATGGAGCATTGATAGGAAATTATAATCATGCTGCTAATTATCGAAGCCCTTTGTAGATATTAAACCCCCTCTTCCGTCTCCCTTGCCACATTTGTTACCATTACTGCATGGACGACGCTTGGTTTAGTAGTTATAACTTTGTCCAACCATGACCGGTTCTAACCCTCGCATGGCTTCTTAGTAGCCTCTACCACGTCTCCCCTGCGCCTGGGTGCTAGGCCACCTTCTCCTAGCGCGGTCTGGTGTCAATAACCGGTGCCGCCGAAACCACCAAAAGGGATAAATTACACGTCGGCACGAATGGGGAAAGCAGGATTCCCCAAAAGAGGGCGGAGAGGGGGCGTGCGTGTGCAAGTGATGGTGGGAGGGCCAGACATGACAGATCGATCTCGCCGAGGTATGATGAGATTGGGGTAATTCCATACAACAAGTCCTCTAGAGTCTCTCGGCGAGCAAGCCTTCCGAATCACCGGAGTCATTCTAGTCATTGACCAGATGAAGCAATAGTTGTCAGGTGCGCCACCGTGGTTGAATAACTAGCCCTTACGAATTGCAACCTTTCTCGACCGGCAAGCCTCGCTTTTGCACCAAACAATCGGCTCGCCGGGGAGGGGGGGGGGGGGGGGGGCAAAATACAACTCCCGTCCTTGCTTCCTGAACCATGGCGCACTTGAAAGGAAAAACGCCACATTGGACGCACACGACGAGCCCATGCGGACGCCCATCTAACTACGGCCTGTGCGACGAGTACGAGGGTGCAGTGAGCTCGTACATCGCTTCCAGCGGCATTCAGCATCTTTGCCCATACCAGAACAAGCTGAAAGTCTGTCGTACCAACCAACGGCGTGCCCCCCCCCCCCCCCCAATCTCCACACCTGTGATTTGTGTAGATTTGATGGGGAGCAGCGGCTTCTGCGCCGGTAACGATCCATCTTGTCCTAGTTAATGTTGTTCGTCATTTTATTAACCAAAATTCTTTGGCCCTTGCAGCTCGCTCGTACCATCAATTTCTTTTGTCAAGTCCATGTTGGCGCGATGTAATGTCACGCAAAAATGCGTGCAGTTGGTTACAACCAATGAAGGATATCAATACCAATTCCCAGCAGTTGTGTGATAAATAGGGAGCAAAGATGTACGCACACTCACAACTGACACACACAATGACTGTACTCACTTCTCACACTCTCTCACATTTGCACGCATTTGCACATTCCACACAGTTCCCTTGGCTCAACATCTCATCCAGTACTGCAACCTATTCCTTTTTCCATCTTGCGCCGCTCATGACATTTTCTTCTTCCGCAATTACGGACCATGGCCCCCTTCCTCGTGCCCTTTGCCCGTTCCCCGTTCCCCGTTCCCTTGCTGCAGGTCATGAGGATGGGAGAATAACTAGTTGAAAGACAGCCCACACGTTGCCACCTCTCGTCATGCAAGGTGACGGCGGCAAGCCCTTGTTCTTCTTCACTACAGTCTACGCCCTCAGCTCTTGCATGACGCTGCATCACCAAGTCTCTCTTGTCCCCCTTTTTTTCTTTTTTTTTCGCTCGCTGCATCTGCATCTGTAGCCCCTCATCTTTTACCCTCTCCTGATACACGGATCGTGTCGAGCCAAAAAAAAAAAAAAAAAAAAAAAAGGAAAAAGGGACCTGTTACATTTTTTTTCTTCTCGCAAAGGCCTCGGTTTCCCTCCTTCCCGGACTTGTAGACAAGAAATGTTTACATGTGCAGACTCTGCAGAAATGTATCGAGACACTTTGATATCCACAAGAGGGCTACAGACGAAGTCGGCCGAGAGAAGCTTTTCGACCAAATGATGGGTTATGCTGGCTGATTGGAGGGAAGTCTGTCGCTGGCGTGCAGTAGCTGGTTTCCGCCGAGGCGACTTCTGCAGTTGCTTCGCCTCACCGACACACCACCAAGTAAATACACGAGGCCGCCAAATTCTTCTTGTAGCCTCTTTTTTTTTTTTTCTTTTTTTTTTTTTTTTGTTCTTCCTGCCCCTTCCAACCTGCACTTCCAACCTGCACTCTTCTTTGTTGCTTGTGGTTTTGTTTGAGCGCCACCTCAACAACAACAACAACAACAACAAGGCAGCCACAGCACTGGGTGGCAGCCTAGCCCGCCTCGCAGTCTCATTTGTTTCGTTTCTCGTTCACTGTCGAACCTTCGTCCAACGGCCGTTGCCTGAGATGCTCAAGATGGCCCAGCTCCAGTGCCAGCCGGAGCGCCGTGTTCATGCACTGCGGTTCATGTCCGCGACGACCAAGGCGACGGGGCGCTGGTGCATGGAGCTCGCCCACTTTGAAGTGACACCTCTGTTGCGTCGAGTTGCGCTCAACTTGAAAACGAACAAGATTACAACAATATATTAAACTTTTTTGGGCGTCTTAATCATCGGAAACCCCCACATTCGTGTCAAGTCGTCATTCTAATCTGTACCCGCTGGTTGATTTGCTCCAGGTTCTGCTCCAGGTTCTGCTCCAGGTTCAGAGTGCGCTGCCACCAGCCCGGTGAGAAAAGAGAGCATCGCGCGCCACACCACTCACTGCATTGACCTTGGCTGGCCCTCGGCATGCTCTTTGACCTATTCTGAGTGGCATGCTGTCTGCGGTTTCATCACCTCGTCGTGACCAGCGCCATTGATTTGCGCCACAACTACAATGCACGTCCAATTGGCCCTAGCACTCTATCAGTCGCACGCCCCCCCCTTCCTTTCCCTCCGAGGTCCGGCGCCGGGCGCTGGCCCTGCTGGGTGAGTCGAACGAAGAGTTGCTGTGAGTTGCCCGAAACGGCATTGCTTGGTCATGGATTCGAACATGAAGGGATCCTCGAGTCCCGATACTAACGCTCGCCTCGCACATAAGATTGTAATCTACGCAGGTGCCCGTCCAAAGCACAATGTCACATGTAAGATGTGGTAGCATGTCCAAAGGGCGCCGTCTTTACTGGTATTAGCAAGGTCGCCAGTAATAATCTGTAGAAACACCTGGAATATCCAACGGGCCACCAGGCTAGCACGGTTGCGATTCATCGCTGTGCTCTAGCTCATCTGTCCCATGAGATCTTCACCTTGCCAACGATTGCGCACGGTGGAAATGTGCTCCATGACAGTTTACAGTACCAAAATCCCAGGCGGGGAGCGAGGCTAGGCTCTCGGAGTACATGGTCAACCCACTGGGCGTTGTTGGCCCCTCACCAACCAAATCTCTCAAGACTTGAGGTTGCAAATTGCAGGTTAGAAAAAGACTAGACTGATAACAGTGTCGAAGAGTAGAAAATGATAGAATTGCAATGCGGCATTCGCCTTTTATGCAAATGCAAGGCTTAGACGAGCCTGCACGACCAGCTGTCAGACGCCACAGCATCACACTGGCTAGAGTATGCAGCTGATGTCAACGGAGCTGATTGCAACAGCACTTGGTAGTATCTTGGCTGCCGCCATTGGTCTTTGCTGGCCATAATATGCAGCCCCCTTCAACCCGGGCAGCAACGGTACAGCTTACTGTGAGACGGCTCAACCTGAATGTCACGAAAAAGAGGGGAAAAAACGAACAGGGAAAAAAAAAAAAAAAAAAAAAAAAAGGAAGAAGAAGTGCTAAGAAATGTGAGGTATCCTTTCATGTCACCGTCGGTGAGCTTCCTGTCTTGAAGATTGGAGAGATTTCTAATCTGTACAGATTACAGATTACACCCCTGTTCCTGGCGAAGCACGCTGAAAAGCTACCCCGAACCACTGGCATCTCAGCCGAGGGCGTGCGGCCGGCAAGTTCCATCAGTTCTGCTTAATAAAGGTAATGCAGCCGACGGCCATTTGCGAGAGACTGCGCTGCGCTCACGCTGCCAGACACCCAGAGTAATCAGGCTAGAAAAGGATGGGGCCGCATCTCAGGCACAAAGGGCCAGGGAAAAAGAAGAGGGGGGGTGGCTCCAAGATGACACACCCCCAGGCCAGGCTCCAGCTCCAACGTTCATGGTCCCGGAAGACTGGTTCCGGCCGCCGACTTGGGCGAGAGGGCGGGGGAACAAGAACTGTCCCGGCCACTTGGGACGGGGACCAGATTTTTTTCGCTCGCAGGCAATGGTCATGGCAAGGGATTTTTCCAATGACGAGACAAAATTGATACCATCTCGTCGGCGCGACATTGAGGTATAATGAAAATGGATGGCTATGACTGGGCCGGAACAATGGCTGCACACTACCCGGTGTCCTGGTTCGCCCAATGCCACATGACGCGAGTATCCTGCGGGCCAGCGGGTTGCACCAGGAGAGTGGGAGAGCAAAAAAGACGGGAACCCGCCATGACTGGCCACCCCTACCAAGGACATGGGAATATGTATCTCCCCCCCCCCCCCCGGGGCCCTTGTTGGGCATCTCGGGTTGCACAAGAAAATGATATATCAATAGGCGAGTCGGGAACAGCACCGCTCAGCCGCGAGCAAGCCAAGACTTGACAAGGTCCGTACTTTGCATGCCCGACGATGGGCTCTGCGCGCGCGTGCGCCAACCCAACACGCACTTGACAATACGAATATGTGCATGACGCCCAAGGATGGGATGGGGTTTGGGGGTTGGGTGTCGTTATTTATTGTGCGGCTTGCCTCTTGTGTTCATGTTTTGTATGTGCGCTGCCGTGCGCACGAACCGATGCGCAGCAAGTCGCGTGCAACAGACTGCATCAATGCACCGGCATTTCCAATGTCTTCATTTCAATAGTTACCGAGTACGGGTAGCAGAGAGCAGATTGAAAAAAAAGTGATCAGTCTCTCTCTATCCGTAGTGCTCGGCGTCCTTGATAGTTCGCCCAAGACAGGGCTAACCTTGCGAGGGCTGCTATTTTGACAACAAAATCTGGTCAATTAACAAAAGAAGTAGGCCCTCACACGCTAGCGTCACGCTAGTGGATACTAAAAATTCCGGCTTCCCCCCTAGCCACAACACTAAGAGCCTAAAGTCGTAATAACTCATTCCAGCGCGCTCCTCTCTCTTCTTAAGCCTCATCACGAGCACCTTTAACAACCTCAACAGCGCCTTAAGGCAGGCGGCACAGAGCCTCCGAGGCAGCTGCAGACGATACAGACGATGTAGACGATGTAGGCGATGTAACAGGCGATATAACAGGCGATGCAATAGGCGATGCTATCACAAATTCAGGGGCTTAAGCGACGCCTAACGAGTCAATAATTAATACAGCTGCCGCCGCTGCTGCCACCGGCTTTGATGTAGGAGCTTATAGGCTGTACACGATATAGATAATAGTATCACCTACCTATTTACCCTTAATTAGTCTATTATAGCCTTCCGCCGCCATCTTCGTGGCTAGCCGCCTCTTATTTACAAGATAAATATAATAAAGTATAACTCCCTGTAAAATTTAGTGGTAAGCTTATAAGGGTTAATTTAAACCTAGTACTAGCCCCACCCTTTTTATTAATTAACTAGAATCTGTTGTCAAAATAGCAGCCCTCACCTTGCCTTAGGCGCTACAGGGATGCTCACCGGGCGCCAGGTGTCTGTGCTCGGTAGTTCCAGCGACTTGGTTGGCTACGTTACGGCCCACGGCTGGAAATGTTTCTCCTCCCGCTTCGGATCGAGAGGAACCAGTAGGAGATGGTGGACGACGGGGAGGGGGGCGGGGGGCTAGTATCCACGTCTTTATTGAGAAACCCCATGTTCCCCGATCTCGTTTTCTCGGTATCGACGGATGGGGTGAGAAGAAGCCAGAGACACTGGCAAAACTAGCCAACTTGCAGTACAGATGTACTGGTAGAGAAATGCAAGTTTCAGCGAATGGAGGGTGGTAACGAGAAACGAGAAACGAGAAAAGAAAGGTTAATGCATGAAATCAGCAACATGGAATGGAGTGACCAAAGCAAAGGGAAAAAGCAGAATGATAATCGGCCAGCTAATCTGTAAAAACCTGAGAAATCCCATAACGAGCCGTGGCGGCAACAAGAACCATGTGATCCCTCTACAGATTACGGCCGAGATGTACCATACATTGCGTACCGGATGATTGTCCCTGGGCCTGGTCTGCGCTGCGACAAGGACGGTCGCTTGGCATGTTGGCGAATACTACCCTCATGGATGCTGTTTGCTCTTATTGCCATCTACATCATCCCTAGCAAAAAAAGACTGGTTGAATACAGATTCGTCAAGAAGAGTATATGCATTTCGCGCGGGAAAGCAGTTCAAAAAAGCCTCATGAGAATACTTGGAGATGTACAGATTTAGAGCTGCATAGAGACCTTGGCAAATCAACTAGAGCAAGCCAAGTATATTCAGCTCGCTGTGCATAATACTGCAAGTTTGCCTGTCGGTCCATTTCACTGCGACATTTTTCGCCATCGAAAAAAAAAAAAAAAAAAAGCCATACGCAATTTTATCCCGCCCATCTAACCAATGAGACGGCCACTGAGCCGGGCCAAGCACCGGGACCAGGGCTGGCGTCCGCCCATGTTCCGGCCTTGTCACACCAGACACACACACACACACACACACACACACACACACACACACTCACCCGCGCCCAGGCTAGGCAGATTCGTTGGTGTCTTTTCTTTTTCTTTTTTTTTTGTCCCTTCTTTTTTAGAAGAAGAAAGTGCAACACTGTTTAAACATGTGTAAATGAGTCCGAGTCAAAACAAGGGAAAGGCCCTGTTCCAGTGCCACAGTATTGACTAACAAGAAGCACGCAAAAGTCCATGGAAAGACATCTTCATCCTTGGGCCGCATTTTCTTTTTTTTTTCCTTTCTGAGCCACTCATTCGTGATATCGTGCAGTTGACGTTTGTTTGTTGCACGCACCGGCACTTGTAACAGGGCTGTCTCGGAGGCGGGGCGGATGCACGCCCAAGACTTGGAAAAAGAGTAATAAGCGACTTCTCTCTTCTTCTTCTTTTTTTTTTTCAAAAGAAAAAAGAAAACACCTGCGGGCGTCATGTGCCCAGCCCAAATTCACAGTCCTTTTGCTCAAGAGGACTGCATAAGCCATATAAAAGCCGCAGCATGCTCATTCCGGTGGCGGTGGTGGTGGCAGCGACCCGGTTTGAGGGGGAGGGCAATAAACAACCCAAATTACTGGTACTGATACGAAAAGGAAAAATGCAACGCAACCTTGCATATTCGTAATCACGACATTGGACCCGGGAAGAAGAGGAATATTTAGAAAATATCAAACAAGAACCAAGCTGCACCATAAAGCCGATGCTACGTGGGCTTGCCTATTCAGTGGAGACGTGCAGGTTACGGTAGTTAGTTGATAGTTGAACCAAAAGGGTAGTCTGTAATCTGTACAGATTAAAGAGAGGAAAATATGCCGGCAGAGCCTCTCGATGAACCATTTGTCGCTTTTTCTGGAACCATGGCAGATGATGGGCTTTCTTTTTCTTTTTCTTTTCCTTCTCTTTTTTTTTTTGCACTTGTCCTCGTTCTGCTGCACATCGCTGCAAGGACTCGAGTAATGTCACCACCTTTTGCGACGGCGTGGCTTTTTTTGCCCTCCCGACTCCGTACTCTCAACCCGTTTTAATATTGCTGTTTCACCAGCCACCCAAAAATGTGCTCTTTCTTCCGCTGTAACATCGTGTGTAGATATTTCCGAGTAGCAAGATGGCAAGCTTTTTTTTTTTTTTGTTATTCGCCTGCGCGCCCAGCTACAAAAAGAGGCCACGGGCAACCAACTAACGTGTGCGATTGCACAGCTCGGGCTTTTTCCCTCCTTTTTTTTTTATATTTTTTTTTCGCAATGGCCAGCTCACGCTGGCGCATCTCCAGTCTCAAAGCAATGCGTGGCTGGAATCTGTCAAGTCTACGACAAGCAGACGGCGTGCATATCGTCTGTTTGGCCTGTTACGAGGTCGCAGAGAAAGAAAGAAGCCATCTATCAGCTTGCTAGATACACGCCCTCCTAGGAACTCTACTCTTCCCCGCCCGTACAGATGTACTCTCGGCATGTCCCAGCCTGCCGGGTCAGGTCCAGCTGAGCTGAAAGTTGCCTTGAATGGAATTCCCTTTTTCGGAGCTTCTTCCATTCCAAAAGTCTAACCGAATCCTCAACCACTGCAAGACTGACGACATTGTTCCTTTCATTTATTTGCATATGATAAAACTTTTCCCGCGAGACGTGTCTGCTTCAAACGAAGTGGTGTTGGGACGAAGCTGTCAAGATGTGACGGGTAGCTCACCGAATCGCCAGCAGACTCGGCATCAGCATCGGATTTCCGGGTACGGCGGTGGAAATTTCCTTTTGCATCTTGAAAGGCCGTCTCGAAAGACGGCCTTTGTTCCGCACTCTTTCAAATGTTGCAAGCTAGGGCCTTCTTTTGGCCAAAGATGGCGGTCTATTCCGACTGCTGCAGGTAGACCAGGCGTAAAGCTTCCACAATGTCAGCGTCTACCCCTCGAATAACGACTCACAGGCCTTTTCGATTAATCTCTCTAATTCTACTTCAAGATTTTCTTGGCCAAAACACCTTTAAACTAAAGAAGCGTTGATTCTCTAGCACCCCCGCCTCCATACTATGGCTAACCCGCCTTGTTTGATTGGCTCGTCGCCAAGGCGTGTGGCCGCATCCAGTAATCACTCGGCGCAGCCGTCCGGGTCGAGCTTCAGCGCATATGGGCGCTTTTTTCTTCTTATTAGCGGCTTTGTAGCACGCCAGCAGCCACTGAAAAATAACACTGCGTGTGCCACAAGGTTGCACGAATCACATTTGTCGTGTACTCAGCCGCCAAACTCACACTCCAGCATTGCCAGCATTGCCAACATTACTCGAGTCTTCTCCATCGCATGACATCCTTTCTCTTTCGCTCCCCTCTATCCGTACTTGGAAATCTGTCACGCTGTCGCCCAGTATCATGTATGGGTACCCTGCCTGTCAGGCTTACACCTCCTCCCTTGAGAGCCAAATTGAGATACAGCCCTGCGTCCAAGCACGTTCCTGTCAAATCAAACTTTAAATTCTCAATAGTTACCACTGGTTACTTTGCATGACTGCCACTCACTTTCGCTTTATTACCCCACTGAATTATGCTGCGCCATCAATATTTCGGCCCCTTCCGTCATTCGATTCACCCAGCTTCTTTCGTGCGCCAACATCGTGCGCCAGCTCGCACTGCATCTCCAGCCAGATCTAATCTGACTGCGCATGGAGCGGTTTGATATTTATGATACCTATATACAGCCAAGTATACACCCAAAGGGCCGAATAGCTGTTGTCGGTGTGTTTCCGTAACGTTACCGTGGTTGGTTTCAAGTTCGCCTTACCGCCTCAGCTCATCAGTACTGTAACTCGACTAAAGTTGTTTTCCGACTCTGCTTCGGAGTCGCAAATGGCAGGTTGCCATCTGGACAACCTCCACTGGCAGCCCCCGTATTCCAGCAGATGCTGCCCGAGAATCACCGCACCATGATCTTGGCATCGTGTCAAATGGCGACACCCGCCCCCAGTCTCACTAGTCAACGGCGGTGGCATAAAAATAGCCAAATTACCTTACTGTACTCTGTACCCCTAGTAATATTCTATTATTATGATATAGAATCCTACGTCCGTCATCAATAGCCATGCTCCTGTATGAGATGGTGGGAGCCATCGGTTATGATTGATAAATAGTGACTTCCATGGGAGGAGAGACAATTGCCCAAAACCAACAACAAAAGTCGTTTCTGCAAGAGAACTTGTCTCTATGGTGCGCGTGACTATCTATTCTGTTGTTTCTGACAAGCTTTCTTAATCGCGACTGCCGACTGCCGACTGCCGACGGCGGTGTACGTGGCATTTGCGTATCCGCTGACTCGAAACTCATCAGCAACACAAGTCGGGTCCATCCTAGTCACGCTATTGCTTGCGACTCAAAACGCCCTCAAATTTTTTAGAAATTCTCTTTTTTGCATATCAGATAGTCTTACAGTGGGCGTCTCTCACAATGCGGTTGGGAGGTCCGCTCCGCCATGGTCGTATGGTCGTGTGATGCACATGAAATTGAGTGTCGTCTCCACGCCCCAGAGTGCAAGTCTATTTTGATATATCTCAGAAAATATTGATACATCATACTACAAGAGTCATGCTCCTGCAGAAGATGAGAATGTGACTATCCACTCACTGGGAAAAAGACAAAAGCTTACTCAAGTGAGAGCGATCCACACGCTGTTCCATCTTCGATGCACCATCTCGGTCCCGAGCGCGCCTCATCAATTCCATCACCTAATTACGAGTATCCGTACGCAGGAAATAGATGCGACGCTACCCACGGCCCACGGCCCATTCCGACATTATACCCCGGCGTATAAATAAATGGTGTTGGTCAACTCATGAGTCGGCCACATGAGTTGATCAACACCCTTTATTAAAAACAACGTGAGCATCTTCTCCATAATTAACCTCATTAACCTCCAGCAACTATAACTTGTCGCGCGAGATTTTCCCGCAAAAGAGATTCTGAAGCGGGAGCATCTGACTTTCGTAGCTATCCCTGCTAATAAACCTTCCCCTGTCACGCCTTTGATCTCCCGGGACCGGAGCGGGTAATGGAAGAAACAAAGAAAAGCCCTCGAGTTTCGAGTGGTTAAACGCCACTGGAAGCTGTTTGATGTCCCTTTGTATTTTTTTATTTTGGAAATTAGCAGTCAAGTGAACGGATCATGCCACGAGCCTGGCTTTTGAATGACGCCAATGTTCCCACTGAACTAGCCCGCAGAACCACGGGCCGCTATATATTAGCGGCGACTGGGGGTTCCCGTGTTTTAAATGACAAGCCTCTTTTTCAACGACAACAGACCAGGTCATCGGAAGCAACATCCCATCTTTTCTTATTCGCAGTCCTGTCCCGAAGTCGGCAGGGAGCACAAAGGGCCTTGTGCTACGGCGGGAATAATGCGCAAGGGTCACCGCGTGATCAGTGATCAGGAACACACGACCGTTGGGGCCGGAAAGGGCTCTGCCACGAGAGAGGCTTACGCCGTTTTATGTTCGCCACCGATGATATTGGGAGGGAGGAGGGGGGGGGGCATGACAACGAAGATGAAAAAGAGGATCGCGGCTTCCTCTTCACGCACGCCCCAGCCCGTACGAGTAAGCAGGAGGATGACCAGGTGCTCACGGCGCGGGCGCTATGGTCACGAGTAGCAAATTGCACTTTTTGTGTAGTATTACACCGGTTGTTATACTTGATCAAGGCAGACGGCCCGTTGCGTCAGGTCCTTTTTTACAATATGGCAAAAAAAAAAAAAAAAGACGGTTATAAAACGATCGCCATTATGGCCGTTGCCGAAAATGAATAAAAAACAGGAATGAAAAGACGACACAAGCTTTAGAGGATCGTATTGGAGAAGGGTATCGGACCCAAGTCACAGCACCTCGCAGACAGGCTCTGATATTGGTGCAATCAAGTCTAATCTACCAGTAGTAACTACTTTGAAAGACCGACTCGAGGAAGGGAGCAACAGCCACCAAGTCGCGCCCGCGAGTAATTAGTAGAATGCATATTGGACATGTCGTATGCCTGCCTGCAGACAAATAAACTTGCGCTGGCCCTAATAAGTGGCGTCTATTAGTTAGTGGCAGCGCGAATCACGAGCTGGGGAGACCCTGATTAATTATCAGGGTGCCTGTTATATCATTTGCCGCCTCCTTGCTTACAGTCATATTTAATATTCTTTTTTTTTTTTTTTGAGCTCCAGCCTCCTTGGTCAGCGTGCTATTGCATGTCAAAACAAACATCATGCCACATGACTGTCCATAGGCAGCACTTTTCGCTCCCCATTGCTGCTTGTGGCGTTTCACTGTGGACGAAAAGCTGTTTTTAGTTGTTGAAACGCGACTGGCAGTAGCCGGGAAGCTGACACAATCGGGCGGTTTCTGTGCCCGCATCGGCATCATGAGACACTCTGAAGCGGTTACTTGTTCTGAGTCAAGATCGAGATCTCTGATATGAGCTACAGCCCTCCTTTTTTTTTTTTTTTTTTTGGCGGCCACGGGTCAGCTCACGTCAGTTCCACGCACCCATAGTTGCGATTTCGCTATTGTCCAACAGAAGCATGTTTGTGGGCATAATTTTGCCCCGTAAATAGTCACGACAGCATCCTTCCAGAAGCTCGGATTGACCCCTTGGCGTCCTTTCTCTGTTGACAGTTATTAACCAGACCCAGCTCTTGGCATGAGACCCCTGCGAATCCACACTGTTGGGGGAGACAAGGAGGTTAGCCGCGTAGACGAATTGCTTATTTGTTTCTCGAGTTGCATGCTGCACGGTAAAAAGTGCATATGAACCACAATTACTGAGTAGCTGCAAGTGCCGGTTAATATTGAGTAATATATGTATAAAGTGCTCGAATGAGCCCTACAAAGTCTTGTCTTATGCAGCTGGAGTAAGTCTGCCGCCGAGGGTTGTGGTTGTGGTGGGCCGGGGCTTGAAGGGAGACAACAGTGAACGCGCCGCGCTTTGTAAGAGCGAGCTTGAAAGGTCAAAACATATTCACTGCGTTATGACACATGGACATTGGTTGGGACCAGAAATATCATGTTTGACCGAGTTATTGCTTCTGCCGAGACGCGCGACACTTCCAGCGGTCTGTTTGCATCTGTGACTTGAAACGGTACATCTTACAACATCCACATCGAGTATCCGTATGCAGACGATATATACGACGAGTATGTACACCAACGTGCATGCTTGATACACCCACCCGTTGAATTCAGCCCTGTCTAAATACCTACTTCTCGACTTAGCAGTACTCGTCTTTCCGCTGTATTGAAAGGGTTTCGTAGCCTCTTCTCGCAAGCGATACTGCCTGTCTGTTTAGTCCAGGGCTGGCAACTAACTAGGAGCGAGGAATAGAAGCGATCCGAGAAGATCTGATGAATGATGCGCTAGTGCCGACATTTCAAGGTCCATAGCCGACTGGCAACCAGCTCCCTTACGGTGGGTGTTACCATGTTGGTGGCTTATATTGCGGGCATCAACGAGTCAACTCACAGCAACTGTGTGGTCCAGCGGCTCGCGTACACCGATAGCATGCAGAATAGCCTCAAAGTGTCGGACCTCCGTTCAAGGGCAGATAAACAACGCGCACACCCCCTCCCCCCTCCTCCAGTTTTTGGACTTTGACATGTAACGATGTGTGCTCTCGGAAAAAAAGCCATCGCGTCATAGGCCGACTCCAAAACTTTGACGCTGCACACCCACAGCCGATGCAGACGCAATAACACGTCGGCTTTTACGGATACTTGGGTAGTGTTTGGATGGCTGCACAAATGCGCCATCTTTTTTTCTTTCGGCAATGTCACCAAAAAGAGGAACAAACTTGCCTTGGGCTCCGGTTCAGTTTCTCCCGCCCCTTATTAGTACGGAGCCACCTTCTGTTCTTCCCTTTTGACTTTGGGACTGTGGGTGGCTATGCACAACTTCTGTGACGCAAGGGCAAGGGCCTCCTTCGGTGTGGCGTTCAGGTGAGTTTCTGGCAAACCCACCATGGGCCAAATTACTCGCGAGAAAAGCTCCAAGCGTTACGACATCGTCAAGGTTTTTGATTAGTTACTGGCTCCATGACTCCGGCCGCATCCAGGCAAGAGCGCCGTGGTAAAATGAGAGAAAAAAATAAAAAAACGTGTAATTAGTCGGGCCAGGGAGAAAAAAAAATTAAAGGCGTCACTCTGCGCGCTGCTGTACGTAAGAGTGAGCTGGTTGATAAAGGCAAAAAAACAAACTCAGAATGTGCGTCGTACGGAACTCGAATCCGTGCCTCAACTTTGGAAGAGTTGAATCCTAACCCCTAGACCAACGACGCTTGTTCTTGTGATTATTGATAAGCGGTGACTTATCCACTACTATGTTACTATAGCAGCCCCACTCACTGTTGTTGATGAATCTGCCATTGTCTGTTTCTAGACGGGTTCTTGCATCATCAGCCGGATAATTAACTCGATCATCTTGTCTTCAATCTGTTGGATCCCGCAAGCTCATTCTTTGTATTATAATTCTTACTGACGGCTCAGCGCAATGATAGAAAACGAAGCTGCTTCATACAAGCTACCTTGTTCTACTCAAGACCCAACTTTCTTGCCAGGGAAACAGCGATTTCCTTGGCCAGGTCTGCATCATTAATGTCCCTCTCATCTTCCATAATCTCTATATCTGTATCCTTTAGTTCTTTCCGAACCGCGTTGAACAGCGCGGCATCAGCTTCTGCATCGGCAAAGGGCTGCCCTTGGACGGCCAGCATACTCACGCCGCCTTTGGGAATCCAGACTTGCGTTTTTTCTGGGAAATTAGTTCTTCGCAGTTTGTCGGCAATAAAGTTACCAATCTCTGCACACTCTTTCGGCGATGTACGCACAAGCGTCACGAGCGAGTTGTGCTCGACAATGGTGCGCTCCTTGAATGAGTCCGGAACAGTGTCTCGTGCCCCAAAATTGATCATGTCTGTCGCGCCAAGAGAAACGATATTTGGGATGCCTTTTTCAACGGCAGCGTCGAGGCGATCCTCGGCAGCCGGCATCACACCACCGGCAATGTAGTCTGCAATCTCGGTTGTCGTGAGGTCAATCACGGCATCCAGTAGTCCTTCTCGACACAATCGTTCCATGGCTTTGCCTCCACGACCAGTGGCATGAAAGATATAAGTCTCAATCGGGTAATTGCTTTCGAGATGTGAGCGGATAGCATCTACACCGGGCGTTGTAACGCCAAACATGGTTATGCCGACACGCTTCTTGCCGGACAATTCCGAGTCTTCATTCGGCGCTGCAAGTCTTCTTTGGAACCACGATGCAGCTGCTGCGCCGATGGCTGCGCCGGCATTGCTTAAAATTACTTTCAAGACGTGGTTCAACCCTGCGACGTCGACAACCGAGTACATGAGTGCAATGTCTGTTTCGCCAATGATTGGCTCCGTATTGCCGCTAGCGATAGTTGAGACAATCAACTTGGGAAAGCCAATGGGCAGCACATCTCTCATGATAGATGAGACCAGCGAGGTACCTCCCGAACCACCAGCTGAAACAATTCCATCAATTGAATGACTCTCATAGAGATTTTTGATAGCTTGAGCTGCGCAAGTGGAAATGTATTCGATGAATTGTCCTCGAGAGAGCGACGAGACATCTCTCCCATCGCCATACTCATGGATGAGTGTTGGCTGCGATATCGTGATGTCACTATTTTCCGTCGCTCGCCAGCCAACGTCAATCAGAATGGCTTTGACGTCCCCATTCTCCTGTACTCGATCGCGCAGGAACTGCAGTTCGTCGAATTTGGTGTCACAAGTTCCAATTACTGCTACAGTCGGCATATTGCAGATTGGGGCGACGTCGGTCCGCGAGGAAAGATGGCGGGCGCTGTGGCGGGTTCGCCAAGTGATGCGTGGGGGTGTAACTGTTAATGCGAATCAAAACGCTATCGGTCGGGTTGAATGGGATTGATAGTTTTTCAAGCGGAATATTACTGCCGCGGTTGATGATGCAATGATGTTGATGGTATCGGCGAGAGCAGCTGCACGCTGCACTGCCAACGGCGGCTTGCGGCGCCACCTACCACCTGCTATTGCTTGACTGGCTCGAGAAAGTTATCAATTAATAATAATTAATCATGACACAAAACTTCAGATCATTCGCTAGCCACAACCCTGAGGCCTCAACCCCACTCTGACGGCGGGAGGTGGAGCTATGCCCGCTGTTGTAACAAGTCATTCTCAATGAGTGATCTTCAATTTGTTCACTCGAATACGAGGCATTTCTACATAGTCATTTGCACTCTTTTAATCGGAATCTTCGAAACTTCAACCTTTCTTCCACACCGAGACATAATCATGGCGCCTCCAACGGACCGACAAGAAATCCTAGCTAACCTCCGAGCGCAGATCGCTGATGGCAAACCCATTATCGGCGCTGGCGCCGGTATTGGTCTTTCTGCCAAGTTCATCGAGGCTGGCGGCGGCGATTTGGTCATTATCTACAACAGTGGCCGCTTCCGCATGGCTGGTCGTGGCTCGCTTTCGGGATTGATGCCATACGGCAATGCGAACGATGTTGTCCTTGATATGGTGAGTAACACCCATCGCCCAGCGACAGTCATTCACGCTAGCTTCTACGAATCTACTAACAGTTTCTTTTATTATTAGGCCAAGGAAGTTCTTCCAGTCGTCAACCACACGCCCGTCATTGCCGGAGTTTGTGGCACGGATCCCTTCCTCAACACCAACCACTTTCTCTCCCAGCTGCGAGACCTCGGCTTCGCGGGCGTGCAAAATTTCCCCACTGTTGGCCTCATTGACGGCCAGTTCCGCGCCAACCTAGAGGAAACAGGCATGTCGTATGACCTCGAGGTGGACATGATTCGCGCGGCTCATGAAATGGACCTTCTCACGACGCCGTACGTCTTCAATGTCGAAGAGGCACAGAAGATGGCGACGGCCGGCGCTGACATTCTCGTCGCGCACATGGGCCTCACGACCAGCGGCTCCATCGGCGCCGCTTCCGGCAAGACGCTTGACGAGTGCATCAGGCTCATCCAGCAGATTCGAGATGCGGCCGTCGCCATCAGCCCGGACATCCTAGTGCTCTGTCACGGGGGACCGATCGCGGCTCCGGAAGATGCTTCCTATGTGCTGGGCAGAACCAGGGGTGTGCATGGCTTCTATGGTGCGAGCTCCATGGAGCGACTGCCGGTCGAAGAGGCTATCACAAATATCACAAAAAGTTTCAAGGGACTGAGGCCAAGTGCCGCGTAGATGGAACCAAAAAAAAAAAGAGAGAGAAAAAAAAGAAAAAAAGGAAAAGAAAAGGTACTCCACAGGCTACATTGCTATATTCAGGAAATTAAAATGTTTAAGGAGGCATGTACATCGGCACATATGACACGTGCGGACATAAACAATCTCAATCTTTGCTTGCTGCCAGTTGTGGGTGGCGGGTATCATATCGTGTGATTGAAAGGTGCGCGGCGGCATCAAAAATATAGTTACAGCGCGGTCTTTTCATCATGTTCTCCCTCCTTGGATGGAGTCTCAACGTCATGAACATCTTCAGCAAGCGCGGCCAAGTCTTGCTCGCCCATCTCACCATTCCATCCATTGTCCAGTAGGTAAGCTCTGAACTTTTCATCCTCCTTGGACAGGTCTTCACCGGTAAGCTTGGGGACAAAGAAGAAGGTGACAAGGATGCCAGCGACGCCGCAAATAGCAGCGATGATAAAAGTCCACTTCTTGCCGAGGTTCTCCTGGATAGGCTTGAAGGCCTCGGTACCAATGGCAGCACCAGCCTTTCCAACTGCAGCACTAAGGCCATAACATGTACCTCTGACACTGGTAGCGTAGCTTTCCGAGGAGATGAGGCCCAACATATCGCCGGGACCAAAGTTGCCGAAGCTGAGCATGAGGCCGTAAAAGATGACGAAGAGTGGGATGATGTTAACAATTTTGTCGTAGGCGAGACCGATGATGAGACCAAAGATCAAATAGCCCGAGAAGCCGATCATCATGACATTCTTGCGACCAAGGCGATCGCAGAAGAATGCACCGAGAAAGACGCCAGGAAGAGCAATGGATCCAAGAAGCAGCTGCCACTCGGCAGTGCTGCGCAGACTGCCAGTCTTGGAGACGACACTGGAGATGATGGTGCCGGAAAAGACACCATTGGGGAAAGTGATAAAGTCGTAGAGAAACCAGGCTCCGCAAGTTCCGATCAAAGTCTTCCAGTAGTAGCGGATAACAAGAAGGTACGGAACTCTCTTTTTGATAGCACCGCGACGGTACAGCTTCGAGTTGAGCATCTTGAGACGGAAATAGAAGACGGTCAATGGCAGGAGAACACCGATACCGAAACAGACACGCCAGACGGTAGACAAGTGGTTTTCTCCAGCAGCAGAAAGAACTATCAGGAAGACGCAGACGGCTAGTGGACCACCGAAAGAAAGCGGCAGGTTGGTGACGAGAATGAAGACGGGACCGCGATGACCCAGGGTATGCTCGTTGGCAGCCTCAGAAGCCGAAGCACTGGCAGCGGGATATTCGCCACCTAAACAATGTCAGCGTCTTGATATCAGCTCATCTCGAGGGTGACTTACCAGCGCCAAAGCCAACAATGCCGCGAGAGATGGTCAGCATCCAAAACATTCCATCTATGGTAATGCCATGAGAAGCCGTCGCCAATATACCACCGACAACAATCATCAGAGTAGTCGCAATGATGGCAGTTTTGCGTCCGAGATAATCGCAGGTCAGGCCGATGACGACCTGGCCGAGAATCTCACCCACGAGGAGCGCGTTGGAGACGCGGGTGCTAACCGAAGAAGTGTACTCGTGGGGGTATTCCTTCTTGAACAAGACATTAGTCATAGTCATGAGATTGTTCTGGTAACCATCCGAGATGAGGGCAAAACCGGAGCAAAACTTTTGTTGGTCGAATTAGCGAGGTGTCTTCTTTTTTCCGTGGCACAGCTAGCAGGACACGAGGGCTTACAATGGTGAAAATGTCAGAGAGCGACTGCTTGCTTCTGGAAACAGGATCAAAGATCTCTTGCTGGCCGGACTCGGGCTCCTTTCCATCGTCTCTTTGGGACGCTGGCGCGACCGCGACCTTGTCCGAAATATCGGCGTCGGTCATCTTGGAGGCGTTATGTGTGTTGTGTGTCGAAATATACGCCAAACGTAGGGTTGTATTTGACCACGCGACACAGCTGAGAAGAAAGAGAGAAGCAGAGAGGATCCTCTCGTGTCTTTCAGGACTTTGTCCAACGGCTTCACGGTTCCTCGTACGAGACGAACCTGCGCTTCACGGGAAGAAAAAAACTAGCCGGCCAACGTTAAATAAGTGTCACTGCCATGTGTCCCGGTCTCTAGCGAGAAACGCCAAGGGTAGCTCCGGCTAAGCGCCAGCGCAGTGGGGGAATAAATGCGCCATCTATTCTCGACTTGGCGGCACGGATGCGAACTTGGTCCAGGGCAGATGGCCCACGTGCTCGGTCTGCTTTCTGTTGATTGTTCGCCTCGTCTGATGTCGACTTTTAGTTTGTTAATTGTGATCCTCTTGTGTGCTGCTTGCCCCGTCCTTGATTCACGTTTCCATCTTTCCTTCTTATGCAGCTTACGACATAGTTTGCTGGTTCGTGTCAACGAGCTGGCGCCACCCCGGCAGCCCGCTCACAGACGGGCATCTCCGGTGCCTTGAAGCCTCGGGTGGCTGTTGCCGCGCTCCCAAGCTCGCAGTAGTTGGCTGGGCCGTGGGTCTTCCCCGGCTTGTTACTCACTATTGGAGCCGCGCTGCTAATTTAGAACTGCGAGGTGCTAGAATCAGCTCCAGCGTCGCGTGATGCGCACACTTTGTCCAGTGTGGAGATGAACTGCTGGTGGGCCAAGTAAGGCAACGAACGATATGGTTAAAGTGAGGACCAAGTGCGCAATGCCTGGTCGGTCACGGGGAACAGCTTTGCACACCGGAAATTAGGGCTCTTGACAGAGCTCTACGTTTGGTAGCTGTCGCCGAATGTTATTCAAGTCAGCTCCTAATTGAAAACAAGGCTGAACGGTCGGTGGCTGTCAGCCAAGCCGGGGCAATGTGGCGATCTCTTGGCACCAAGCATTGGTTAGTCACTGCCTTGAAGTAGGCAACAAACCGAAATTTTGGAATTCTGCAGACTACCTATAAATAATCCTACCTGCTGATGAAGACTTGCTTGAGAGCGAATAATGACTTTTTATAGAACCTGTTGAAAGAACTAGAGGCCGACTAGGTCGAAATTTGCGAGACGAACAGCCTCAGTGAAAGAACATGGTACAACTTGACTTGCGTAGCAAATAGCCTTGAGCAGCTTGACAAATGGCCTTGCTTGTTGCAAATGAAATTACGAGGTAATGACTCGACGATCAATACAGCGAGGGGCGGACTAGTTCTTGATTCTCCGAGTTAAATACGGGGGTGGATTCACTTCCCCGCGTTTGGTCGGATCTGCGCAGAAATCCCATCGAATCTCTCGACTGTGCCGAACTTTCAACAATCATCGACCACGTCTCTGCCATCCGCCTATGAGAAAGCAGCTATTGTAATCCCTCTGTAAACTCCATCACAAGGTTATTTTCACTTGCCTAAAAGGAAATCTTTGAAGCGTCTCGTCTACCATCGCTCACTTATCCATTGTATCCATTACTTTCTCGAATGGCATCGAGGTTGGCCTCAAAGTCCGTCATACGGGCGGCGAATCATGCACGGCGACTGCACACGCGCCGTAGCTCTGGCTCCGCGGTACCATCGATGGTTATCTTGGACGACTACCTATCTGTGGCGCAACGACATTTCGAGCACATCGGCCCGACCGACGTCAAAATCGACATCTTCAAGTCCCATGTACCTCAAGACACAACAAAAGCGAAGAAAGCTCTTGTTGAACAGCTTCGACCGTATAATATCATATCTGCGATGCGCGAAAGAACGGCGTTCCCTTCCCAATTGCTGCGCAGCTTGCCAAACCTAAAGCTGCTGCTCTGCACTGGCACACAGTTTGAGACGTTTGACCTCCAAACTGCAAAAGAGCTCGGTATCACTGTTGCCGCGGCCCCCGGAAATGGTCGCACCGACAAATCCGAGCCTGCAGGCAAGCCGCTTCCAGCTGATATCAAAAAGGGAGGCAGCCACCCAACGACGCAGCACACTTGGGCGCTGATTTTGGCTCTCGCCAGAAACGTGGCCTTCGATGATGCCGTCGTCAAGTCGGGAGGCTGGCAGTCTAGCCTAGCGATAGGTCTACCCGGGAAAACTCTCGGTGTCATTGGACTGGGAAGGCTGGGTGCGGCTGTGGCAAGAATCGGTGCTCTGGCTTTCGGCATGAAGGTCGTTTGCTGGAGCGCAAACCTGGACCAGGACAAGGCAGACCGGGCTGCAGCCGATCTTGGCCTGCCCATTGAAAATGAATTTGGAGAGAGGGCCTTTCAGGTGGTTAGCAAAGAAGAGTTGTTTCGCACTGCGGATGTAGTCAGCCTGCACTATGTTCTGAGCGAGCGCTCGAGAGGGCTCGTCAATGCAGACACACTGTCCATCATGAAGCCGAATGCGCTACTGGTCAACACCTCGCGCAGCGCTCTAATCGATCAAGATGCGCTACTGAATGCAGCGCACCAAGGCATAATCCGCGGCATAGCCATGGACGTCTTTGATGAAGAGCCTCTTCCTGAGAGAAACCCCTGGCGCATCGAACAGTGGGGTGTTGCGGGACGATCCAAGGTGCTCACGACGCCTCACATGGGCTACGTCGATGAAGATCTCATGAACAGGTGGTACGCAGAGACGGCCGAGAATCTGGAGCGGTGGCTAGCAGGTAAAGAGATTCTGCATCGCCTAGTATGAGGCAAAATGCAGAGTTGGCATCTTTGAACCTAGGTAAAATTCGCACGTCACTCGAATGAGTAATGCTCAAGAAGCACCATGAATGAAGTTTAGACTTTATTTTCCTTTTCCTATCCACCTGTAAATCTTCGGTACCAAGTATATCGCGCCATTATTTCTATGGAAAGCTTCGTAAGTAATCATGTATCCGCCCCTCGAAACGCCCGAATCGCAAAAACAATGTAAGAGAGAATGCCGCGTGTGATGCTTAACCGAAGAAGAGGGACACCTATTTTCGGATTAGCATATGTTCTGGCAGCCCGGAAAGCGCAGCTCAACTTACAGCCATGACGACACAGCATATGCTTATGTATGGACTAAGTCTTTCGCCTATCCTCGCACACTTCCAAAAGACGCCCGTGACACTGGCAATGTCGTTAGCTGGCAATCAAATAGCTTTGCATGCATTCAAAAACTAGCTTCCCCTCTTACCCATTCTTGTTTCTGTCGAGAATGCCCGGTGTAAAGTGGTGGACGTAGGTGCTCGTGCAGATGAGCAGCAGGATGACGAGGAGGAGGGACTGGAAGTTGAAGAGCGCCGACTGCAAAACGTTAGAAACCGGGACAGTGTGAGACATGGACAGCATGACATACCATCTTGGTTGACTCGAGGCGACAGCGCTTATGTGATGGGTGTTTGCAGCGTTCTGCGCAAGGTCGTGGCGGCAATGCGAAGCTCCAAGATTGAGATGCGCTGGCCTCTGCTGCAGTTACGTACTAAGGTACCTGGCTTTCAGGGGACCAAAGATTCGCCGCGGCCGACCAACCATACGTCAACAGCAGCGAGCCGTGCCCCACCAGACATAGTTCAAGCCATCCTGTCGGCCACTCTGCAATCACAATTTCATCAACTCTGCGCAAGACTTTGGAAGAAATCGCTCAGACTCTGTTCTTGTTATTGAACTCTTGCGAGCTTCTTGTCTGCAAAGGACCTGCTCTAGTCTCAAGCGCGTGGCTGTCGCCGCGCCTTCAAATCGCTTCAAGATGGAACCCAGAGCGCGCGCCGGCAAAAATGTTGGCAAGATGAACTTTTCCCATAATGAGCGTATGTCGCATCTCTCTGTCCCGGTCACAGCGGCCGCTTATCTCTTCAACATTGTGCTAACCAAGTTTCTAGTTGCTCAGCTGCTCTACGCGCACGGCGACGTCAAGAACCCGCTCCCCGAAACCGTCCGCGTCCTCGACGAAATCCTCACAGACTTTATGCAGTCCATCGCCTTCGAGGCGGCCCGCGCGGCGCAATATTCAGGCCGTCAAAAGATCAAATACGAAGATTTCGAGTTTGCGTTTCGCAAAAATCCAGCCTTCCTCGGCAAGGTGCAAGAGGTGTTTGAGAAGCAAAAGGAGATCAAAAAGGCGCGCGAGATTCTGCGCGACGCCGAAGACGACATTATGAAGGATGCGGCAGAAGAGGAGAAGAAGCGTCAAAAAGGAGATGACGCAGCCGCAGCGAGCGCCGCCGGCCGCGGCAGCAGGCCGGCCAACAAGGAGGAGGAGCTTGGTGAAGCCGACGACGATGCCGATGCTGAGGCGGACGCTTTGGGCAAGAAGAAATGATACCCTGGTTGCGGTGCGCAAAAATAAAGCGCTACGATTATGATGCGATTTTTTGGCAGCACAACGCGTCGGCGCGTGTGTGCCCCTTCTTACATCTTGGTTTCTCACGATACTACAACATGGACATGGCGTTCTAGGTTCGGGGTTGGTTTTGATTTTGGGTTCGGTTTAGGGAAGCAAAGGCTATCAGTTATAGCTCTCATAAATTCAATATTTCGATTTCAATCATCTCCCTAAACGACATCGATATTTCCCGGTCATTGCAATCTAACCATTGCTTTGCCAGGCTTGGCTGTGTCGCGGACTTCTTGGTTCAGGGCAAAGCAGCGAGTAACAACAACAGGAGCATTGTCGAGAGACAAGAGGTCAAAAATTGGACAGAATCCATATTGCCAGATGAAATGAACTTGCATGTTTCTCGATGTGATTTCGACTAAAATGTTTCAGAAGCTGATGGTCATGTGTGGCTAAATTGCCGGGCTCTGCTATCCCCGGGCATTTGCCCGGCGTGGGGAAGAAGCCGACTTCACTCTATGCCAAGAAACAGCCAAGGCCAGCGACCACGACGCAGCCAGGCTGAATGTTGACCTGGCAATGATCATCGCTTCAGGAGCAGTTTGGCAGTCAAGGATCTTTTTTCATAAACTACGCCATAGGCGCGTTCTAGTGCGATATCGGGCGGCCACCACTGCCAGCTGCCCAATACAGCCATCATTAGGCTCTCGCTAGTTGCATTATGACTTGTCGTTGCTGCAAAACGGTTCCACCGTCTCCTCCTCTCTCCCACAATTCCACACAACCATAACCAAACTTCGCCTTCGAGAATGCACGCTCAGACTCCACAAGCACGGCCTAGCCAGGCGGCTGCCCGCCACTGGGCAAATCCTAGTCTACTGCCGGTTCGCTGATGTCCGGAGCGTTACCTTCATTTTCTTCTTCCTCTCTCTCTCTCTCTCTCTCTCTCTGTGTGTCTAGACGCCTCTGTTGACATGGCTACTCGGTTGGCAACTGGAAAGGTTCAAGCGAGTGACGGTAAGAATTCATCAACGGCGTTGCTCTCGATAAGTCGGTAACGTCCGGTGGCGCTATTCATTTCACCCCGCCAAACCTCTCATTCAAATTCTGACATCATGCCTCACGGGGGCGGCACCAACGCCGAGGTAGAGCTTACTTCTCATGGCAAGGCGAAACTCGACACCACAACAACAAGTTCGAGGAGCCATGAGCAGAATGGCTTATCGTCAGATATACTTGGTCCAAAGTCTGAGGCCTTCATGCCAGAATCTATACGAGCAATGACTCCAAGCCCTATTCTTAGCGGCCGATTGTCACCACTGTCACACGCCGCCATTTACAGTGACCGCGACGGGCAGCCCGGGTTCACTCAGCGACAGTCCTTTATACGAAAATTCTGGCAAAATAACATTCCGTCTATATGTGTTGCGCTAGCCCAGTTATTTGGCGCCCTCATGAACCTCAGCGCCAGATTCATGGAGTTGGAAGGTGACGGCATGCATCCTGTACAGCTATTGTTCTACAGGCAAGGTCTGAGTGCAGTTGGTTGCTCGATATACATGTGGAGGGCCGGCTTTGCCGACTTTCCCATTCCGCATAAGGGTACTCGGTTACTACTATTCCTCCGTTCCTTTTCTGGCTTCTTTGGAATATTCGGTATGTGGTACTCAATGATGTATCTACCGCTGGCCGATGCAACAGTCATCACCTTCCTGGCTCCTGGCGTGGCTGGCATTATGTGTTACTTTGCGCTACGCACACCATTTACGAAAATGGAGCAACTGGCTACGCTAATTGCCTTCTTTGGCGTTGTTCTCATTGCACAGCCTGCCACTTTTTTTGTCGACTCGGGCAAAACGTCCAGCCATGAGGCGCCTGCGGTTGGGGCTCTTCCGGGCATGGACCATGAGGCAACGGCGAGCGAGCGTCTCATCGCTGTCGCTGTTGCGATGCTTGGTGTTTTTGGTGCGGCCGGTGCTTTTACGAGTCTCCGAGCCATCGGCAAGAAAGCCAATCCCCTCGTCTCCGTCAACGCCTTTGCAGTCATCAGTACTCTGATGTGTGCAATCATACTCTGCGCAGCACCAGCACTAAACATTTCACAGCCTACATTACGCTGGAAATTCTCATACTCTATCAAGCAATTCTTGCTTATCATCTTAATCAGTCTCTTTGGCCTGATTATGCAATTTCTGCTCACTACAGGTCTCAGCAAGGACAAATCGAACAAGGCCAACTCTATGATATACACTCATATGTTGTTTGCCGCGAGCTTTGACTGGTGGGTTTTCGGCCACAGGATGGGGTTCGTCAGTTTTCTGGGATGTGCCTTGATTCTCGGCAGCGCTATCGGCGTAGTTTTGCTGAAACGGGCACCTAAAGTTGCAGCAAAAGTGGAAGATTGTGAGGCGCAACCAAATCTGCTTGATGAGGCCGAGGGCGCACCCATGCTCATGGATGGCGGCGGCGCAGGTGCAAATACGGAATTAAATGTCTACCGCCCACGGTAGTTTTATTCTATAGAGGTGTTTCTTAGAGCTATCGATCTTTTCAATGTTCGTTCCGACCTATGCAGCTCCCTCAGTACTGTGCTGTTGTCTTTGCTACACGATGTTACTTCAAGGCCTCGAGAGTCTAACCTAGCGCGGTTGGTGGGATATGTTGCCAGGCAGCATTTTCCGGAGAAATGCTGGCAAACATATAGAGAGGCAACTATTCCAGTATCAAAGCCAACGGAGTAATAGGGAGAACGAATACATGCATTCGGGAAAGTAGAAATGAATCAACTAAGTTGTGATACCGGGTAGGCATAGAAGCAAAGCTACACAGGCCAACTGGAGTTAAATAGTGGTTGGGTAAAGCTACTTACTTATGCAGTCACGTGACGCTACAGGTTTGCGCGGCGTCGCGACAAGCTTCAAACGTCCGCCGACTGGAGGGCAAATCGCAAACGATTTGACGCTTCGCAACCGCACTCCAACATCGAAATCGCGTCTCTCTCTGCAGCAATCTGTCGAATTCTGTAGAATCCACGGCCAATTCGCCGATTCAGGTTTATTTCGACTCGTATAGGCTTCGTTAAGCCGCTGCCAAGATGGTTCAAATCAGCGAAGTTAAGGGCAACAAGCGCGACAATCGCACGGCGGCGCATACTCACATCAAGGGCCTTGGGCTGAAATCAGATGGACGCGCTGAAACACAAGCCAGTGGCTTCATCGGCCAAACACAGGCTCGCGAGGTATACAAACACGCTACTCTACAATCTTCTTGGTTGCGAAGACGCAGGCAGCTAACACAAGTCTCGCAGTCGTGCGGTGTCGTCGTCGATCTAATTCGAGCTCATAAGATGGCTGGACGTGGCGTTCTTCTTGCTGGTGGCCCTGGAACCGGAAAGACGGCACTGGCGCTGGCCATCAGCCAAGAATTGGGTACTAAGATTCCTTTTTGCCCCATCGTCGGAAGCGAAATCTACTCGACCGAAGTGAAGAAGACAGAGATGCTCATGGAAAACTTCCGTCGAGCCATTGGTCTCAAGGTCCGCGAGACAAAGGAGGTCTACGAAGGCGAAGTCACAGAGCTCACTCCCGAGGAGGCGGAGAACCCGCTCGGTGGCTACGGCAAGACAATCAGTACGCTGTTGATCGGTCTCAAGAGTGCAAAGGGCCAAAAGAAGTTGCGCCTGGACCCCAGCATCTACGAAGCTATCCAGAAAGAGCGCGTCACCGTCGGCGACGTCATCTACGTCGAGGCCAACACCGGCGCCTGCAAGCGCGTAGGCAGATCCGATGCCTATGCGACTGAATTCGATCTCGAGGCTGAGGAGTACGTACCCATTCCCAAGGGTGAAGTGCATAAGAAGAAGGAGATTGTCCAGGATGTCACGCTTCACGACCTCGATGTCGCCAATGCTAGACCGCAAGGCGGACAGGATATCATGAGCATGATGGGGCAGTTGATGAAGCCCAAGATGACTGAGATTACCGAGAAGCTACGCATGGAGATCAACAAGGTCGTCAGCAAATATATTGACCAAGGTGTCGCCGAGCTCGTCCCCGGAGTTCTATTCATCGATGAGGTAAGACAAAGCAGATGTTTGATTTCAATATGGTCCGCTCCGTGTCCAAGCGCACAATTCCCGTGTCACTTTCCTATTGAGACCACTTGCAGAACAATCTACGGCCGTTGCTAGGACGGAAATGAGTGAATATAAAGGAGAAAGGAGACAAGGCAAACACAGTGCTGGAGGTGTATCTCATTTTACGATTGTTGTGGCTAACATATCTGGGACGGCAGGCGCATATGCTCGATGTGGAATGCTTCACTTATCTGAACCGGGCTCTGGAATCACCAATTGCGCCCATCGTGGTTCTGGCGTCGAACCGCGGAATGTGCAAGATCCGAGGCACCAATGACATTGTTGCGGCCCACGGCATTCCTAGCGATTTCCTGGCCCGCCTGCTCATTATCCCCACTGCACCCTACGAGGCTGATGAGATCAAGCGCATTGTTAAGCTACGCGCGACGACCGAGGCTGTGGCCATTACCGACGCAGCCCTTGATAAGATCGCGGAGCACGGCGTGCGCATCAGTCTGAGATATTGCTTACAGCTCCTGACTCCTGCCAGGTGAGTTTCCTCTGTTTCTTAATCGCTCTCTACCTGTTGTGTGAGCCGCCGGGTGCTCAATGCGGTCTACTCCCAATCATGTTTCAAAACGGAAGAACGGGGAGCACGAGTGCTATTCCCGCATCTGGCGTCCCACCAAAGCCCCAAGCAATGTGTCAGGGTCCAGGTGACTCCCGTTCGACGGTTTCGTCGTTCAGATTGCCCCCTCATGTTACGCGAGCTGTACTCGTCTGTCGCACACTCAAAGTCACTTCCCCAAGCCCCCTTCTTGAATCATTTCGCGCCGGCCTCCAACTGGCTTGTGCTTCACTTTGCTCCTGCTACTATTGTCAGCTCTTTCCGACCCCCCCTTTTCTTCCCTACTCGTGTCCCATCGCCCCTCCACCTCAACCCTAATTAGGCCTCGGATCCGAGACATTGTCGCTAACTAAAGCAGCATTCTTGCAAAAGCCAACGGTCGCACTCAGATTGACATCCAGGATGTGTCAGAATGTGAGGACCTTTTCTTGGACGCCCGCCGCAGTGCCACGCTGCTCAGCAGTGAAGCAGGACGGGGCTACTTGTCTTGAATTTTGGACCCTGCGGAACGGAAATTTAGACTAGGCAACTGGAAAAACCTGTTGGGTTTCTCGAGAAACAAGAAGGCGAAGATAAAGTCACCTAATGCAATGGTGAGGATTTGTTTGAACAATAAGAGAGTTCAGAAACAAGTAGTCGAAAACGGTTTCCCATGCCCTTTGCAAGCTTAAAAGGCGCGGGGTGGAAACATATTTTACGGAACAGAAAATTCATAGAGAATGGTAGTCGCACGGGCGGTGCATAGGGACGGCGGCTTTGAATAACGCAAGAATGCCCAGCTGGGCAGATGGAATCGCCCGGGAAGAAGAGAATCGCACGGCCCGATGGAGATCTTGTTGTACCATCTTACTTCCTATTCGCTCTTTGTATTATGTTTCTGATTACCAACAATTAATGTGGAACACATGAACGCTAAAATAATGAGGTGCAGAGACGGCATGGACAAGTTGAAACCCTTCGTCTCAGTATCGTTGGCGATGCCACCGCGTGGTTGCCTAGGTGAAAAAAGGTTGCGAGCGGACGGCATGGACGTAAGGGGAGACGAGCATAAGAGAGAAATGAGGAAATCACAACATGAAGAATGAAACGGCTGTTACGACTTTTCTCTCACGGTCAATACCATCAACAACGGTGAATCAAGCCTCACCTTACAAGGTCTCGCCTTGGACCGCGTCGTCCAATGACGACGCTGGATCGTGCTGATATGCGGACAGCGGTCTGTCGCGCGTGCCCCTCCTTGCTCTTCCCTTTGTGCTCTGCACCACGAGCCGTATCGTCGATAAGTTAAAAATAAACTCATGCACGACAGAACGAGGCAGACAAGCACAGGGCGCAAAAAAGAACTGGCCGAAACAAAGAAGGGCGCGGCCCCATCCGTCTCTCTCTCGCTCTCTCTCTCTCCCTCTCTCCCTCTCTCGTGCACCATGCCTAACAAGGGAGGGCGGCGCAGCGGCGACCGCGGCAATCTCTTGGCCTGGACCCGATCTCATCAATCACATTGGCAGGGGGGAGGGGCGCAGCAAATAGGACCGACCGGACACACCATTGACAAGGGTTCTTTTGGGACCAGAAGAGAGAGAGAAGGAGAGAGAGAAAGAGAGGGGACGGATGGGCGTGTGCGTGTGATGCAACTGCAAGTGAGAAAGAGGAACAACGGCCCATTTCCCCCAATGGCGCCACAGCTGTCCAAGACACGGGCAGGGGGGCGAAGAGAAAAGAAATGATCGAGTCACAACACACATACATCCACGAATGCAAATACTCGTTTATTACAGAGTCTCCCCGGCTACGCGCGGGATGATAGCCAACGGCCCTGGGGCAACGCCGGCATCCGATTCATTTCCCGTCTACTCTTGCCATGTCGCTGAATTCTGCGCCGCTGCTGCCTTCTTCAACGGACGGGCGGTTGCAAAGGTCCGGAAAAGACAACAAGTACATGCTAGTGGGTGAGTCAAAAGAAACCTTCCGTTGTGGACGATTTGAGGCTACTGGCTGGGTGGTAGTAAGGCTCTTCTCGACTTGGACGCGACGTTGTTGGGTGTCTAGTAGCTACTAGACCTTTGCCAAGTTGCAACCCACTGTGTCTTTCCCTTTCGGCCTTTTTTCCCCATTTCTTTCCCGTACTGCTGACCCATGGGCCATCGTTAGTTCTTTTGGCTTTTTTCTTATTTTAAAACTGGAGAAGAAGAAGAACGTTGCCCATTGCGTCGTAGAAACAAGCTCTCCGGATAAGGCAAAACGTTAACCGCATCCGGCCCGCCCCTCTCTTACCGGAACTGCAAAAGCTAACCGCCGAACCATTCGAAAACGATATGAGAAGCAAGACCGGCAGAGCATCAAACCTTCCGACCTCATCACGTGTGAGTAAACGCTTCTGGCAAAAACAGCAAAGAAGAATTGGGGCGCTTCCACACCCTCTCGGGGGCGCGGACGGTGGGCCTGGCACTTGGGGTGTGAGGCTTTTCGTTTTGTCTCAGGGCCGCGCATTCCAGAGGGTCTCACGCAGCACATTCCTGGCCGCCCACATTGTCGTCCTTTGACGAGGCTGGGGGCTTGCCTCTGTGTGGTCAGATTGTTGAACGAGCTATTTGGAAAGGCTTTTCGGGCGTAGATTCGTCGGACGGCAAGGAGAAAAAAATCTCACATTGTCTTGATAGTCTGGGGAGATATATGGTAGACAAATCGGCAGACAAGGGAATTGCTGGACAAGGAGGAGCGCCAGCCCGATGAGTAGTGCTGTCTTGGACACCGTTATTTTATCCCGTCTAGCCTTCTCCATACTCTCTGGCAACAAGAACTCGCCCAGCCAGGCAAAGGCACCTTGGCGGAGTAGAGCGAAGAATGGGTATGCTGGCCCCCGGTAGGCTTAGCTGGGACGCAACCTAAACCTGTCCTCCTTCATTCTTCTTTTGATGATATAATGCGATGGTGCCTTTTGTCTCCTGCGTCACCTTTGTCCATGAATGCTTTTGTTCTTTTTCTCACCTCGTCAAGTATAACCCCCCCATCTTCACTTCGCCCTTCTCAAGTGAGCGCTGCCTGCCGGATCAGCAGCAAAGTCGGTATTTGCCGTCTTTTTTCTTTCGTCCATTCTCTCTCCCGGCACATTTTCCCGGCCTTGGCCCTTCAGCCTCGTCGTCACCTCTCCTAGTCAGCCAAGGGCAGTGCCTCTCTTTCTAAGCGCCCACTCGTTGACCTCGTGCTCCTGACTTCATCCACGCGAGAATTGGTCATCCCCTAGATCCGAGCTTATACCAGCTCTTGGCCCCTCCAATCCTTACCCTTGACGCATCCTGCCGGCGCAGGGGTGTAGTGCAAACATATCCCGGACAAAGAAACGTTGGTTCCGCGTCGACGTCCAGCCTCCTCACCCCGGTCGACTCAACTGCACACCAATAGGTCGCCCTGTCTGGGAGTGTTTGGACAGTGAGCCATTCGCTTCTCGATAACAGCACTCAGTCAAGCATCGTTATTTGTGCCTTGTTGGCAAGCTTGCGACGGATCGGCCTGGTGCACCCGCAAGCTTTGTCTCACTGGTCCATCTCCAACAGCTATCGCCGACCGTACCAAGACTCTCCCTCCAACCCCCGCAGCCCAGTTCTACATCATAGCCTTCAGCCGCCAAAGCCGAGCACGTTTCAACACGGCCTAGCATCATCCACAATCCACACCTCGGATAGCTCGCGTACCGGGCCGCAGGATCCCTGCCGTTCTTTGAACATCAGTTGAGCGTCCTCTTGTTGCATTCAAATATGACCCAAGTCTTGTCCTTTGCACCTGGACCCATACATGATACGGCGCCACATCTGCCCATGGATCTTGATAGGGCTGTCAGGGTAGGCGGGCCGCAAGGTGTCTTTGCACCTGCTCGCTCACCGAGCCCTGGTAGCTCAAGCTTTACCAGAAAACGGACCGCTTCCCTGACTTCTGCGGACCAAAACCATGGCTTGTATGCTCCATTGAGCATCAACACATCCGGACCGGTGATGAAGTCAGAATCTTCCAAAGAAGCCATATGTCTCTGCACGCCAACACCAAAGATACCCCGCCCTCGCAACGGTACGTTTGATAGCAAATCTGGCATCGCTTCTGAGACTGACCACAAAACGTAGCATTTATCCTCTATCGGCAGCATCACCAGTCTCAAGTAACGGCTGACAATCCCAAGCTGTCAAACCCAGAGATTTCTAAGATCATTGGCGAGAAATGGAAACATGAGGTCGAGGACGTGAAAGAAACATGGAAGAAGCTGGCAGAAGAAGAGAAGCAGCGACACCAACACCAATACCCAAACTATCGATACCAGCCCAGAAGAGGCAGCAAAGTCCAAGGCAGTTGGCCAAATACAGTATCTGGAGAAGAGCCGGGCCGCTGCACGAAATGCAACGGGCGAACCACCGCCACACCAAGAACACCTTCAACACCAGTCGCAACACCCCCGTCAGTCAAAATTGGCCCTCATGGCCAGCCCGCTCTGCCCAGCATAGACACCTCAGCATCTCGAAGATTGAGTATGGACCTGTCGCCAGTCAGCACTCTCCCGCTACACCCTCGGCAACTACCCCCCGTGAGAGCTTATGAGGATGACCCGACCTCACCTGATGCGAAGCGTCGTCGAGCTAACGGAGCTGGCAACTATCACGCCGTGGGCCGACTGCATGGAGCATTTAGTGACTTGCCCCCAGACTCGATGCGCACATCTCCTGAGTGTGGCCCCTATCAAACAATGCGTACCTACCCTCATACAACCCTTCCAGAGCTCAGCACAATTCCGAGGTCACATAGCGGGACAATGCCGAGCGGGCCAATGCCGCCACCGCCACGCCGGCCTGGAGGAGCATCTTGGACAGAGCAGGATACTAGTCGACGTTATAGTGGTTATGACGAATCTTTGAGGCTGCCGCCATTGCAAACAGCCGTGTCACCCTCACCGGCCCGTACCCAGAGTCTGAATATGCGACAACCGGTGCTACCTTCGCCTGTATTTTCTCATCCTGCCCCGCAAGGGAGACGGTCTAGCAGTACTGAGGGCGCTGTGACGCTGTTTCCCTTCAAGCACAAACTCGGCGAGTTATTGAGAATTACCAGACCTCTTCCAGTTCGATCAGCTGAGCAAAACCGATCATCAGTCGAGCCCAGAGGTGCCATAGTTGCCGTCGAGGGACCAAATCCTGAAATACTTCGGAGTGTTGGACAGGCCGTCGAGAAGGCTCTGCTTGCCTGCAACGAAGTTTCACTTCGCTCTTGGGTACCAGACCCGGAGTCGATCGAAACAGGCGGATCTCGGACCCTGGCATCGAAAGACGACATTTCTGCATACTTGCGTATGATGATTTCTTGGCAAGAAAAGTCTAGGCAAATGATATCCCATGTCACGGGCACGAGTGGTGGGACGTCAACCTCTGATGTCCGCCAGACTAGGAGTAGGGGGATAGGTGGTCATCCGCGGCTCGAGACGTCAATCAAGACAGAGAAGGTACCATCAGCGTTTTCGAAGGTTCCGTTGGCACTTTTGAAAGAAGGCTATAGCTTGACACTTTCTGATAAGTTTGCCGCCAGCACACCCAATCCCGATCGCTATTCGTCAGAAGAACACTGGCAATGGATGGCGAGCATGTGGCGCGGGATACCTAGTGCCGATTTAGTTGTGTATGCACAGCCAAGCGAAGCAGATGAAATCGAGAAATCTGGAGCCGTGGAAATCGACAAGCGCATGGGTCTCATTGTGGTGAGAGTCGCCATCGGTACAAGCATTGACGAAGCGACCGAGCGTCGGATGGCGTTTGAACTAGTTGAATGGATGAGAGATGGTGCTTTTCGAAATTCTGTTCCCGCTGACCGAACGGATGGTTGAATGAATTGTAATTAGAGGCGTTGGGTTTTTGCGGTTCGATACTTTGGCTATGGGAAGCCTGCGGTAGCATTGATACATCTTGACTTGTGTAGTATCACGGATTGGGCTAGCGAATGGAGTAATAAAGAAAAGCACAATGCTTATTTTGAATTCGATCACAGCAAACTTTGTGATATTATCCTTTACTCTTCAGTGTCTCGCAGGGTGTCTCTCCCCGTTTGTGTGGCTTGGCGTGGTGTGGCAGCCATGACATCTGGCTATCTGGCTGCCTCGAATTCAAGGCACCACATGCGTACCGTCAGTGTAGTGGAGCGCGTTGACTGGCGGCGGCAGACGCGTCGTTGCAGTGCATTTCATTTAGTGGGCTTCAGTGACCACAGCCGCTGGGGAGCTTCATTACATGCGGAGCCCAATCAAGCGCCGCTCTACGGATACATCTGTTGTTTGTCAACACGACATCCATAAACAACCCGATCTTTTTGGCGCCACCATGCGCCCACTGCCCAACGAGTTTTCATAATGCCTGATTTCAAGTCAGGCCAGATTGTGCAGCTAAATGATGGCCGGAAAGCCACAGTGCGATTTGCCGGCCAAACCAGCTTCCAGGTGGGCGAGTGGATAGGGGTCGAACTTGAGGACAAGACGGGCAAAAACGATGGCAGCGTTCAGGGACAGCGCTACTTCGACTGCCCGATGGGCTATGGCATGTTTGTCAAGCCCATGATGGCCACGATCATTGCACAGCCCGCTGCTGCTGTCAAGCCTGGAGTTAAGAAAGCCGCCCGTCCAAGCAGCTTCATCAATGGCACCGCCAACCGTCCCTCCCTTGCAAATGATGCCTCTTTGAACAGACGAAAAAGCCTTAATGCCCCGAGCCCGAGCCCGGTTTCTAGAACGACACGTCCTGCTAGTATTGGAAGACTTCCTGGCTCTGCTGTAGGTTACATACATATACATGGCGAGTCTCTTGCTAATGTATGCTAGTCTCCCACAAAATCTCCGACAAAACCCCTGAGTGCTGCATCTAGTGCCACAGCCTCGCGAACCGGAACACCCTCGAACGCCAGAGTTGCATCGGCCGGAGCGCGAACTCGTACCACAGTTCCTGCACAGCGGACGTCTATGGGACCTCCCGCGGCTCCTGCGGTACGAACCACGAGACAGCCTTCGGTATCCTCTGTAGCTTCGCGCGGAAGCGTATCGCATACCCGTTCGGCGAGCGGTAGAGCTCCAAACGTCGCTGGTCTACGCCATACAGACTCCGCTCGACGCCCTTCGGCAGACTCGCAAGCTGGCTACGAGAGCAATACGGGCTCACGAAGCGGCGAGACTGCTCCAAACTCACCCTTGAAATGCGATGCAGGAATATTATCGCCTCAGCCAAAGAGTCCCGTGATGGCGAGAACGAATAACTTGGAGAAGATGGCCGCCGCGTCTTCAGTAACGCAAAAGCCAACTACTCCGGCAGGGATGCCCCGCTCGGTTTCCGGCGGCCTATTGAACAAAGAAGTCGAAGATTTGAAGGCGAAGCTGAAAGTTTTGGAGAGAAAACGCCAAGAGGACCGGGATAAACTAAAACAATTGGACAAGGTCCAGGCAGAACGAGACAAGTTCTCTGACGTCATTCAGAAGCTGCAATTGAAGTACCAACCACAGCAACAAGAACTGTTGGAGCTCCGAAAGCAGCTGAAGGAAGCTGAACATCGATTTGACTCGGTGGAAGCTCTCCAGGCCGATCACGACACTGCCTTGGAATTGGCAACTCTTGATCGGGAGATGGCAGAGGAGAATTACGAGGTAGCGAAGGTTGAGCTTGAAGCCGTGCATCAAAAGGTTGAGGAGCTTGAACTGGAAGTCGAGATCCTGCGCGAGGAAAATGCAGAGTTTAGCAAAGGCATCACGCCAGAGGAAATGACAGGCGCAAACTGGATGCAGATGGAGCGGACAAATGAGCGTCTCCGTGAGGCTCTGATTCGACTGCGAGACATTACCCATGAGCAAGAAGAAGATTTGAAAGCCCAGGTCGCTCTACTTGAAGAGGATGTTCGCGACTTTGGCACCACGAAGGAAGAGCATGATAAGACCAAGGAGAAGCTGCAACAGTCTGAAGCTGCAGTGGATGATCTGCGCTCGCAGTTGGATACAGCTCTTGGTGCCGAAGATATGATTGAAGATCTAACAGAACGGAATATGAGTCTGTCAGAGCAAATGGAAGAGCTGAAGGCTGTGATTGAGGATCTGGAGAGCTTGAAAGAGATCAACGACGAACTCGAGATCAACCACGTACATAATGAGAAAGAGCTTCAAGAAGAGCTTGATTTCAGAGACAGTGTTATCGCCGAGCAAGCTCGCCGTTTCGCGCAGCAAGAGGAAAATTTTGAGGACATGGAATACACCCTCTCCAGATTCCGTGAGCTGGTCACGAACTTGCAGACAGATTTGGACGACATGCGAGCCTCGCAGGCTGTCACGGAGGGTGAATCGGAGAAGCTCAATGACCGATCGCGCGCTATGATGGATCTTAATATGAAGCTGCAGATTTCGGCCGCCAAGGCCCAAGTCAAAACAATCGACCTCGAGATGCGACGTCTTGAGGCCCAAGAGGCTGAGCAGCACCTTGAGATTGTAAAACTCTTTCTCCCCGATACATATAAGGAAGAGCAGGACTCTGTTCTTGCACTACTTCGCTTCCGCAGACTTGCCTTCAAATCCAATCTGCTTGGCGGATTTATCAAGGAGAAGCTCAACGGACAACCCCAGCCAGGCCATGAGGACGACTTATTCGCCGGCTGCGATGCCGTCGACAAGCTGACATGGGTTGCGACAATGTGCGACCGATTCTTCAACGATATGAACCACTGCTCCATGGCACAGTTTTCTAATTACCGGAATGCTTTGCTCGAAGTTGAGCCAGTCGAGCGTGCTCTCAACGGCTGGATAGACAGTCTGCGCAAGGATGAACTCAAGGAGAAACAGTGTGCCGAAGCATTACAGCGAACCATTGCATTGATGTCCCACCTAGGCGAAGTGCATCTCACCGATGGCGCCTCTGGCTACGCTGACGAAGCTCACATGAAGGCCGTCGTTGTTCAGAGCCACTTAGAATCCGCTGCGACGTCGCTGAATGCCACTCGTGCTATGATTGAACGGGTTACTTCTGTTGAGGGCGCCGATGAAGAGATGACACAGCTGTTCGCGAAGAAGTTCGAGACTGTCATCACACAGACGCGAAGTATCAAGGTTATTGCCGGTAAGGCCGTTCGTGCGTTAGAGGACCTCAAGACAAGGTCGCTCTCTCTGGCACCAGAGAGCCGCGATCTGTTCGAATCATGCCGAACAGCCAGCGAAGGCATCGCAACACTTTCTCGAAAGATTGGCACAAGTCTCCATGCACTTTTCACGCAAGACGAGGGACGCACTTCCTACACACATGCTGATGTGCAAAACGCCATTCATACCGCGGTGCTGGAAGCTACATCTTGCAGCGAATCTGACATGTTCTCTGAGTATCTTTCGCAACTGCGCAGCATGCAGACGCTTGTGTCGGAAGTCGTTGGCTTGGCCACGGATCTTGGCCAGACTCGCGAGTTTGATGTGAGCCCTGCACCGTGGAAACTCCGCTCGCAGGAGCTCAAAGCTCTGAAGGCTGTGCCTGTTGACGCCGAGGAAGAGCTGAAACGCCTCAAGGAAGAACACAGCGAAGCTCGCCGAACCATTGCTCAGCGCGATGAGCATCTCAGCACAGCTGCTCTTAAAATTGAGACTCTGGAATCCCGCATGCGTGATGCGCAGGCAAACATAGAGCGCATCAATGCTCTGCAACAGGACCTTGCGATTTCTACAGAAAAAGCTACCAGTCTCAAGGACGACATCCAGAAGCAGGACCGAGAATTGAAGATGCTTGAATCGGAGCGCGACAAATGGAAGAAGGTTGCAAGCGACAGCCGCGCCTATGCCGATGGTGCTGATGCAGCCGGTAACAAGGCTGGACAGGAGCGCGCCGTTGCCACAGCACGTGAAATGGACGCGCTTAAGAATGACATTGAAAGTTTGCAATGTGCGGTGCGCTACTTGCGCGAGGACAACCGTCGGGCTCGTCTAACAGAGCAGCCAAACTACGACTGGCTCTCTGAGCCACTGAAGAAACCAGCCAGCGCTGCTGAACAGCGCAAGGCCCTGGTTATTGCTGAGGGCAAGGACGTGCTGAGTGAGCTTGTCAAGATGACATCCTCGGCCGGCGTCTTCAACTACGCCTCGATTCCCAAAGACAGGCTGGCATGGCGGTCGGCCAAGACGACGCCACAGTACCATGTGGCAAAGCAGACTGAAGATTTTGCCGCATGGAAGTCGTGGCAAGACTCGGTGTTGAGGAAGAGCGAGTCGCTTCTTGCGCCCACTGTTCGCAGCGCGAATCCCACTCGGTCAAACCCAGCCGCAACGCTACAGATTCGCCTGCCTGGGCTTGACGGCAAGGTGCTGAAATCCGGCTCTCGAAACAGAGTGCAAATCTTGGGATCGCGTGAGTGGGATGCGCTGCAGAGCGCAAGAGTTGCCGCTGTATAAGATGGAGCCTGGTGGTTTGTATATTTTCATGGAATAAGCCGATTCACATAGGAATCGTGTGGGTCACAAGCATGGGCTAGCCAGGGACATGGGAGATACCCTTTTGGCGTTATATCATGTACAATTTATCTTGTTTTCTTTCTCATCATGTCTTGCGTATTGTAGCAAGAGTTAATGTCATGTACCTGCGCCGTTCTCGACGTTGATCGAGAGATGCTCGTGTCCTGTCGAAGTCAGATATCGACCATGTGTATGCTAATCCTTTTTCCAATTCGCGCGCCTATGGTCCAAATGTCTTCCACCTTCTAGCTGATGGCCTGCTTACGCCTTGCCTTTCTTTTTGTCCTTTTTCTTCTTCCCACCGTCGTCTGAGCCGTTCCCACTGGCAGTGCCCGTTTGGCTCGCCAGCAGCGCTTGCATGGGGTCCCCTCCGCCCTGCATCTCCTTCATGATGTCCTTGAAGAGGTTCTCTGAGACGCCTCCGCCCGTCATGGCCGCGCTCATGTACGGCACGAACTCGTTGATCTTCCAGCCGCGGGGCACGGCGGGCTTGGGGTAGGGCTTGTCCTCGGGCGGGTGGATCTGGCCACCCATGCGCACGCGCAGGCCCTGGGAGCGCTCCGTGGTCGGGTTCTCCTTGAGATGCTGGGCGACGAGCATGTAGAGGTGGTGCTTGTTGGCAATCTTGTGCGTCGCGCCCGGCGCGACGGCGGGCTTGAGGGCGACCTTGACGCGGCCCGGGTTGGCCCAGTCCTTGGGGTGCGTCTTCTCGGGCTCGAGGACCGTCTGCAGGCGCAGCCGCGAGCAGGCGTTTGCGATTTCGCGCGCGAGCGGGTTCTTGACGGCGAGGGCGGCGCTCACGCGGCGGCCCTGGGCGCGGGTGCGCGAGGCGTCAAAGTAGATGGGGTACAGGCTCTGGTAGCCGGCGTAGGCGGCGCGCTCGTCGGCCGTGACGGAGCGGGTGTTGGCGGGGTTCATCATCATCTGCTGCATGGCCTGCTGCGCGGCCGCAGCGGCGGAGGAGGAGGAGGGTGCGGCGGGGGCTTTGGGCTCGAGTCGTCGCATAATGTCGGTTTCGTCAAAGTCGTCAAAGTCAATTTCTTCAGGGTCCGAGACCATGTCCGGGTCGCTGTCGGACACCTCCTCTATTCTAGGATGCGACATTGTGGCGGCTCTGGTTTGTGCGTGTTGTGGTGATTGAACAGCAGTCCGAACTGTGTGGACACATTGAATTGAAGTCGGTGATTTTTGGGCTGCTGGCGAGAGTGGGGCAAAGCTACGTGTTGGCGTGCCCCTCCTGTGTCAGCGCAGAGCATGAACATGTACTTCGTAAGTACTTGAGTAGACATTGACGTTGTGAAAGCCAAGAAAAGCAGATGATTGTTGATCATCATCATGAACAAATTGTTTCTATTCATCGCCGCAAAGGAACTCTTCGCCATTGGAGAACTTAGATCGGTCTCTCCACAGCCACCGCTTCTAGGGCCATCATGACGATGCGCCATCATCGACATCACTTAAAGGGAAGACCAGAACTGTCTCGGCTGCGGGGTTGTGGGAAAAGACGTGGTCCCAGAAACTCACAGTTTTCCGAGACTGAAGCGCAAGTTCCAAATGTCTTCCTTTTCGTTTCGCCAAGTGCCGCGCCGCCGTAAACCCCACCCTGCAAGGAGATATGGAGACAGAAACCAGCAAGAGGGTTTTCAGGGATCTCGCAGGGATCAGTCAGCGTATTGACCTGCAGCTGGTAAGGTTCTCCATTTGGAAGAATTAACTGATATTAATGCGCGAAGAAAGGGGGCGGAGACCCAGCAGGAGATTGATTTGAAAACTGAGTCAATCTAGGTGGCACAGTGGCTGAACCTTCTTTTTGTCTTATTTTTCATTACATTCCTGATTATAAGCGAGAAACATTGTTTCTTTTTTATATAACTCTATCTCAAACGCACCTTTTCATCTCTCTTATGACGGTTCGGATTATTGACTCTTACTGATGACGTATCAGATTTTCGACTCTTCCTTATGACGGATCAGACGCACGAAAGGAGCCAGCTCAGCTGGCTGGCAGGGGTTGGTCCCCGTTATGTGTGCTCCCTGCTGACGCGCCTTGCTGTAAAGAAAACCGTTCTATAGGTCCATAGGGGTTTTCTTCTGCGGTGTTGCAGTCATCCTTGAAAACTTTGCCAGCCATCTATAACAATATTGGACGGCGGCTTTTCCCCCACATGTCATTTTAATACTATGCAGTTACTGCTAGTTTTTTGCTGGGTAGAAGCGGTGGCCATGCAAGGGATCGGAGGCGAAAAAAACAGCCAGCGGCCTTTCATGGAAGATAACGGCGTTGTATTCATTCCATGCCTCTTTGCAGAGCGAAGATCACTGAAGAAGGGATGATGTTGGGTGATGTGAACGGCACAAGGTGTTCCGGCGATGGGAGATTTGATAATTATGATTGAATTAAAGGGCCACGGCATGTTGTCTGGCAGGCCATGACGCACGGCTCTCAGGTACAGACGGTGAACATTTATTGTCTTTGCTTCAGGTTTGCAAGAAGTTCCGGATGCTATGGTCATTGCCGTCAGAACGGGAACGGCATTGGGCCAAACCCCTGATTCGACATGGTATCATAAATCATGGTCGAGTACTGATTGCGTGAGTGGGATACAGCGCAATGGCCAGGGTCTAGGATCAAGGAAATAACCAAACGGCTTGTGGCGCGGTTAATCTTGCTGACGATGGAGTTGAGGAAGCCATGATTAGTTGGCTTGCTTTGTTGTTAGTGCTGGAAGGCTACTGGTAAAGCAGCCGTTTGACACCCATCAGCCGCCAGTAGAAGCCATTTCCAGCTTTGCCAGCTCCTCTGGTAATTGCAAGCAGCGAGCAGATATCTTTTCACTCTGGATTTAGTTCATACATGGATTGAATTTGCCCGGGATTACTCGACAGCCCCTGTCAAACTCTGCATACATACAGGCTTGCATGCTCAGACACCTGCCGCCTGAGGCGCCGCCTGTCTGTAGGCAAACTTCCGTTGACGGCCCGCCAACAACCAACCTTGAGCACCGACAAACGCAAATGCCGAACACCCCTTTTCCTCACCTACATACATCCTTTGTCTCGTTGTGACGGCCTCGATTTACCCCCTATTGCACCACCACAGTCAGAGTTTTGTCGATATGCACCCTCCAAGGATACCCTTGCTCGCTTCGAATGACCGAGGTTTCTTGTCCGCATAGGGCCTGAATGGGGCTTTTGGGTCCGAGAATAAAAAGAGCTTAGACCACCAAGCCAACTCGCTAGTGCTCCTCCAGTACCATCATTGGTCTTACTCCCCCCTGCTCTTCACCCCAAGCACGTCGAGACCCGATTTTTAACGCGACCTTTACTGAGTACCTTTGAGCAGTGCTTGACACGGGCCATTGTTCGACGCGGGAAGACAATGGCGTGTGTTGTGTGGATGGACGGGGTCCTGGATACAAGGAGTGGGTGGTCTCCTGGTAAATGTTCTACCATCTGGGACGTGTTCCTTTGCGGAACTAATACCCGTCAGGCACGCACAAGAGAAAAAACACACGCTGCCCTATATGTTGAAAACCAACAGTCTCGACTTGCTTGGTCTGATAAACAAATCAAGCTTCGCACTGTTTTCAACTGTCGGTCCTCGCTCTCGCAGATCTGTGGCCCGCAAGCCATATCTGCAAAACTCTGGATAACGGCTGATGACGGCTGTCAAACTGTCAATGCTTGCCTAAATAGCTTTTTAAATTTTAGGGCGGCTACGCTGGAGCATCTTGACAAACTTACAGGGGACCAGGGGGATATGGGGCAGCCAAGGACCTGTCCAGCCTGGTCTGATGTTGGCTGGCTGGGCTTCGGCGGAGCGACCCATCGTCTGTTCTCTTCAGACTCCTGTTGGCTTTGCAAGCCTCATCCGCATACGAACTTTTGCCGATAGCCCAAACACACATTTATTGCCCCGACCCAGGCCGTTCCTAGTAACCCACGCGCCACCAGGGACCCCAAGGACCGCTGATTACCGACCGACTAATAGCTGCCAGTCTGGCAGACCCGCCTGATCGGCTGGCCGCATGTCCAACTTTGAGCGCCAATAAATTGCCAGTGGGGACAATTCGTCTGGTTGTCGACACTGACCCTCTTTGAAATTCGCTTGCATCTCTACTTCCACTCCTTTCCTGTTCTTATTCGTCTCCCCCAATTCTTCATAACTAGCTGGGTCCTGCTGCTTTCTGCGCCTTTATAGTCTGTGCCGCTGCATACCTACACAAACGCACTCGCAATAGCGCCCGCCATATCAGACGGCGTTGACCACGACTGTCCGCCTGCGCCACACACTCATCGGCTTTGCGGTTGCATGATTCAGCCTTGACCCCTCCCCCAGAAAGACGACCCCATTCATTCACCTTCATTGCTTATCACACGACATAAATTGCGGCCAAAACCTGCAGCTTATGCTTTGAGACCTGCACTCGACACGCATCCTGCGAACCAGGCTGTTGGCGTAGACAACTTGTGCAAGCCGCGGCTATTCGGCCCCTAAAGTTGCTCTCGGTCTCGACAGGATGGCCCGATTTACTTTCGTCAAGGGTCGCAAGAAGTCGCCGCCTCAGCTCCTCATTGCCGAGCCCTTGAGCAAAGCACATAAAATCCTTGGCTCAACTCCCATCAGCATAGATTCCTCCAAACCATGGGACGACGCCTCCTCGGGGTTCAGCGGCGGCACCGCTACCAGTTATACTAGCACAGAAGACGACTCCTCCGATGTCCATGTAGCAATTGCTCCCTCAGAAGACGAATGGACAAGTGATTCGGATATGCTGCCGGCTATTTTCGAATCCAGTGGCCTTGAAAGCGACAGCGACCGTGGCACGAATAAGATGACTCGCGGCTTGCGAGAGACGCAGTCCTCATCTACCATCAGGTTGCGCTACGATATTCCTCCTCCAGCCCCTGTCATGTCGAAAGGAGTGCCGTCCAAGATCCACAAGATGCTCGACCTGGAAAACCACTCAAATGATCCCAAACTAAAAAAAAAGCCACCCATGCTCGATTTCTCCAATCTGCGCAATGCCTCTCGCCTGTCGCGCAAGGCCTCGCATAGTCAGCAGCGTACCGACGAGACTGTTGCAAACGATGTAGGAAGCTTCAACAGGTCTCCTTCCACGTCTCTGACGCCCAACGGCAAGTCACAAAAAATTCACAAACGCGACACCAAGGATGAAATGCCTTCGCCAGCTGTGGGAGAGTCGCAACATACTCATATGATGGGTGGAAAACATCGTGGAAACTTGATGAAGGAAGCTCCCTCTCTCTATTATCACTATGAGCAAATGACTCTGCGGCAGCTCAGGAAAAAGGCAGAGACGCTGGAGGGCGAGCAACAAAGGAATGAGGAAGCCATGGAAGAGGCCAGTACAGAGGATGACGAAGAGACCGAAGCAGGTCAAAATCTGCCATGGCTACATGACATTCTGCCACCAACTCCTCAGACATCATTCATGACTGGACTGACTCCGGCAGCCTTTCGCGACAGATCCAATAGTACGGCCAGCGAGGTGACCGCAAGCACCAAGACATCAAAGACTATTGCCCGTCCTGATCTCCAAGAGACAAGCATGCTGATGCTATCATCCGATTCAGAAGAAGATGACGGGCCTGTACTCGTGTTACACTCTCAGACCAATCAAAAATGCCACCTGCCAACTACCGTCGCAACTCGTGCTACTTCAAACACACAACCCTCCAGAGCTCCATCGCAAGCGTCAGACTATCGGCCAACGCACCGTTCGAAAAAAGCCAGCTTTGCATCTGCCAACACGTACATCACTTTTCCCAATACCAGGAGGCTGAGCACTGACACTTCGGTTTCCAGAAGATCTGGTTCAAAATCGAGCACGCTCTTTAACGACGCGACTTCACTCCGCACGTCATTAATGTCAAATGTCTCCAATATGTCGACCTTGCGCTCTAGTGCTAACTATATTCAAGAGGCACGGGCGGTGACGATGCTGGCTGGCCGAGGGCCTTCTCGAGTAGAGCGTGACCTGGAAAGCAGCCCAGATGCAGCGACACCTTTGACCAATCTACCCGCTGCGAAAAAACTTCCAACTCCAGCAAATACGCCACCAGAGGAACTCACACCTCCTCTGAGTCCCACCTCTGTCGACTTTTTTCTTCGCTCTGCCCGTTCCTCGGTTGATGACTCTGGCAGCCACAATCGCTACATGGCTGTCACTCGACAAGAGGAAATGCTACTCTCTGCCTGGAGAAACAAGCAACAACACGATAAAGAGCGGCCTAGCGAGGCGCCTCAGCAGCCAGCAGAGGGGTGCAATACGTTGGGATTGACGAGAGCAAGCACGGCTGAGGAGGTGGAAGTAGACGAGACCGACAGCGTCTCTTCAGCAGAAATTAGTGCAGTAGAAGCCATGATTGAGTTCGGGTTTCCCGCGCCGCCCTCGACCCGAAAGAAGCCATTCTTTCAGAATGCTCTTGCCGCATCTGCCAGTCAGAGTCGTCGTGCATCCACAGCGACAACCGATCAACTTTCGCATTCCAGCACCGCGGACACCGATAGCATTCTGGACTCTATCCAGCCATCTCTGACACCTGCACTGACAGCTGAAACTCCCTTGAAGGGCATGATGAAGTCCAGTCATCGGCGCGAAGAGTCGGAACAACAGGAGATGACCCTTTACTTGGATGACACCGAATCAAACCCGGATATAACAGACTTCTCGGAATTTGGGTACCTTACCATGCCATCCTTGCAAAGCGGACGCAACAAAACCTCTTTGCACTTCAGCTCTTCCGTTAGCGAAACAATGCTGATACAATCTTCGTCGTCTCACACCATGGCAACATCAAAAACCAAGCAGCTGGATTGTGTTCGTTCCTCGCCGAGCGCAATGGTTTCTGTCCCGGAAGATGGTGAACCGAAATATGAAAATGAAGACACTCCACGACCGGACAGTCCCGTATCACCCGATATCTTCCCCACTGTACCTCAGCTACGAACAACACCGACCAACTTGGCGCGCCTGAGCGCTGTTGGCTCAAGCCCGATGATGAACGAGCTGGGATGGTGGGGCGACGACGACTAACCAAAATTTCCCTTGATACTCATCGTTCACAATTTACACCACATATTCCACGACGACACGACATTTCATGATGCTTCGAACCTAGACTTGGCCTAGGCCCTTCTTTTCTGGATACTTTTATACGCATTAATCTTATCTCTACAGCCTTTATGCGTTGTGGTGCTGTACATTTGACCGCCTCCATAATATCACATATTTTTTGCTTTGCATGTCGAGTTACCGATTTCCGCGACCATTTGAAGCAAGCTCAAGGGCTTGTGTGGCCTTGATTCTACCCGCCTCGGCACCATTTGCAGCGCCAGTTATGGCATTACTCAATTCTATTAGCAAACTACTCACATACCTTGAATAATATTAATTCTACGCTGACCAAGTCATCGATTCACACAATTCAACTTTCTTCGACCCAACACAATGCTAGTGACATAAGTGGCTGCGCGATAGCTCCGACAACGACGAGCCGTCAGCCCGCGTTCCAGCTCCACATCGTCACCGAAACGTTCCCTCACGACTTGACTCTACCACAGGGGGGAGAAAAAAAAACCGACGGCGACGGGATTGCTAGCGGGGAGCGCGGCGGGGCTGGCGAGGAAGAAAGATTTGGGCAGGGTTATGGGCGGTGTCATGGAGGGGATGGCGACAAGATTGGTGTTTGGGAGTAGTAGGACTTGTGGGTGGTGCAGGCGATGGATGATGTTGGAGCGACTACGCGAAACAGGTAATGTGACAGGGCTGATGAAGATGATCCTAATGGTAAGTTGCTCCTCATGATAGTGTTGACGTCTTGCAAGCCGGCATGGAGCCACTCACAACAGTCAAACTTGCTCTACGCCAGCCCTGCAGCACATATATACCATTAGCCATCTTGCGGACGGCGAGGCACCAAGAGTCATGGTGCTGCTTGAACCCAACAGGACCGCCGTACCGTCGCTCCGCCTCGTCCTTGCGTCGGACAAGCGTGCGTGCTGATCGGAGCGAGCATGTTTTTTGCCGAGTGTCCTGCTCGGGCGGTCTGGAATCGATACACGAGCGGCTCATGCGTGACTCGTGCACGCGTGTTGAGCGCCCTATGCTCGGGGCAGCGGTCCGGATTGGCGGTGGGAACATTGAGGCAGGAAGCTTGCGGCATTGAGTGGGATGTGAAGCAGCGATTGCGGACTCGACTCGGCCATACACGGAGCCTATCAGATCGGGCATCTTGTATCTTTTGTGATGCACAACGAAACGATCCGAATGTACGGAATGCCCATGGCTCGGACTACGGTGACGGTGTCTTGATACGTTTTTGACAGCACATTGCAGGATATATCCGGCTGGACCTCTTTGAATATTGCCTTCTAGGAAGAGTATTGTCCGCGTGTTAAACGGTCTCCGTGCATGGCGATATATACGGACCCCGTCGTTGACCTGACTGCAAACGCACATCCGGCCCTCATCGATACGCAATATCTGGCCGGGTAGAATCTCTGCCGGCCGTGTTTCGCCAATCGAATCGCATGACTGAGTCTCGCAACCTTGTGTGTCGCTTCGCATGCAGCGAACCAACGTATTAAGATGGTGCCTTCACATGCCGAACCCGAGAGCTGTGGACGGCCAAGGACGTCACGTCTATCCTTTTCGAAACAGAGTGATTGACTGGTGGACGAGACCACATGCGACGTTTACACGAGTGTAATAAGAAAACGTTGAGAGGGAGACCGCTGACTTAGACGGCGAACGGCCCTCTGTGAATAAGCGGATTTTGCCCTCAACAGTTTTGGACCCCTAGTGTGGATGTTGTCGCAATCACATGCAAATCAGCCAAGTCTATAGCCCATGCGACGTTGGCTCCGAAATGCTAGGCGGTGCGCGTCGGCCCCAGGCCCCAGGAGTATCTCTGTGTTTGCAGCAGCGGCTCAGCCTTTCCGACAACTCCAGCGCCTTCCATGCTCTCAGCAGCGATGCCGTGAGCAGCGTGCACACAGCGCAGTCGAACCCGAACAATGGCTGCTGTCACGCGAAGGGAAAGGCACCCAGCACGGCCGCCGCATCTTCAGACGACGGCTTCCTATGTGGGTCTGGAACGAACTCAATAGTTTTATTAGTGAGGCTGTCGCATTGCCAGCAGAAGTGACATGGCGGGCCCTTGCGACGACACCAATGATGAGCGCAGAATCAGATTACCAGTACGCGCGTAATCCGCGACGACCGATGGGTGAAACGTGTACCCCCCGGAATTTTATCCAGCCTTACGGCGGTGATGCAGAAACGGGACCCGAGTTGCTCCGGGCTTCCGCTAGTGACGTGTGTGACGAGATGATAATCAACTAACTTGGCAGGTGCAGCGCATCATTGCTGGATCGGCAGTTGGGGTAGCACTGGGTTGTGGTTGCAGCGCTGCGAGGAGAGCTCCCCACAGGGTAATTGACTAATAATATCAATAACTAGTTATTCTGCAGGGTGCAGCATACTTTATGTGCGATTATGTCATCTTGGATGTTTATTGTTCGACTCTACAGTTTCAGAAGTATGGTTTCGCGTGATCAATCCGAGCTTGTAGCAGAAGGCGGGCAGCCATTCCGTAGACGAGCTGGGTAGAACCAGTGATCGCCAGTACCAGGGGAGAAATTATATGGCGACCCGAGCAGCCTAAATAGACAAGGGCCATGCCACTGTTTTACTCCAATTTGAGACTCGGAGGTCCGTGTGTTTCTGCTCCGATAGTTAAATTTAGGTCAACACTCATTTCAACTACAGCATTGAGATGCTTCGAATCTTGCTTGACTTGTACAAGCTAACTCGTTAGTTAGTTTGTCATTGTTACAATGAAGAAATGTCAATTCTTCCTTGTAACAATGACAGACACCACAGCAACTAATTGCTAGCTTCCAGCTATCCTGCCTCTGCCAGCCCAATCCTGCCACTAGACGGAGCTTTGATGCTGCGACATCAGCTAAATAACTGTTTACATGATCGGCTGACCGTCCATCGGCTAGCCATTGGCCTACCGGTAAAAGCCCACCCACCCACCCACCTGAGTCTGGGGAAAACTGATGGTGGTGGGCCGCTTCACATGCCGAGCGCTAAATCGCTGGAAAAGGCGTGCCATTCGAAGCCATCAACTACGCAAGCCGGTGGGCTGACACTAAGCTCGAATGCTTAAATAGTGTTGGGCTTGGTCCTTGTCACGAGAGAGAGAGGGTGGCAGCACCAGGCAAGCCTCGTTTGAACTCCAAGCCAAGGGTTCCCCCGCACCGCTGGAATTTGGGAAACTTTCCAGGCCGGCTCGATTTGGTTGATTCGTCAGGGAGCTTGAAGCGATGACGAGGTTCGATGGGTCGCCATCCCCAGTCTAGGCGCAAACCGTGGTTGTTGAATTGGGACTGGGCTGCTTGTCTGGGCCGGGACTACCGGTTTAAAAAGCTTCTCCTCGCCCTTTTCCGAAAGGGCGTCCAGTTGTAAGGCAAACATAATCAACCCAAGTATTTGCATCTGCCAAAATGCTCATCGAGGCTGTCAATACGACGACGGTGGCCCTGGCCATTCCTTTCTGTCTGCTTTTGTTTGTCATTGTCAACCGGCTCACGGTCGCATACAAGGTTGCCAAGTCGTCCGGCATCAGAGCACCCTCGATCGGAGACGACCCCATCTCCAGTATGCATCCCATCCATTCACTTCATCTCAATCACAAGTTCCATTCACAAAGACTCTATGTACTGACGCTCTCTGAATTAGCTTTCCGGGTTTCCTTGACTGCAGCAAAGTACCAGAATCAGAATCGTCTCTACGATTTCTACAAGAGCCTTTTTGAGGCTGGCACCCCAGAATGTCCAAATGCTGTAGAGGCTCTCTTTTTCGGGCATCGTGTCATCTTAACCCAAGAGCCCGAGCATATCAAGACGGTCCTGACAGCCAAGTTTGCCGACTATGGCAAGGGGCCAAGGTTCCACGAGGCGTGGGCGCCGTTCCTTGGTGACAGCATCTTCACGACCGACGGCTCCCAGTGGCACGATAGCAGAACACTGATCCGGCCCATGTTCGTCAAGGATAGAGTCCGTGACATGGAAATATTTGAGCGCTGGTCAGACAAGCTCATCTCCAAGTTGCCAGCCTCTGGTGAGACTGTGGACATGTGCGACTTGTTTTATCGCATGACGCTTGATCTTACCACCGACTTTTTGCTGGGCAGCGGCGTAGGCAGCCTCGACAAGTAAGTTCTCTCGCATGACACTATTGAATGCTTTGCTCACCTTGGCCAGCCCCAAAAGCGACTTCTCCAACGCTTTTACGGTCGTGCAGCGACTTCAGATTATCTTGACAATCATGCTGTATGTACAATTCGCAATTTGCATTGCTCACCCCGCTAACATTACAGGCCGTTTCGTCGCTTCATTCCGCAGCAGCAATACCGTGACGGCATCAAGACTTTGGACAAGTTCATGACACCATACATTCAGCAGACGCTGTCCCTGACGTCAGAGGAGCTGGAAAAGCTGTCCAAGTCTGACAAGCATTTCACCTTTCTCCACAACATTGCGCTCTTCTCCCGCGATCCCAAGGTCATTCGCGACCAGATTATGGCTGTGCTCCTGGCTGGCCGCGACACCACGGCCGCGACACTATCTTGGACCATCTACGAGCTAGCCAACTATCCTGCCGTCTGGACCAAGCTTCGCCAGACAGTGTTGGAAAAAGTCGGGCCGGACCGCAACCCGACATACGAAGATATCAGAGGCATTACTTACTTGACTCATGCCATCAATGAAACACTGCGCCTGTACCCAGCTGTGCCTTACAACATCCGGTCTTGCTGTAAGCTAATTCGCATCAAAACCCCGAGTTGTCATGATACTAATACGCTTGCGTAGTGCAGGATTCTACACTGACTGGAGCGCCTGGCCAGCCCGATGTTGCATGCTTCAAAGGGAACCACGTCATCTACAGCACCTACGCCATGCAGCGACGCCGCGACCTCTACCCGCCCGTGTCCGAGACTTTCGCGGATCCGGACATCTACAGCCCCGACCGCTGGGACCACTGGACGCCGCGCCCCTGGCAGTACGTGCCGTTTAACGGCGGGCCGCGTATTTGCATTGGCCAGAACTTTGCCATTACCGAGATTGGCTACGTCTGTACGTACCCCGTGTGGAAGAGTAGCCGTTACATTTACTGACTCTTGTGGCGCAGTGGTGAAATTGTTACAGAAATACGAAAGGCTGGAGTATCGTGATGATTGGAACGCGCAGTATCACAAGGCAGAGATTGTCGGGTGCCCGGGGCGTGGTGTCCCAGTAGCCTTTTTTGAACCGGAAAAGACGGACGAAAAGACAGATTAAACGAATTTTATTGAACAGTTTTCTCCAGCCTACATGCTTTTCAGTGATGACACAATTCGTTGCGTTGCCAATGGCAAACTTCATTGGATCATTGGAAAGGACCACGTACCAGGTCGCACCAGGGAGACGTTGGAGTAACAGGCTGCTAATCGCAAACGGACAAATACTAACTAACCCAATTCGGTATAAAATCGCGACCTGACAGCTACAAGGAAGAGCTCAAATGTTTGCGACCTAAGTTATTGCTTCACTTTCACTGCCAACGACTGCTTGCCATGACAAATGAGGCTGCGTGGTAGTTATAGGGAAGTGTCAGGCTAGCACCGCACTAATCCATCTGCTGATGGAACGCGTTGCCCTGTGGCAAGGCCCCTTTTTTTTTTGCATCTACTAGTCAAAAAGATCAACGGCTTCAAGATGAGAATCGAGGGCTACAAGGCTATAAAGATAGAAGATGATTTATATTTCAATACGTTAAAACCAACACTGCGTGCCTGCGGTCAAGGTCACATTGCAGTGACTCTCATGCAAACAACCATAGTGGAGCTAAGCTCGATCTTCGCGTCTTTCACTGGTATTTCCAGCTTGGAAATTTTTCTATAAGACTCTGCCTCTATCCTCTATCCCTTGGACTCTTGCATCAGTATCTCGGTTACCATTGAGCCCTCAATATGCCTAGCTTTGATGGAGAATCAGACGACTCTTCGGAGTTTGCCCGCCATATGCGCCTACTGCGCACCCAAACTGGCGGGACGAGCCTGGACCTGCAAAACACGCCCATATTCAACACGGCCGTCAGGAGCCGGGCCAGCCAGCTCTCCGGCTCGTCTGACGGTAGCACTTTCAGTCAATACGGACTGCTGGGCGGCGTATCTCCAAACACCATCGGAGAGGGCACAAACGGCCAGCAACCGTCAGCAAGCGACCCCCGCATCTTTTACAACGTGACGAGCCCTTCCAGTGTCTTCATCTGCGGAAGCCAAGGCTCAGGCAAGAGCCATTCTCTGAGCTGCTTGCTGGAGAATTGCTTGCTACCGTCGGACGCGAACAAGTTGCCGCGCCCCCTTACTGGCGTCGTTTTTCATTACGATACCTTCAACTCCGATACCGGCGGCACACCTTCCGAAGCTGCATACTTGTCGTCTAATCCTGCTGTCAAGGTGCGAGTATTGTGTGCGCCTACCAATCGGGTCAAAATCGAGGTAAACTCTCCGTTCCACGGCACCGGGCATCCATTGCTAATTCGGGCAAAAAAAAAAAAAAACAAACAGAAAATATACAGCTGCCTTCCAAATGTCGTCGTCCAGGAATTCCGGATCCACGACTCCCAGCTCAACACTAAGCGCATGCTTGACCTCATGGCCATGGGCTCGGTTGCAGGAGACGCCTGGCCTCTGTACATGCATACTGTGACGCGCATTTTGCGGAACATGCGTCTTGAACAGCAGGCCCTTGGCGAAGATGGCTTCAGCTATGGAGACTTCAAGAGGCGCCTCACAGATGAGGGTCTAGTTGGCACGCAGCTGGGTCCTCTTCAGCAGCGTCTTGACGCTCTCGAGAGCTTCATGGTGCCCGATCATGCTACCCAAACCCGGCTTCGATCAGGCACGGGAAAGAAGACTCAGATCGGAAAGTTTGCCAAAGGAGCCAAGACAATCGACAAAACGTGGACTCCAAAGGTACGATCAAACTGTAAGACTGAAAAAGAAAAACATTGCTAATAAACTCTCAAGTCTGGTCGGCTGACAATCGTTGACTTGTCATGTCCCTGCATCACAGACGTGACTGCATGCTCGCTATTCACCATCTGTCTCAGCTTGTTTCTGGAGCAAGAGTCTGATGTTGGTCGTGTTGTGGCCCTGGATGAGGCACACAAGTACATGACAGGTTCTGCCGAATGTGAGACTCTCACCGAGAGACTCCTCTCGGCGATTCGACTGCAGCGCCACCTTGCTGCCCGCGTCTTCATCTCCACACAGGAACCGACCATATCGCCAAAGTTGCTCGATCTGTGCTCCGCAACTATTGTGCATCGTTTCACGTCGCCCGAGTGGCTCAACACACTCAAGTCGCACCTCGCCGGTGCCTCAAAGCTGGGTGCCAGTTCAGTCACTGACCCGGACCATGATGGCAATGAGGCCTTTGTGACGCCAACGTTGCGCATTGGCGGCTCCGAAGACTTGTTGGCGGACATTTTTCGACAAATTGTATCGCTCCGCACCGGAGAGGCGCTACTCTTTGCTCCAAACGCCGCCATTGGTGTCCGCCTGGAAAGCGCGAGCTCAGACTATGATTCGGATGATTCGGATGATTCATCAGTGGGGTCCTCGAGTGCCGATGAATCAGAGAGTACAGCGGAGAGTTGGAGGTCATCTAAGGACTTGACGTCCTTTAACAAGAGCAATCCGAAGACTGGGGTTCTGATAGCACATGGTGTAGAAACTGCTGCTTCTAGAGGAAGGCGTGCAACAGACGTAATTCGCTTGGGAAGCGGCGTGCTCAAAATTTCAATCCGCCAACGAGTCACGCAAGATGGTGGTCAGTCAATCATGTCTAGGTAGATGTGAGAGTGACTTTAAGGAGGGAGCGCAGCAATTTGCTATTTTCCTAGGCTGGTTCGCCGCCTTCGAAATCTATGCACGGCCAGGTAGTGCCATTTTGGGCCGGATATGGCGTTTCAGTTGGATTAAGCGGCCATATGTGGATTGATTTCAGATTTTGTATTTGACTGCCATGATGAAGCTTGTGCAGCCACAGTTGTGGTCAGCGACACACTTGCAAGCAATACAGCATTGTAGACTTTCCTTGCAGAATTACATAAAAAGCGATACATATTCCGAGCGATGAAAAAAGTAAAAGCTGTCCATTAGCACATATGACATTACATGAAACGAGTCGCCAGCCTAAAGCAAAAAATAATAATAAAGGGTTTACTGGATGGTAGTATCCGGAGAAGCTCGCGCCAGCGCGTCATCTCATGTCTTGCGAAGACCGTTGGTCGACAAGTCTTGAGACTATACACCGAGAACTACCATATATTGGTGGTTCCGGATCCAGAAATCTGATTCACAACTTCACAGACACTCTGTCGTAAAACACCTTTAGAGCTCCATCAATCACAGCCTTTACCTTGCTTGCATCCAGCTTCTCCTTTCGATCAAACGTGTACAGCCCGTTGACTTCTTGCTCGATATCCGTCCTACAAGAAGCATCGTTAGTCTGAGCTCAAGCATGCACGGGACACTACAGAAAAGAACCACAGCTGCCATGGGGAGATTGTCAGACGTACAGCTGAGTGTATACAAAAGCGCAGCAGTGGCCGCCCTCGACGACGCCCCGCACAAGACGCTCGATGCGCTTCAGCAAGTCGTCTGGGTCCTGCGCCGTCGTGTAGCCCCAGTCCCGATCGCCCGCCGACGCCGCCGCCGCCGCCGCAATGTTGACGCCGCCAAACTCTGTGCACATGACGGGCTTGCTGGCGTCGTGCCCGGCGCCGGGGTCCCGCCCCGGTATCTCGCGGACAAGGACGTCCCGGCCCGCCTTTGGAGCGAGGATCAGGTCGAGGCTGGCGCACGTTCTCTCAAGCTCCGGCCCATCGCTGTAGTCGTGAAACGTGGTGAGGTCCGTCGCGACGTGCTGCCAGCCGCAGTTGTCGTTCACGGGACGTGTCGGATCTAGGGACCTAGAAGGGAGAATTAGCTTTTAGATCGTGACGGGTCTCTTTTGGGCGGTGGGTGGGGTGGGTTGCGCAATACTTTGTCAGATAATAGAGGACGCGGATGTGGTTGCGCTGCTGCGCATCGTCGTGGAGTGAGGGATAGCCCCAGCTCTCGTTGACCGTGGTCCAGGTCACGACCGATGGGCAGTTGATGACGAGCTTCACGGCCTCTGTCCATTCCTGGGTGAAGCGGTCCGCGTACTCGCTGCTAAACTGGTACGCGCTCGCCATTTCGCCCCAGACCAGGAAGCCGAGCGTGTCGGCCCAGTGGTAAAATGCGGGGGACTCGACTTTTTGGTGCTTGCGGCAGCCGTTGAAGCCCATGCGCTTGGCGAGCTCAATGTCCGTTTTGAGCGCCGACGACGACGGCGGCGTCATGAACGTGTCGGGCCAGTAGCCCTGGTCCAGACAGAGCGCCTGAAAGTATGGCTTGCCGTTGAGCTTCCACAGGCCGTCTGAGCACTCAATGGATCGCATGCCAACGTGCGTCTTGGCTTGGTCGACGAGGCTGCCTTTTGAGTCGTAGAGTCTGATGATGGCGTCGTACAACAGAGGGCTCTCCGGGGACCACACGGCCAGGGTACCGTTCCGGAAATTGGCATTGTCCGCACTACTTTTCAGATGTTTTTCAACAAAGGATCGAGTAAACTTCATGTCGAGGTCCAGCTCAGCCAGACTCGTCTCTTTCGACAGAGCCTTCCTGCTCGAAGTAGAGACGAGATGGCCGTTGTACCAGGCTTCCAGCTCAACATCCAGTCTCTCCGCCACCCTGCGCCGCCCTAGAACACTAACGGTAGCGTGTAGAATTCCCTCCTCGATATCGTTTGATCGCAGCACGGTTCCGTGGGAGCTGTCCGCGATGCGTGCGCGAGGTACAACTTCCATCCACACAGACTGCCAGATGCCGCCAGACGGCGTGTAAAAGATGCTTTCGGGCTGCGCGCCCCAGTACTGCTTCCCGCGCGGCTGGGAAAGGTCATATGCAGAGTCGTATACGCGCACGGTCACGCGATGCGAGGTTTGTTTGGCGGAGCCGTCGAGCGCATCGGTAATGTCCAGGTCAAACGGCACGTGGCCACCGCGGTGTCGCCCACTCAAGCGGCCATTGACCCATACAGTGGCTTCATAGTCGACAGCGCCGAAGCGAAGCAAAACTACATCTCGGCGAGTTTGATTGTCATCTGTACGTAGGTCTTTGATGGCTCGCTCATACCACAGCACTTCATGGACACCCCGATCGTTGATGCCCGAGGCCGGACACTGAAATACAAAGGGCACTTGTATAGTGGTCTTTGCGTTCTCAGATTGATTAGACGTCTTGTAAAGCGCATTATCCCCGCCGTGTTTCTGCGTTTCGGCTACTATGCTCTGCGTGACGTGATTGCCAACCTCATCAAACTGCAAGGTAGAATTGTCACCACCGGTGGTGGACAGCGTCACGGTAGCGGGGAGGCCGTGCATATGCCACTTTGCATCAAGCCCAAGGTCTTCATCGTCGAACAAAAAGTCCCAGGGTCCGTTGAGCAACTCCCACTGCAAACCCGGACGGAGAAAATCTGGGCGCGGATACTTCGCAAGGTCCGGCGGTGACGTCATATCGGCAAATTCTATGCTCGATGCTCGAGGTTCGCAGAGATGACGCTGAGGTTTTTTCTCGTGTTACCTGAATGCAGAAGATAGATTGCACAGCCCAGAGAGCTTGGACATTGTGTGGCGTTGTTTCTGCTGCACATCACCTGGTCAACTGCCAATCGCGGCCGGCGTGCAGGCCGCTTTCAATGGAGAAGCGATGCTCAGGTGCGGAGAAGCTGGTGTAAGATTTTGAAAGCAATGCATTCATATTTTCGATATACTTTTTAGGGCCATTTCTCAAGTTAGCTGATAAACCTCGTATAGGTTGCAATGCAATGCCGGCAGACGGAGTGCATTGTCAGGCAGTCAAGCAGTGAGGATCCAGCCCCCCGACGGCGCCGAGCCGCAACTGGGAGGGGAAACATGCGATTGAAGCTCCATGGATACATGAGCGTGCATTTTTATGGACATGTTTATTGAATCTGTAAAAATGGACCTGGCGACATATGTTACCGATGATGCAGAATTCGTGCTGTCCACGGCACCACCGAGTCAAGGCTCGAAGCAGGAACAGGACATGTAAGAGCAATAACTACCAATATAACAAGGCCTGAAAAATACTCAAACGTATAATTCACAATTACAGTTACGATTAGGTGGGCTGGATATCGGGAATGTGACGTAATAGCTCGAGAACCGTGCGCACATAGCTGCCATTGCCAGCCTTGCGGTAATGACGGTGAAGCACTGCCACTTGTGGAATCTTGTCAACATTCTAGATGCTATCCACTAGTTACGGACACATGACAAGGCCGCAACGACACATCCCTGCTGAAAGCCGCAAGAGTATCACGAGTATGTAGTGCAGTAGAGCAACCTGCGACATGCATTGCCGCCCAGCCAGTGACGGCGATGAGTGTCTTGGTCCAAGTACCCAAATAGCAAAAAAGGCACCAGGGGGCATGTTTCGTGCATACGATCGGTACAACGTGACATGAAGGACACTGGCAAGGGACAAGACGACGATGGACCGGCATTGTTTGCGAAGTACCGACTTGAAGCAGAAAGGCTTGCGAACGGATAGTGGTGCATAAACAGTTCCAGTCTTGAGCGTCATAAATTCGCAAATGTGATGCAAGTGAGCACATATTACATGCGCGTTTTACGAGGTGAGCTGAGCTGTGCCCCATGGCAGCTGAGGGCTGAGGGGTGAGTATGGGCTTATTCGGTACATCGGACATTTTTTTTGAGGAGCTTTATTGGCGATGGAGACGGTCCATCAACATTTTCCAAATCCCCGAGGCTAGGTTGGTTAGATGGTGTCTCGGCGACGTGCATAATGCGGTTAGGTTCCAGAAAGGTTAAAATTACAACAATTGGGCTTTGGTGGCCGGTGATAACTTTTCTCTCGCCCTACGCTGATGGGCAGAGAAAATAAAGCCCAAGGTATAATTATAGAAGAAAAACCTGCAAGCGCATGACGATGCGTTTCTCACCCGCAGAACCGATTTCAATACGAGCTTTTTGGGCGGGGTCCCGCAGATCGCGGTGATCTATTCTTGGAGAAGCCACAATCTCCAGACAAGGGTTCGGGAACGACATGGACTATGTCTGAGTCGTGACCTCGCGCTGGTCAAAGCCATGGGAAATGTTTTCTTTTGAAATTAAACAAGAAGAAGATGAAATTTGTTTGTTTATTTGTTTGTTTATTTGTTTGAGAAGAAGAATTCTGGGGGAAGAATAGATAAAAGGGAGCAGTCAGAGAGTGTTGTTGTTGTTGTCCCAACGCAGCTGAGACCTGAGAGGCATGTTCTGGGCATCCACGGCGGAAAGTGGCGGCGGCATGCCCGTGGTCGCGCGTAAATGAGGCATTTGCCATGAATCGGATGATGTGTGCAACGGAGTATGGAAAAGAAAGAGAAAATAAAAAATAAAAACAAAATAAAATAAAATAAAAATCTTGGACAAAGGACCCTGCGCGCCAGGTGGGTATAATCATGGACGAATCGATTCGCCAACTAGACTGTACCTAACTAGTAGGTAGTTAGCTAACCAATCAACTAAAAGCTGGTGGGCAAGCAAATACGAAGCCCGGTGCTACGTCATAAAAGCTTGGCCTATTGCGACCTTGTGCAGGCGCATTCACACCTGCACATCCGGACGGCTGTGGACGCGACGTATTCTTGCGCATGAGCAATCGTGGCAATGTCTCTGAGGATTCTCCATTGATTGTGGACTCGGCCACTTTAAGTCGACTGCTTCTCAGGTTGTCGGGGTTTGCGCCGCTTCTAAAAAAGCTCGACGGTTGGTGTCGAGACATGTATAAGAAGGGGGAGTGCGACCACTCCAAGTTGGGTGACTCGACACTACTCTTCACATTCAAGACACAGAGACAGCTTGATTCATCTTGTACACATTCCCAACAAACCAATCCATCTACCAAGACCCTATACAATTTTCCACACATACATACACACACTTCAAAACCCTCATCACACTACTCATCATCATCACCATGTACGGCCTCACTGCTGCCCTGTTTGCCGCGTCGGCCCTCGCCGCGCCAGCCACCAGCCCCGACAACTGGGCCTGCACCACAAAATCGACCCAGGTGACGGCGCTGCAGGTCAAGGACTTTGACTTTCACGCCGACTATACCTTTACCACGCCCGCGCACCAAAACTCGTGGGGCTATGTCAAGTTTACCCTCGCCAACCAGGCCGTCGACTACGAGTACCAGTGCTCGGCCGCGTCCAACCAGCTCCAAGATTTCTTCAACGGCAACATCAACTACAACTGCACCGACGCTGACGGCAACCCGACTTCCTGGGGCACCTTTAGCTACTCGCGCCCGACGGAGACGCTCGCCATCAACCAGACGTGGACGTGCCCCAACGAGGGCAGCCGCTTCTGGGCCGAGGGCGATGCCAAGCTCGACCTGCAATGCACCGACACCACATGGGAGAACCCCGACTGGAAGCAGGGACAAATCTTCTCGGACCGCAAAATTCGCTGCGATAAGCTGAACCAGGACGTGCCCCTGAAGAGCCTGCGCGCTGTGGCATAGGCGCGGCAAGGGCGTCTGTTTGCATTGATTTATGATACCGTCGACGGATGCTCTCGCTCGATTTTTTCCGCTTTTTTTTTTCACAACCAAAAAAAGTCAAAGACAGCATATTCAAGCGTTGTTTTATTGTTTTCTTACTGACCAAGCCGTATTGTGCTGGTCTACGACTCTCCTTACGACTCTGACGACACGTGGGACATTGGGAACGGGCAAGAATGGCGTCAAGTGGGTGAATTACGCCACAGGGGTCGATAATAATGCGCAACTTCCTCTATAGACAGGGTGTTGGTCTAATAAATTCCAAATCAAATCTGCTCATGGTCGAATATAGGCATCGTGAGGCATTGTGTGACGAGGCTGCAAGCTGCACTTTCGCATTCAAGGGTGACACTCGGAAGCGACTCGTACTTGTGACAGACAACGGCCAAGACTGTCTCCATTAGACAGGTGGCGTCTTTAATGGTCAGCGTTTTAATGCAAAATCACGCAACATGGGCCAGGCCTTGTGTATTTTTGCGAGGCAGCGAGCGAAACGCAAAATAGCGACGCCACGCTTGGTCCTAGTACGGTTGGAGCGCTCGCCTCAGCTGCGGGAAGCGGCGATCTTGCATGCAACGCTGACAAGACGACGACGACAACGACGACGACAGGTTGCACACCACTGGGAACGATGGAGGGCGATGTGGCAGCAAAACACGTGGCGGAACGGAAAGGGAGTTGGGCGGCATGGGCGTCGGTGGGAGGGTCCCGAGCTGGCGGATGAGGATGCGGGATGCGGAACAAGAGAAGAGGCTCTGCTGCAAGACAGAAGAAAGAAGGGTGGTTTCGACAGCACCCAATGAAACAACATCCAACAGGCATACGAATACCTTATTTCATGAGCCATGCCAGTAAAAGCTGTAAGCCTGCAAGCCACAGAAAAGCCCACCAAAGCCGGCGAAGAAACAGGCCCGAAATTCGTATCCGCCATGGTGGGGCATATCCAGCTAAATTTGCTGAGGCGGCCGTTTTGATTGGCTGTGTGGAGTCCAGCCACGATCGCGTCATCGACCATGCTAACTACTAAGTATTGGCGGCTTGTGAGGCTTGCCCCTTCTAGAAGGCGAAGGCAACAACGTTAAAATTTTTGATATAGTTATGGTCTTTTCCCTCGTCTCTCTACTTTGTACGCCGATGCGTTGTATAAGCTTGTATCACAAGGACACCGTCTATTCAATTGCATCAAAGTAGACTGTAGATTATAAACCGTTTATACATGTCAAAATCAGCACTCATTGCCTGCGGGATCGCTCTGGTATGCACATCAACTCCTTCCCATAAACATCTCCATCGTCTAGAAACAGTAACCTTGCTCGTGCTCCCATCATCCAAGTTTAGGGTCCGATGGCACAATTGAGCTAAGCGGATCCAGCCCCCTGGCCCATTGACCCAGCTGAGCAGCCTGCCGCCCAACGACTCCCCATGGTGCAATTCGAAAATGGATTCATCCCAACGGGGCCCCCGTCTCGGGAGAGGGAAGGTGAAAACCTCTCTTTTTTTTAAATAGGCCCCAGTCCCCTCGTCTTTGTTTTCGAGCCTCCCCTTCCAAGCATATACCCCCCTCCCCGGACTTTTTATCTTTCGTCTTTCTCCTTTTGCTTTTTTCATCTTTCTTGGCGCGGTGCTCCAACTGCGACCAAATGGCTTCTTCCAAGGAAGAGACGCCTTCGGGCGCGCAGACGCCTCTCAAGGCCGCCAGCGATACTGAAGTTGGTGTCGTCGGAAACATTAGCGATGTCGAGAGCGGTAAGTATTTTTCTCTTCAGCATTGTCTGCCCGAAAGAAAATCCTCCTCATCTAATATCACCCCGCCAGCCCGCTACCAGGTCGCCCGCGATAACAAGCGCCAGCTCGGCATCCCCTCGGCCTCGCTTCTCATCTTCAACCGCATCATCGGCACCGGCATCTTCGCCACCCCGGCCACCATTCTCGGGCTCTGCGGCTCCGTCGGCCTGACCCTCTTCGTCTGGGTCGTCGGTATGCTCATCGCCGCCGCCGGCACCGCCGTCTACATGGAGTTTGGCACCGGCATGCCCCGCAACGGCGGCGAGAAGAACTACCTCGAGTTCGTCTACCGTCGGCCACGGTTCCTTACCACTTGCCTCTACACCGGCTACGTCATTCTGCTCGGCTGGGCCGCCGGCAACTCGGTCATCTTTGGCGAGTACATTCTTCACGCCGCCCGCGTCGAGGTCACCCGCTGGAACCAGCGCGGCATCGCCCTCGCCTGCCTCACCACCGCCTTTCTCGTCCACGGCTGCGCCCTGAAATGGGGCGTCCGCCTGCAAAATACGCTCGGCATCATCAAGATCCTCGTCATCATTCTCATCATCGTCGCTCCGCTCGCCAACCTCAAAAAGGTGCGCGAGAACAACAGCTTCCACAACTCGTTTGAGGGCACCAACTCGAGCGCCTACGGCATCGTCACCGCTCTCTACAATGTCATCTGGAGCTACGTCGGCTACAGCAACGCAAACTACGCCCTGAGCGAGACCAAGAACCCGGCCCACACGCTCAAGCGCGCCGCGCCCCTCGCCATCGGCACAATCTCCATCCTCTACATGCTCGCCAACATTTCCTACTTTGCTGCCGTCTCCAAGGAGGAGATGCTCGAGTCCAAGCGCCTCGTCGCCGCCTCGCTCTTCCGCAACATGTACGGCGAGTCGGCCGAGCGTGCTCTCTCCGTCTTTGTCGCCCTCTCCGCCTTTGGCAATGTCCTCAGCGTCATCTTCTCCCAGGGTCGCCTCGTCCAGGAGCTCGGCCGCGAGGGCGTCCTGCCCTTTTCCCGCTTCTGGGCCAGCAACCGCCCCTTCAACGCACCCCTCGCCGGCCTCTTTGAGCACTGGGCTATTACCACAATCACCATGCTCGCCCCGCCCCAGGGCGACGCCTATAACTTTGTCCTTAACCTCATCTCTTATCCGCTCGCCATTATCAACGCCTTTGTCGGCGCTGGCCTCGTCTACCTCTACCGCAACAAGGACAAGCGCAACTGGCACCCACCCTTCAAGGCCACCATGCCCGTCGCCGCCTTTTTCTGTCTTAGCAACATCTACCTCGTCGTTGCGCCGTTTGTACCCCCCTCCGACGGGCAAAACGTATACGAGAACCTGCCGTACTGGATTCACTGCGTCGTCGGCTTTGGTGTCATTGGCGCCGGTGGTGTTTACTGGCTCATTTGGACCAAACTGTTACCCAAGATTGGTCGCTATCAGCTCGTGCGCGAGACGTACATGGATGATATCGATGGATGGGAGCGTAGCCGCTTCGTCAAGAAGCCGCTGGGCAGCCATATCGAGTCCTCTGAGAGAAATTTCCATTAAAATTGCATAGCGATGATTGTTTTCTCCTGTATAGCATACATTACGACAATATAATATTGACGGCCATGTTTTGTCGCCGTTTTCGTCATCTGCCATGTATCCCAAGCGTCTAGCTCGTAATGTGTGTGTTCCTGCGTTTGTGCCTGTATTGCCCTAGGCGTCGCAGCGAAAAACTCCGTAAAAATCCAAAGAAAATGCAGATCATAGTTTCCCAGGGCATTGCCTCATCAAGTCATTAACATATATCCCCTTTTAAAAGCCAAAAAGAAGAATTTTTCCAATGTTGCCCTCCTCCTGCCCTCCTCCCAATGCACACTACCACTACTACTCCTCCTCCTCCTCCTCCTCCTCCTTCTTCTTCCGCGCGCTCGTCGCCTCGCGCAGCCGCTCATTCTTGCGCCGATTGACCTTCATGTTGTTCACCTTGTGCGTGTATTCGCCTTTTGGGTTGTTGGCGATGCGCGCGCACCAGCGGTCGCCGGCCGTGAGCAGCGACCTGACCAGCTGCTTGGAGCTGCGCAGACTGTCGCTAATGGCGGCCACACGATCCCCAAACGTCGCGTATGACTCCCATGCTCCGTCCGCGCGGGACCAGTGGTCGACAGTGGGTATGCCCTGCTGTGCGTCTTGCGCAGATTTCTGCGACCAACGGTTCTCTGGTTAGCTGCCGCGCAATGTGACGATGGCGCTGGGGGTACTTACAAGCAAACGCCAGCAGAGTTGTTCAACAACATAGTCATTGAGCGGGCTGCTCAACACCTTTTTCTGCTGCTCCGCGCGCGACGGCATATCGGCCTGTTGGCTCGCGCCCATGCTGGCTGAGCCAAGCGTCTTGTCCATCTCGACATAGTCGGACCAGTCCCAGATGGCGTTGTACATGTCACATACGTACTTTCGCTTGTCGGTATCATGCGCGGGAAACGTTGCATCGCTCGACAGGTTGGTGCAGAGCTTGGCCGCCCGGCGGAACATGCGCCTCAACTCGGCGTCGTCAGCGGCCGCGGCCTCGGCGGAAGCAATGTGCCCGTTGTAGACGCCGGTGCCGGGGGCGTCGATGAGGCTTCGTAGCGCCTGCTGGTTCGGCGTCGTGGGCGCCTTGCCGCCGTTGGGATGATGCTTGATCAGCCTCTGTTTTGGCTTAGTGATGCGCCGGCCGCCGTCAACGGTGGACGTGCAAGAGGAGGAAGAGGATTCCCGCTTGCGGCGGACGGGCGAGGTGGGCAATAGCGGAACAACGGTGGGAAAGGGAGCCCGCGTGAGGGTAATTGGGAAGCCGTCGCTTGTTGGGCTATGGTAGGCCATCGTGTCGGTATTCAGGGCGGTATAGTTGATAGGTGGCGTTGGCGCCTCAAAGACCGAATCTGCCGATTGGTAGAGAGAAGAAGAAGCATAGTTGATAGGTGGCGTCGGCGCCTCAGAGACCGAATCTGCCGATTGGTAGAGAGAAGAAGAAGAAGAAGAAGAAGCATTGTGACTAGTTGCAGGTCTGTCAGCCGTTTTATCGTTGGTGAGCTGGTCCTCGGTACCCTAACTTACCTTTGAGAGAGGTCTGATATAGGGAAAGGGGGATCTTGTTCGAGCATCGTGAGGCCTGGAATACGAGTATAGCCGGGCCAGAATCTCCCGTCTGAACTGATTTCGTCAAAAACAGCTTCATTCTTGATGCTGGGTTCGGTAAAGGCCATCATTGGATCACCGTCACCGCCGTTGAAGTTGATCGGCGGCTCACTATCACTACCCTTCGAGTAATAGTCACTACCCTTCGAGTAATAGTCACTACCCTTCGAGTAATAGTCACTACCCTTCGAGTAATAGTCACTACCCTTCGAGTAATAGTCACTACCCTTCGAGTAATAGTCGTATTCTGAGTCAAAGAAGATGTCTTGGAACTCCGAGGGTTGATCAAGGAAGCCTTGGGTGGGAGCATCTCCACTCGCGGCAAAGCCAGCCATAGTGAAAGAAAACATAGAATGAGTAAGATAGAGAGACAGAGATTAAATAGGTTTCGATGCTCTCGTTATGCCAGAAAGTGCTGCGGATCCAAGTCCTAGAGGGAGATGGAAGCCATAAGTAGAGAGTAACTAAGAAGTGGGAGAGTGTGTGTGGAAAGAAGAATTAGTGAACTGAGATATAGCGAAGCGGATTAATAGATTCAGCGGTATTATAGGTGAACATTTGAAAAGAGGAGAGCCGTGAATTTAAGCAACTGTTATCTCGTTAGTGTGTTTATGTCTTCTCACCGTACACTCACTTACAAGGTGCAAACGGCGCTTGGCTCGGTGGGGTTCTTTATCGAGGCGCAGCTTGCCGTGATAGTGTCGGTATGCGAAAGGTGAGAATGATGTGAATCGAAATTCTTCTAGCATGCGAGCGTGCATATGCAGGCACGGGTCAAAAAGGAAAACGATGGGCTGGCCGGCAGAGGTGTTTGGTCAAGCTGCACGTTCAGGCTGACGTAGGTGAACGTAATGTTATTTGGGCCAGCGATATCCAATGCATCAAACTACTTGAAAGTATTTATATTTCCTTGTTCTAGCCTTCCTTTCATCACACGCAAGCGTTTCTGACGGAATCATGTGCGCCGGAGGTGAGCACTGTACTATCCAGTTGGCAGCGGTTCTGACGCAAGCATCCCATGCTTCTTCCACTGTTCCACGATGTCTAGGCAATCAAAATATGTACAAAGACAATGCAGCTCAGGAATCTGGGTTGCATGCAGCGGTAGCGTCGATCTCGGCCTGCGACATGCATGTTGTTTGGTGGCGCTTTTGTCGCGACAATGCAGGACTGCATTGTCAAGCGGTAGACAAGGCTGGGTGACAATGGGATCAGCGATTGAAATGCGATGAACGTTAACACAAATGCAAGATGCGTCAAAAATGGAAAAGAGAAGCAGCTACCAGCGGCTGAGCACCGAAGCCGGATCGCCGCATTACCGCGGTGGAAGCGTTTTGGCGGGGGCGGCAAGACATCAAGACGTGGAGGAAATGGGACGGCTACGTGTGAGCTGATGTATGAATCAGGAGAGAAATATGTTGATGAACAGCGGCTCGTATGGGGCTCGAAAAGAAGTATATTATCGCGAGGCTAACTGTTGAGTGATTGCTGGCGGCAACGATGTCGTGTTTGAACCGAAGCGGGCTGGTGGTGGAACAAAGACGGACAAAGCACAAAGCTGGCTTTTTGGTGGCGTCAGGGCGGAACGCGGACTAGACTGAGGGAGTCATCGTGGGGGAACGGTGGCTTGCGGCGGGGAAATGAAAAAGTCAAGATTTGTTTGCACCTTTGCAGAATGCAGGATCAAAGAAGAAAAGTTTGCAGAGAAAGAAAAGGAAAAGAGAAACTATATCAGCCGCGTGCCGTGCGGCAGCTGTAGGACTGCAAACGCAGACATTTGAAGCTGCCGCGAGGGTTTAAAGGCAGCTACAAGAGCGGAACTGCGCCGTGGCTGAGATTGGGGCGGTCTGGTCGCGTTGGAGTGTCGTTGAGGTGCAACGGCCTGCGACCAAGGTTGTGGTTGTCTTCTAGGGTTGTCAATAGTGTCAAGACAGACTGATCAGGGTCCGCGGCCATCGGGCCAGTGTCTGGATAGCGCACCCACTATTTATCTGCGACGCCCGTACGAATGAATCAATGCGGAATTCTGCCTTTTTTAGTTTCAACATTCGACGTCCCACAACTGCCTGTAGACTAGGACGTGCCTCTACCACCGTCCGGAAGGGTCGGCAGCTGTCGTGTTGAGTGTGGTTGCAGTGAGAACCACAGCACCAAATAACTATCACTGGAGCCATGTGTCGCTGCAACAGCTTCGGGGCCGACCCTAACGGAATAGCCTTTAAGAATGTTCTTCTTCTGTTATTCTAGGGCGGGGTTCCTTTCCGGCAATTGCTTCGGAACTGAACCCAACGCGGGGGCGGCAAGCCACAAACCAGTCCAGCCTTCTCAGCCGCAGGTCACTACGCTGAGCCCGTGGGGAAATATGGTCAAACTTTATCCCTCTGATTCGGCTGGCTGGACCATTAACTAAGTAATGAGCAAATAAGAGTGTAAAATTCGGCCCTATCCCCAGCGCCCCAGAAACTTCTGGGCGTGGAGTAATGCGCCACCAGATCCACACCCGACCCGGCTCGCCGCTGACCAGCCAGCCAGCTCCCAAGCTAACGAACAAAGAACCCAACAGCCAAAAGAGCACCGACATGGCAGAGCTATTAATGTCTTGCCTACTGAGCACTCAGAAAAGAATATGAGCTGTCTGGTCCCCGAAACGCGCCTCTCTCCCCCTCCCACCACCTGATCATCCACGATCCCGACCAACATTTTGCCTCCCACGCCCATCCTTCACCATGGGCGTCGCCGTCGCCAACGAAAAGTCGAGCGCCGGCTCGCTCAACGGCTCCTCCAACGACAATGCCGTCGTCCTCGAGGCCGCCGAGCCCGTCCACGAGATCCCCGTCCCCGCGGGCACCACCGAGCGCCGCATCCTCACCAAGATTGACCTCCACGTCGTGCCCTTTCTCTGCATCATGTACCTGCTCGCTTTTCTGGGTACGTTGCTGCGCTTCCATACACGCCGTCTTTTTTGTTTCGACGACGTGCGCGGTTCGCTGACTTGTTCTCCCCTGCCAGATCGCGTCAACATTGCCAATGCCAAAGTCTTTGACCTCGCCAAGGACCTTCACCTCGAGGAGCCAGGAAATCCTGACAGCACAAAGTACAATACGGCGCTTGTCATCTTCTTCGTTCCCTACTGTCTTTTTGAGATTCCCTCCAATATTCTGCTCAAAAAGTTCAAACCCCACGTATGGCTCTCGATCAACATGCTGCTCTTTGGCTTCACCACCATAATGCAGGGTCTCGTCACCAACTACAGCGGCCTCTTAGCCACGCGCTTCTTTCTCGGTGTCTTTGAGACGGGCATGTTTCCCGGAGGTGAGCCTTTAACCTCTCTCTTTTCAGAGCAATGACAACTGCACAATTTGACCTTCTACTGACTACATTCAGCCTTTTACCTCATCGGCATGTGGTATAAGCGCTCCGAGGCCCAGAAACGCTACTCCTTCTTCTTTAACAGCACCACCCTCGCCGGCGCCTTTGGCGGTCTCCTCGCGGCCGCCATCGGTAAGATGGACGGCCTGCGCGGCTACAAGGGCTGGCGCTGGATCTTTATCCTCGAGGGCGGCCTCACCGTCTTTGTCAGCTTCTTCATATACTTTCTCCTCCCCGACTTTCCCGAAGACGTCAAGTGGCTGTCCGAAGAGGAGCGCACCTACGTCAAGGCGCGCCTCGCCGCCGACCAGGGCAACCACGCCATCGAGCGCTCTATCAAGCTGCGCGACATCCTCACTGTCCTCAAGGACCCCAAGGTCATTGCCGGCGGCTTCGCCTACTTTGGCATCATCGTGCCCGCCTACGGCTACGCCTACTTTGCGCCGGGCATCCTGCAGACGTTCCACTACGGCAAGATTGAGACGCAGTTGCGCAGTGTCCCGCCCTGGGCCGTCGCCTTTGCCTTTTCCATGGCCATTGCCTACGTCTCGGACCGCATCCGCCACCGCCTCGCCTTTGCCCTTGCCGCCATCTCCGTCGCCATTGCCGGCTTCGCCATCCTCCTAGGTGTCCACAACAACACCAGCGTCCAGTACGCTGCCCTCTTCCTCGTCGCCAGCGGCGCCTACACCGCCATGCCCATCATCGTCTGTTGGTTCAACATGAATCTCGGTGGCCACCACCGACGCGCCATCGGCAGCGCCTGGCAGGTCGGCTTCGGAAACCTCGGCGGCATCATTGCCGTCTACGTCTTCCTCCAGCGCGACTCGCCCCGCTTCGTCCCCGGCTACAGCGTCTGTCTCGCCTGGTTCGTTCTGTCGGCCGCGGCGTGCGGTGTTTACGGCTACATGTGCTGGAATGCGAACCGGAAGCGTAATCAGCTGCCACCCGACGCGGGGGCGTCCCTGACGCAGGAGGAAAAGGACGATCTTGGTGATAACGCGCCCGACTATCGCTACCTGCTCTAACAGAGCATGTGTTTTTGGTATGCGGGCTGGATTATGGACAAAATGTATTTCCCTATAATGTCGGCATTTACAAAATGTTATACCCATGTCAAACAGGTCCGGCTAATTGTTGATTTTATATACCCCAAGTGCGAAGTTACAAGATGCATGTCATTACTACCGTTTGGACTATACCCCTCCGTTGTTGATCTCGTGAATGGAGCCACAAACGAAAGCGAAAATTACTGTCTCGAGAGCATCATAAGATTTGGCCTGGTTAGCTCAATCGGTAGAGCGTGAGACTCTTAACAAAGAGCATTCACACAATCTCAAGGCTGCGGGTTCGACCCCCGCATCGGGCTTTTCCTATAACCACGATTGAAGCAGGACTTCGGTAGTCCTAAACTTTTTTGCCGACGTGTCATTCGCCAGGATTCAATCACACCCATCATAATTGATTTTGTTCAAGAAAGCGGCAAAAAACAACAAGGAACAAAGAAGAGTACCGTCCCGAGAACGCTGTCACTTATTTGGCTGTTCAAGACCATCCCCGTTCTAGTTGGTGGAGCGAGTGGCAGGTGTGGCCCGTTGAAAAGTTCACGATACTCCGCCAAAGGCCCCCGTTTGGCACTCCGGTGCCGGTGACACTTGGAGAAGGCTCGCGACTTCGGAGGCGAACAACGACGACAATCACGATTCAGTCCTCGTTCTATTTGCACTTGGCGAGCAGGACAAAAATGAGTGGGCTTTCTCTTGTTTCATTTTTTTGACCTAATGAGGTGAGCCTTCTTTGGTGAGCGCTGTCTCTGAGGTGAACGCGTGTTGGTTTAGTTGTCAGCGCTTCCGCAAGCTATGCCAACCATATGAAATGGAAGCCGGTTCGGGTTCACGGGAATAAAGGGTAAAGAGTCAAATTACCGAAAAGTATCTTCAATTCTTGCTAGGGCCAGTTTTTTTTTTTTTTCTTCACAAAAATGAACAAAACTACACTGTGCTGTTTCGCGCCCTGACTTACACTAGACCTGGTCCAAGACGGCTCTTCCTTCCTCATCAATGTCCGGGTTCCGCCCAGCCCTCATCAGGCCGTACCTCACCCTCCAGTACGCCAGATCCAGCCCGCCGCCCAGCATCCCCGCCTCAACCGCCGCCACGCTCAGCTCACCTAGCGTCGCCATCGTCGCCTCCTCGCGCTCCGCGACCGTGCCGCCGCTGACCTGCGCCGCCGCCCACATGCGCCCCAGCGCCGCGCGGTACTCGTCTGTCGGCAGCAACGCGACGCGTCCCACGGCCAGCACAAGCCTCGCCCAGGCGCGCACGAATCGCGCCGAAAACGACGCCTGCGCGCAGCGAAACTCGACCGTCGTAGCCGTCGCGCCGCCGAGAGGCTCATCCGCCGCGCCCGGTGCTGCATGCTTGTGCTTGCACAGCACCGGCGCGACCATATGCAGGTCCGCGCGGTGATGCTCGAGCATCGGCTGCAGCTCGTCGAAGCTTGCCGCGTGCCAGAGGTACGCGAGCGCGCGGCCCTCGGCGGCGACGAGCCCCCGCGGGAGGTGGGCGAGCGCGTGGGCCGAGAGGCGCGGGGCGTGCGGCATGAGCAAGTCGGCGCGGCCGGCGAGGCTGGCGGCGGAGAGAAACGGCCGGCCGAAGTCGCGCCGGCTGCGGTCGCAGAGCGGGTAGAGCACGCTCTGGTCGAGGACGAGCGCGAGCGTCAGCACGCGCCGCGCGTAATCGAGGGTGCAGCCGCCGGGCTCGGCCAGCGACAGGTGGACGTGCATGCCGCAGCGGCGAGGGCAGACGTGCGGCGGGGCGTTGGCAGCGGCGGCGTGGAGTGCGGTGAGTGCGGTGCCGAGCTGGGGCAGGGGGCCGACGGCGACGTCGGCCTCGGCGAGGATGGGCGTGTTGAGCTCGCACTCGATCCAGGTCTTGTAGGCGGAGACGTCGGTGAGGTTGTGCTCGCCTTTGACTAGCCAGTAGCGAAAGAGGCCGGCGCGGCCGTCGCGCACGCGGAACCACAGCGGGTCGCCCAGCAGCCGACACGACTGCAGGACGACGGCGCCGCGCGGTGCGGCAGTAAGGAGCGGGTTGCCCGGGCACCGCAGCGGCGTCGTCTTCATCTGGTAGCAGGACGGCAGGCCGGCGACCTGGAGCGCCTCGGCGAGCCGGTGGAAGCAGGCGTCCTTGGACAGGTTCCAGTGGTTCCAGTGTTCCACAAACGGCAGGTGCTCATCCTCCCAGGCGGTGTTGCGGGGGGCGACGAATTCAATCTCGATGCCAATCTGGAGCTGGCTGTCGGTGCTGAAGGAGGGGTTGTCCTCGGCCATGATGATGGGATGTTACTTTGAGTGCCTGGTTTCAGAGTCCTCGTAATATGCATAAGGCTCACGGCCTCTCTACTGTTATATAAAGTGCACTCAATAGCTTGTATACCGATAACGCTGAGTAGTATAAGGCTTCTTGACTGCTTGTATACCGATAACGCTGAGTAGTATAAGGCTTCTTGACTGTCGCGGCCCGAGTGAGCACAACTGCTGTGTGACCTGCCCATAACTATTTAATAGCGTATGCCGTGTAAGTCGGGTGTAGCATGTCTGCTCCCTATGTGACGAAGATGAGCACAAGAATTGCGGTTCGCTTGGCCGATACAGGAAGCCTTGACGGATGACAGCGAATCGCCGCCTTTCATTTGATGAGAGGCTAATCAGACATGGCTCTCGCCTCGTCCGTCATCGAGCAACCTCAAGGCCCAGCTTCTCGTACCACCCTTTAAACTCCGCAAATAACTTATTCAATCCCGCCAGGTTCAGCGGATCCTTGTCGCCCTCCTGCTCCATCCAGCAGAGCATGTTGTGAATGTCAAACGCAGTCGCCAGCATGTACCCGAGCCGCGCCTCTCTGTACACCTGCGCCCCAGAGTCCGCCTCGCCCGTCCGCGCGTTCCACTGCGCGGCGTACACGTTGCAAAAGTGCCGCTCCTCTGCTTCCGAGTAGGGTCGGCAGTGGGCAATCTTGCTCTCCGTGTCGAACCACTTGAACAATTTCTGCATAAAGTGCCCCCCAATGTCAAACGCGCGGTAATTCTCAAACACAAACTCAAAGTCAATGAGCGTGATCCGGCTCTCGTCGGGCGTGGGGTTGTTCTTGACGAGGATATTCATCGACTGAATGTCGTGAATGCACCAGCCCGTCTTGGCGGAAATGGACTGCAGCGCGGCGACAATGACGGTGCAACGTCCGGCGATGTCGTAGTCGATTAGGTCGTCGATGGGCACGCCACCCTCACGGCCGAGCATCTTGAGCTTCTCCAGCCCGTGGTACGCTCTTAAGCCTTTCCCGATGGAAGTGTAGTAGCTCGCAACCGGTTTCTTGGGCAGCGTAGCGCGGATGGTGTGAAACGTGGCGAGGCCGCGGGCCACGTCGGCGCGGAGAGCCTCGTCCTCCACATCCTCAGGCTCCAGGTGCCGGGCGTCGAGAAACTCGTCGATGCGGCCGCGCGTGCCGTCCTGCGTCTCGAACATGCCATAGACGCGAGCGCCCAGGCCAGATCGACCGTACTCGTACGTTAGCAGCGCCTCTTCCTGCTTAGTGGGCACGAGGTGCCGGAAAGCTTCAAAGTCGGAGCCGGTCGTGCGGTGAAATTTGATGAAGAGCTTGAGGGGCTCGGCGGATGGGCCGTCGTCTGGCACCTGCCGCTCCACGACGCAGCTAGGATTGGTAAACGAGGTGCTGTACGTGACGGTGATGGAGTCAGAATCCTGTTCCGGCCATTCTTTGGTAAGAAACGTGGCGATGATATCCCTGGCGATTTGCTGGGTAGGCACCTTGTCCTCTGGCAAGGCGAATGGAAGCTGTGTTAACGAAACCATGGCGTTCAGAAATGCACTCTCAAGGTTTTGATAGTGTCAGAGTCAGGTCTGTTGATAATTTAGCAACAGAAAGCATTTTTCCATCCCTTTCTCACTCACAATGTAGACAGAGAGTTAAACCGGCGAGTGACTCAACAGTGCAGATATTTCTGGGCCCAGACGGCAAATGAACCCGAAAGCTCACTGCCTGTTGGCAATTCATCGCCGCTTGTACGATGCAGTCTGAGACGCATCTCCATGATGGACGGTTCGACTAGTTAGTTCATGTCCAACTTTCCACCTCAAGTCAGTTACAATTGGTCATGCTGTTCGATTGGCTGGCACTGCACAGGCAGGAAAGTGGCGTCTGCAGACGTCACGTTGCCAGCAGGCAATGCGATCGAAGACGCTGGGAAGTCCAAATCTCGATCTGGTACCAATAGATTAACCCAGTCCGGAAAACTTGACACACACAGTTGTCGGAAGCCTACACGTGCCCCTTTAGAAGTTTAGCGATGCACGCCCTACAAGAAACATTCCGTGCCCCGCCACGCCCTTTGACCCCGCGCCGGCCGGCATCGCAAGCGGCGTGCACCGATTTCCACCACTTCCACAACTTCCACAAATTTCAGTTCGACATCCATTGGTACACAAAAAGACATTGATCCTTGTCTCAATCGCATCAGAAACCTACAGGAGCCCAATCATCTCCAATTCCAGTCGCGTTCATCATGTCCGACGGTGTCATTCGTCACGCTCGCAAGGAGGGTACGTCCGACCCCGCCAAGTGAACCCCGCGACCGTTCTAACACCAGATTCTCGCAGATGTCCCGGTCATCCTCGACCTGATCCAGGCGCTTGCCGACTACGAAAAGGAGTCTGACGCCAACAAGGCCACCATCGAGACCCTCACCAACACAATTGCGTTTGCGCCGTCGGGCGCGCCGTCCGACCCCAACACCACCGCCTACGTGCCCAGTACGGAGCCCACCTCGTCGAGCCGGCCCGCGCGCTGCCTGCTGCTTTCCAACCCTGAGGGCGAGACGGTCGGCATGGCGCTTTACTTTTACAACTATAGCACGTGGCGCGCGTGCCCAGGCATCTATCTCGAGGACCTATTTGTGCAGCCGTCGCAGCGCGGCCGCGGTTACGGCAAAGCGCTGCTGGTGCAGCTCGCCAAGGAGGTCGTCGCGTTTGGCGGTGCGCGCCTCGAGTGGTCGGTGCTCAAGTGGAACGAGCCGAGCATCAAGTTTTACGAAAGTGTGGGCGCGCAGGGCATGCATGAGTGGATGACGATGCGTGTCACCGACGACGGCCTGACCAAGCTCGCAGGACTGTTGGATTGAGAGATGGTGTGAAAAGCAGATCTGGTTGACTAGACTCCGGCAGGTTCAATGTAGTAGAAATACAAAATGTACAAGAAAAGTCATGTTTTAGCATCCGCTACTTAGCCAAATTTTTCAACGGCTGACCTTTGGCATCAACACCGTCAAAGATGCACTGCTGTTGCGGGGTAGCGTCTCTGAGTTTGGGCAAATCCCCAAAGATAAACTCGTACTGCAGCGTCCGCGGGTCCTGCTCCATTTTGGGCGTGAGCAACCATGCACGTTGATACGCTCGTCGGAACCACCGCGGCGAGAGGCCGTTGCCGGAGCGCGAGGGACCATACGGCCCGGTATCCTGCTGGCCAGACCGCGCGATGCGTTTCGCGCCGCATTCCCGCTCCACCGTGGCCGCAGAGTGGGATGCGTATCGCATCAACGCCACCGCTTGACTCTCTCTCGGGTGTTCGGAGGCAGCCCCGATGATTGTTCGCCGAGCCGGCATCTGCCACTCGCCGGATTCTTGCGCGCCGCGACTCAAGCGTCCCAGCAGCTCCCACTCGCCCTTGCCCAGAGGCGGCGGCATCTTATCCGCGGCGCGCCGCCACCACCTTGCCCTTTTGGCGTTGACGACGCATTCCGCCGGCGGGTTGCCCCAGATGTTCTCCTTGGGCACGTCAACGTCTGGGTTCAACGTCTTGACCGCGGATCCCAGCAAATGAGATGTGGACTTCGCTTCGTTTTGACGCCGGCGCAGTGATGACAGTAGCTGCAGGAGTTTCGGTTGATCCCACTTGAGGAAAAAGCGATTCTTTGGGTTTCCCATCGGTCGCTTTACTTTTGGCGCGTCGGTCGAGGTTTTATCCGCTGTATTTGCTAGGTCGCTTCCGCTCGTCAGCGCCTCCAGAGCCTCAGAGTCCTTGACGCCCTGCGGCACGACAAACTCGCTCATCAGCTGCCGCCGGCGCGTGCCGGACCGGCCAAACGCTTTCGAGATGAGGCCTTCCATGCACTTGCGATTCCCCGTGTTGGCGGCAGACAGAGTGCGCAGCACTCTTTGCGCACGTCCCCAGTGTGATTCGGCCCGGGGGTCATATTTGCGATGCTGATGAAATCGCGTCTGTATCAGGTGCTGAATAGTCGGACGGACGGCGGGAGGGAGGTAAGAGCATTCGCGCAGCAGCCGACGGTAGATGGAAAGACCCTTTTTTGGCGTCACGGCGGCTGCATGCGGCGCCGGCATTGTCTGTTGCGGTTGATGGGGTCAATGTGGCCGTAGATGGTGCGGAGTGAAGCTTGTGTGAAGCTCTTTTTTCCGATCTTTTGGCATGTGGAGTAGCGCCAAAGCAGATCCTGACGCTAGCCAAAACCCTACCCCGAGCGGCGACAAGGTTTGATAGAATTTACACCAGAAGGTGAAGCAAATAGGCCAATGTGAGGTAAACTTTCACTTGTGTAGGAAGAGTGAATTTAATGATTAATGATGTTGGCTGTCCCGAAAACCCTGATGTTGTTGCGCGGGGTTGTCGCTGTGGTGGATGTAGGTACGGTAATTGACGGACGTCAGTAACTAGAACAGATGTCTTTATCGGTTCAATGCATTCATACGCCGGGAATTAACCCGAATGTCGAGACACAGAAGCAGTTCCATCTGCAAGTGTCTGTGTCCGCTTGTTGCGTACGAGCCTACCTCCGTACCATGGCACTGTACCGTTTGCGATGCTCGACTTCTGCCCCAGATCCACATGGGTGACCTTGCCAGCCACTGGCCGGCGAGCCAATGGTAAGATTCAACAAAACGATGGCTTTGGTTTCAGTGTCAAGTCTCCACGGAGTACATCTGTACTCGGCAGCATGAGGGAGATTGATAGGCGTAATAGTGTCATAAATGCAGAGGTAAAAAATGAAACCACTTTAGAGTGCCCCACAGCAAAGACACGTCAACGCGGTCTGACGCGACACGATACACGACCGAACACGAAATCACGAAACGGACACGCTCTTTTGCTGCAATCAATTAACGACCCTTGGCAGCCTCCATTCCACTGCGCGGCACCTGGCATTTGTACCTGCGACAAGCAGAGTTATCAAGCGAGCGTTGCGGTAGTAGCATTCGAAGTCTTCGACCAATAGTCCTCTCTCGGATCTACAGAAACAGAAGCGATTTTCTGAACCAATTCTTTATTGGCGAATCAATATCAAAAGACAAGAGAATTACAGCGCACGAGTGCTGCAACATCACCGACGCCACAAACTCGGTACTTCCTCATCAGCGCTGATTGCTGGTCTAGGCTCCGCCCGTGATCACACACTCACAGGGCAACCACGCACTGAAGCCCCTCCCTCGGCTGAGGTACCTTTTACCTCTGACCAGCTCTAACCACTTCATTTGCCCGCCCACCTTGGCCTCATTCTCAGTCCTGCAGTCCTCACCCTTGTCATCTCATTCTCTATCACAGCAGGTCATATCGCATTTCCTCCACGAGAGCGCTTTTGGTACCCGGACTACTGTATTGTCTACACTTCTCCATCTTACCGATACTCGCCCACCGCGGCACGCATCGCGCGTACTTTTCAGCTATATGCGTCACCACCGAGATCCCTCCTTCGTATAGTCGCTGCCCATCATGCCGTCCGCTTCGCAATCTTCACAGCAATCCTTCACCATGAGCCAGCAGTCGCAGCAGGCGCCCCCCAACGCTTCTTTTCACCGCGGCTTCACGATCAACCCTAACGCTCCTCAAATCTACTCGGTGGGTACCATACGCAACTTCCAAGGCTTTCACTCCCCGAAATGCCTTTCACTAACATGGAGGTATGCAGGCATCCTACTCCGGAGTCGATGTCTACGAAATGGAAGTCAACAGTATCGCTGTCATGCGACGGCGCCATGACTCTTGCCTAAATGCCACCCAGATTCTCAAGGTCGCAGGCGTCGACAAGGGCAAACGAACTAAAATCCTCGAGAAAGAAATCCAGACCGGAGAGCATGAAAAGGTGCAGGGAGGATACGGAAAATATCAGGGTACCTGGATCAAGTTCGAGCGCGGCGTCGAAGTCTGCCGCTCATATGGCGTCGAGGAACTTCTCCGCCCCCTGCTGACCTACGATATGGGCCAGGACGGCGGCGTCGCTGGCCAAGGTGATCTCAACACACCTACCAAGGAGCAGGCTATGGCTGCCCAAAGGAAACGCATGTACAGTTCCAGCGCCGAGGGGAGGCCCAATGGCGTCAACGGCACCTTCTTCAAGAATATCTCGAGCACTGCTTCACACGCTGTCGCCGCCATTAGCAAGGCTCGATTCGACTCACCCAACCCGCGCAGCCGAAACGGCCCATCCCAACCACCTAGCTTTAGCAGACAGCCCTCGATGCAAAATGGCGATGAATTCCCCGGAAATTCGCAACAGAGTTTTGCTTCGGAATACAGCCAACACGTCGACTCCGCTTACTCGACGCAACAACCCAACGGCGTAGCTCCTATGCCCGAAGCTGAACCGCCCCGGAAGCGCCAGCGAGTGAGCATGACACCTGCTGATAGCTTTGGAGGCTACAGTCAAAATATGGACGCCTATCCGAACGCATTCCCTGGATCTCCGACCGAACCCAACGATTCCTTCATGTACCCACAGAGTGCCATCCAGGACCGATCACCCATTGAGGAAGCCAGCGGGTCACAAGCACCACTTCCGTTCGAGCTGTCTCAAGGCGCCGAGACGAAGCGCAATATGCTTATGGGTCTATTCATGGACACTTCCGCCGACGATACTTCGAAGCACGATATGCTCCTCACCTGTACCCAAAGCGAGCTCGACATGCCTATTGATTCCCAGTGCCATACTGCTCTGCATTGGGCCGCTACTCTGTCGCGTATGCCTCTCCTGCGAGCCTTGATTTCCGCTGGCGCTTCTCCATACCGGGTCAATGCATCTGGCGAAACCCCGCTTATACGCGCCTGCCTCGTAACGAATTCAATGGACCACGGATCCTTCCCTGATTTGCTAGAGGTACTGGGCGGGACCATCGAGGCCCGGGATCACAAAGGTCGCACTGTCCTGCATCACATTGCCGTCACAAGTGCCGTGAAAGGTCGTAATGCAGCAAGTCGATATTACCTGGAGAGCTTGCTTGAATGGGTTGTTCGTCAAGGCAGCGTGCCCAGCAGCCAGAATGCGGGCATGAATGGTGCTGCACCGAACGGCGCTCAGGTTACTATTCCCAAGATGGGCATTGCTCGATTCATGAGTGAAATCGTCAACGCCCAGGACAGCTGCGGCGACACTGCTTTAAATATTGCTGCCAGAATCGGCAACAAGAGCATCGTGTCCCAACTCCTTGAAGTCGGCGCTGACCCCAACATTGCCAACCGCGTGGGCCTTCGGCCGGTCGACTTTGGCATTGGTGTCGAGAGCGCCGAGGAAAAGCAAAACGCTGAGGCGATCTCGGAGAAGCCCAGCGCCTCTGGTTCAAGCCAAAAGATGCGCGAAAGCAGCGACGAAATTATTGCTTCCATCACGCACCTCTTGGGAGAGACCAGCTCCACCTTCCAACAGGAAATGAAGACGAAGCAAGTTAGCCTTGACTCGATGCACGCCAACATCCGCAATACCTCCACACAGCTCGGCGATGCGCGCCGCAAGATTGAGCAGCTTACAGCATCAGTGACCAGGCAGCAGCTCGCCCGTCGAAAAGTCGCCAACCTAGCGCACGCCCGCGAAGACGAACAGACGCGCTTGATGAATGAGCAGTCGCGCTCGTCGCAACCGAACCCCTCGTCATCATGGGAGACTGAGCTAGGCGCGATGCTCGAGGCAGCCGAGGAGCACAACGCCGCGGGCGGATTTGGCGCCGAGGGCATGCTGCCGTCCACCGCCGTCCTCAAAGCGCGCATCCGGGCCATCGAGGCCCGTCGCGACGTCACCCGCAAGATGGTCCAGGCCCTCCAGGGCCGCAGCCGGGATGTGGAAGTCAAGTACCGCCGCGTCGTGGCTCTGTGCACCGGCGTTGCCGAGAATGATGTCGATGCCGTCATTGACGGCCTGCTCAAGGCCGTTGAGAGTGAACGCGAGGAGCTGGAGATTGACCGCGTCAGGCGCTTCCTAGGCGGTGTCGAAGGTGTCGTGCACTAGTAGTGCGCGTCTCATTCTTATTGCCATTCTCCAGCAACTTTCGGCATCTGTACATATTTCTCCTCGCCATCTTCTCCAACTGTTTGTTATACTAGGGTGTTGTTGCAATTTCGCTGCATAATTTATAACAGGGTTTCGGAAATGGGGTTCTTGGAAACGGCGGAAACGGCGCTCGTGACGACATTGTTGGGAATATGTTTTACTTCGGTCTGCTTTGCGTGAGCCTTGCTTGTTTTTTGCAAACGGAGGGAAAGCTCTGGTGTTTAACTGTTTTATGGAGTATTTTGTGTGATGCCAGCCGGCTGCGGCCAAGGCATAGGTTTCTTCTGCTCCTTATCTATGCGGTCTATTGTCGCAGATTATCCTTGTGGTATCTCATCACGATGCTGATGCACCGTCCTGTTCTCTTAAAATCTAATGCCTTACTGCGCATCTCATTCACAATGTATTGTAGAAGTCTGCTCTGGTGATTCCAGTCGATGAATGTATTGTCTATCGAGATGTTGCCCGTCTAGACACGATAATGGGACAGAATGATATCAAGAAAAGAGACTGTCTGTATTATCGCAGACATGATTTGCCGCACACACGCCATGAACGCCCTCGCAATGCCTATAAACATGAAAAAAAGACTTCGTGCTAGATAAGCTGGTGTTTCCATCACGAAGCTAGTCCATCCCGATATACACCCTCCCATCTAGATTCCACGCTCGTAATCTTGCCCTTGAGCGCATTGATCTCCGCCTCCAGCTCGTCCATGTTGCGGTTCAGTGCAGAAATCTCCTCGAAGCGCCGCGCGCGTGTGGCTGCCCGCAACATCTCCTCCACCATGAAGCGCTGTTCCTCCAGGACGGCGAGGCCTTCGCGCAGACCCTTTTCTTCCGTCTCGAGCTGGCTGACGACAGTGCTTGCTTCGCTGGCAGCCTGCGAAGCGGTGTCAGACTCGGCGAGCTCCGTGTGTCGCAGGCCTGAGGAGGCGGAGTGCACGGAGAGGTGCCGCGCGGACCGCACGGACCGGGACGATTGGTTGCGCAGGAGTTGCGGAAGACTCTTCAGCGGCAGCATATTAGTGTGCAAAAAGGTGCTCGCGTACGTGTAGATGGCCGTTTGCAACCGTTGTTGTGTTGGGCTCTGCGTCGGCAAGTCTCTAATGCGCTTCGCGGCGATGCCGTATTTCCCGAAACTGTCAATCAGACGTTTTCTGATTTTGCTTGCTTCTTGAATCTGCGCCCGCGTAGGTGGCGGCTTATTCAAATCAACTTCGCCAGATTCTAGCTTGTCCGGCTGCAGCGCCAACAGAACGCGGTGAAATGATGGCAGAAGCTGACGGATGCCTCGCTCAAACTGCCGTAGAGTCTCATACGCTCGCTGATCTGCGGGCTTTAATTCTAAAGAAGCGTTGAAATCTCTACCAGAGAATATCGTGTGGTTACAGTCCTGACACATACGAATGTCGACCTTGACGAGGCCCGTCGCGGGAGCTGGTTTCTCAGTAGGTTGTTGTGAGGCTGCATGTGTTAGGACTTGCTCTCTAACGGTAAAAGAGTGTCGTTGTCGGGTGTACTCACGTGGTGCAACTTCAAGACTGACTTCGAACGAACAACCCGTCTGTATGTCCGCACAAACTACTCGACCACATATGCGACAGTGGTGTCTTCTAAATGTCCAGGTGCCAAATTCTTGTTGACAGTATGGGCACTTTGATACGACTTCATCATCCTCCCACGGCACGACAGATTGTTCGATTGCTTTTCGTTGGTTATTTTGTCCCGTCAACTGGCTGACTGGCGACAGTATAGAGCCGTTTGGTTTATCAGGTGGATCGACCAGTAATCTGGTCAGTTTGGTCAGTCGCTTCTCCAGTCGGGAGACTTCGAGCTTTTGTCGCTCAACGCGCTTTCTTCGAATTTCTGAGAATGCAGCTGTGTGGTCCTTTGAGACCCCTGTGTGATCATTGTATCCATCTCGAGACTTGTAGCAAGTTTCGCAGACACGGGCCCAAACGCCGCGGACAGGTTCGTGTTCTGCGCTCCGACTTAATTTCACTTGGTACATGGTATGTTCTCCGCAGAACAATCGCCCACATTTTCGGCAATTGATGCTACCATTCATAGCCCCGAGGTTCTTTCCACAGGTGGGATCGGTACACCGATCATGCCCTGTTGACCGCTGCCAGTGGATCCTGGTGATGAGCTCCTCGGGATCAATATGGACTTCCTGCGATTTCCCAGGAGTATGCGACACGGGCGGTTGAATAGGCTGAACCGTCTCGTTGGATTCGAAAACTTCCAAACCTCGAAGCTTTTGGTTGATCAGGGACAGCGGCTGAAAACGCTTCGCCTTTAGCACCTGCTTGTCGAACCATGTCTTCACTTCGTCTTGCTCCTCGGCGGGTAGTTCTTGATGAGTGTCGTCGATGTGTCGATTGAGCTGTAATAGAGTAACCTAATGATTGTTTTGTGAGCACGTGGCCGCTGACTTGGGCGCCTTGGCGCATACCATCTCCTCATTGCAAATCGGACAAACAAGGCCACCATCGCTGGATAGCCCAGCCTTGGGCTGCGCGCCGACGCTGATGCTGGATCCGATGTCATGGCCAATATCCGGTAAGCTGCCACTTATGGGCGGCGACAGCGATGAGGAACCAATCGAGACAGTGCTTTCGGACGGTGCCATCGGGCTGGAGGCACGAGGGGCAACGGATGGCGGCGCAAGGCCCTTGCCGCTGCCTAGGATGCGACCACCGCCGAGCTTCCGGCCGGACATTGCGAGTCGCCGCTTGCGAGTTTCCGTGAGCTAGGTTTTTGGTGCGTCGTTGGAATGAGACCCGCCAGTGCAGCAACCCGAGACGACCTTTGGTGTTCGAGCTGCCTCTGGCGCTGTTGGCATCCAGAAGTGCGGAATGATTGGCAACGGGTGGGATGATGATGGCAGGTGGCGACCAACTGTGACCAGCAGAGCTGGGTTGGTGGAGACCCCTGCAGAAGGCCGCCTTGTGGGTGTGGACTGTGGAGCGAGGGATCAGTGGTTGAGCGGCCAGTAGGAGGGGTTATGAAGGCCAATCTTCGCTTGCAAAGAAATCCACGGTAAATGTACACTTACAAAGATGTCGTCAATTAAAAGAACCGAGACTATACTTCCAAGCGCGGTATAGGTATTGTGTATCCGTACCGCTTGACTTGTAGCTGGCGGATGGGCTGTTTGCTATTAATTATCAAAGGCGGGCCTATAAGAGTGCTATACCGGCCTGTCCTAACAAATGCCTCTCTCTTCGTATACCATTTTGGCTGTTCAAGAAGATTCGGACGATTTTAACATCCATATCACGTACATATGCATAGAACTAGTGTTGGTAAATCATCAGAAATAATATATATGACCCTAGATCCCCTTCTCCTCGCACCTAAATCGGCCAGCGGCAAGTCCACTAATAGCCCGCTGCAAGCCTGACAGATGCCCACTCCAGTGACCGTTTAGACCCTGGCAAGCCTGGCTAGCGCTTCAAGCCTTATCGCCGCCTTATCGGAGCTCGACCTACTTGCTACTTGTTCCGACTCCAGCTCATTTCTGCCCATCTTGAACCTTGCAACCCAATCTCGCGAAACTTGCTCATCATGGCCAAATTGTTTCCAGATGTTCAGCCCGGAGGTAGTCTCATTCTCGCGTGGCAGGTCAAGGGCAAAAACGTTTTAGTTGTCGGCGGCGGCGAGGTACAGTTCGCCAATCCAACTTCCTTTGACCACAATAAACTCCGAGATGCTAATTCCAACAGGTTGCCGCAGGCCGCATCCTCAACTGCCTTAATGCCGACGCCAACATTACCGTCGTTTGCCCTGCAGCGGGTCTGAACAAAGAGGTCGCCTATCGAGTTTCTGAGAAGCAAGTCACACACATCGACCGAGTCTTCGAACCCTCCGATCTCGACGATGCAGTCATGGTCCTGGTGGCCATTGACGATCCAGATGCATCCACAGTGATCTGGAAACTATGCAAGGAAAAGAAGATCCCCGCCAACATTGCAGACGTGCCGCCCGAGTGCGACTTCTACTTTGGCAGTGTCCACAGAGATGGTCCCCTTCAAATAATGGTCAGCACCAACGGTCGCGGACCTCGGCTTGCCGCATCCATCCGTCGTTTCATTGCTAGCAAGCTCCCCAACAATGCTGGCAATGCCATAGATGTTATTGGGGAACTACGGGTCAAGTTACGCAAAGTTGCCCCAAGGGTCGAAGACGGCCCGAAGAGGATGCGCTGGTGAGTCCCCGACGACGACACCTTTTTTCCTTCTCTTAGGAACCTGAGATTGACGAAATCGGCTAACTTGATTTGACGACAGGATGTCCAAGGTGAGCGACACCTACAAATGGGAGGAGATGTGCCAGATGACACACGAAGACATGGAAAATCTGCTCTTATTTTATCCGGCAAACAAGGCCCCCTCTATGGACATCATCAAGTCTCTACGAGATGTGCGTGATGTCGAGGCGCTCGATATATTCGAAGGATCATTCGGGTTCAGCATTGGCGTATGAGTGACTGTTGTGCCACATCGAGTGAGCGCTCTCATGGCGCGCTCCCAAATTTGGACTGACTAATTCTCACTGCATTCGAACAAATTGTATATATTGTATCATAGAAGAAAAATATTGTCGCAACATGCATTGCTGGTAATTCGGATGTGCCCAAAGCTGTCGCCTCGTGATTAGTCATCTCCACAACACTTGTTAGAACGTTCTTCACCCATAGTTATCTACACGCTCCACTGCAATCGACACGCGCCAAACGCCAGAGGACGACCATGGCACTCGCCAAGTAGCGGGTATTTACAAGGTTGACGCGTCAATTCTGTTTTACTGGTCGTGCTGGCATAAATCTCCCGACTGAGAACTCTAGCCCCGGTACATCATGGCCGATCAGGATGTTTCCACCTCAGAGACCTTCTTCAGCGAGAGTCCCATCGTTGAAGATGTGATTCCGCCCTTTTTCAACACCACTTTTTCGACACATCGAGTGTCGCCGCTTTTCATTGGGCCGCAGTCTCTAGACCAGGCCCGACTTGATTTACTCGCCCATCGTTTGCGAGACACTCTTGTAGGAGATGTTGTACGGGGCATTCAAATCGGACTGGAATCTCTTGAAACGCCTGTCGGACAGGTTGGGTCACTGCGTTACGTGAAGTTCCGCTGGTTCACACCATCAGACGTGCTTGGTGACCGAGACGTTCTTGACGACGCTACGGATCGTGCACGAGGCGAGGCTGGTGATGGCTCAGACAAGGGCCTTTGGGTGGAGATCCGGCACGAAAACGCGGCCTACATCGCTCTCCTGCTACCTGGATACACAACACTACCATCAAACTCATCGGTGAAGCCCTCGGACTGGGCTATGCGACCTGGAAAGGTGGCCACGGATAATGCGCTGGATGAGACAAGATTTCTTCATCTACCCTTGCTTTTGCTGCGCATGCCACAGCCGCTCAAGCACGTCATTGGCGATTGGCTCTCCACGACCTTTGATTGCCGCGTGAGCAAGCTCTCACTGGGAACAAAAACGCTTGTCAATGTCTGGGAAGGTTGGATTGAGACTATGGGCTTGTCTAGCAAAGGGCCCGACTTTGTGGTCACATTGGCCTTTAACGCGCCGCTTCGCGATGGTGAGGGTACCTTGGGCTCCGATTCTGATTCGGATGCAGAGGCGACGATGGACCCAGGACTGCGGAGCATGAGTGTCGCAGTCCCGCCTCACGATCTCCGCCGCTTTCTACGCACAGGCGAGCGGCTGCGGCCGGAGACTAGCGGCACGCCTGCCTTATGGGAAAAGGATCCCCGCGAGCGGCGACGCCTTGCCGGGGGCAACATGGATGACGGATGGGCCTGGAGAACTGCCACCAGCACCGGGGACCAGCCATTCACAACAGCGCTGGGGCGATATCTGCAGCACCACTTGGCCTTGAACATGTTCCACCCTAGCGTACGAGTTACTCAGATCTCCTGCGGCGGATTTGTGCTCGCCCAGTCAAGGCTCAAAATTCTCCGCCGCGGAGACTTGACCGATGATTTATCCCGCGCAGCGTGGATGTTTGCGACCCAGCTCGGTGGAAGGATACGTGGAGATGAGCTTCCATCTGTTATTCCTGCGGGTGTACCTTGAAGCAAGAAATATGGGAGGCTATACCAGCAACAACAAGACAAATTTAGCAGCAGGTTGTCGGCAGATTAGTCGACGAACGTGCATAAGAGGCCATTTCCATGGCATGAAAAGAAGCCAAGCGAAGCCACCGCATCAGCTACTGATGTTGGCCAGTTTGCCATCTGTTATCAAGAATGCCATGTTTGCGTTCTCGTGGCTTTTGTAGAGACATGCAAAGCGCTACACACTTTTTAACAAGAAGCAACTGTGGCACCAGATACCACACCAGAAACACGCCGCCGAGGTTAGCGTAGTCTAAATACAGCATGGCCTCGTACGTAATACCCCTCGTCTTCTACGCCTTTATTAGCACCACATCATTTAGACAAAAGTTTCTACATTAACTTTTGAAAGAACCGCGGCAATACACAGAGATATTTCTCGATTTTGCCCAGCAATGAAGGCTGTCATATTTGGAGCTACAGGTCTTGTGGGGAACGAGGTTCTCAATGCCTGTATCGCCACCGATAAGATCATCAAAGTTTATGTGGTCACGAGAAGAGCGCTGGGGGATGACCGTGAGAAGAACCCCAAAGTCGATGTCATTTTGCACTCGGATTTTGCGCAGTACCCTCTTGAGCTGCTGGACAGACTCAAGGGCATCGAGCTGTGCCTCTGGTACGCAAGCCAGAGAAGAGGCGATCACCGCCGCATCTCACTTCATATGTCTACGGCGGTACTAACATCAGACCCTGTTTCCCATCCTAGGGCGATCGGTGGAGTGCTGTCTAAGTTTAACAATGACAAGAAGCTTGCCTACGCCGCCAACGTGGTGTATCCTTGCGCAGCAGCCTCCGCCTTTGCCCAGCACCTCGGCAACGATTCGCCCTCGGGCAGAATTCGCTTCGTCTTTTGCAGTGGCAAGTTTGCCGAGCCAGATCCCGCAAAGCTTCTCTGGTTCCTGGGCGACTCGCGCCGATGGAAGGGCGAGACGGAGACCTTCTTGCAAACACTAGCCAAGCAGCAGCCAGGCAGATTCGAGGCGTTTTCTGTGCGCCCGGGCTTGGTCATTCCCAATAACCCGCCGCCAGCGATCCGCCTCGCGACTGTTGTCTCGCCAGGTATCACTGCACAGCAGACAGGCACGGTCATGGTCAGGATTGGGCTAGATGGGTGGAAACAGGCGGTGCTGGAACAAGATGAAATGCTAGCTATTCACTAGGAAGCGTGCAGAGGTACTTGAATCCGTCTGCACCATTTCTTTGGTATACTGTGCGGTAGCTACCATTTACGATTATGGTTGTCCCAGGAGATGTAAGACAAAACGCCTCACCAACTTTGTATGTGTACTTCATGAGATGGGGACTCTTTCGCGCCGTCCTTGAGCGTGAGCGGGCTGCAATGTGTAGAGTTTAGGTACGCCACCACGACAACGCGACGCCTTCATGAGCGCAGCCACGAAACCTAAACATTCGATTATTGAAAGCCCAGAGGTATTTGAAGAGCACAGCGTCTGCTGTCTTTTGCACCATCTTCCTTCTTTTCCTCCACACCACACCCCGAGGATATTTTCATCTTCTCATTGCTTTTTCTCGGTGAGTGACACATTAGTTTTCCTGTCCTGACTGGGGAGCCTCACGTCTTGAGAAACTCTGCTTGGCTCTGTGTCTTTTCTTTTCTTTTATTCGGTGGATACTGATCGACTCAAGAATCTGTTCTATACTCTCGAGACATCTCAAAGGCATACGGAAACCCGGCAAAGTATGCTGTTCTTTCTGCTTTGCACTCTAAAACTAACCAGGCCTTCTTAGAACTCCCAGAGTCATATGGAAGACGATACTATTTTCTTTCCACTCCAGCTATCCCCATTTGAACAGTTGACAGACTTTGGATACAACGGATACAACGGACTCAGACGCTTCATCGAATCTCTCACCTCTCTCATCGCCGACATGACTCCCGAGGCTTGCGCCGCCAGACTAGCGCTCCTCGTAATATTAAGCATAGCTTTTCTTTGTGGCATCGGTGTCTGCCTATACTACCTGATCGGCTGCCTCTGGCGCAAGTGGAAGATCTACTGGCAAGGCAACCGCACGCATTTAAACGGCTTGCAGAAGTTCCGGAACTTGTGGCCACAGCAATCGGCTGCCGACACTAATCCGCCCTCCAGCAATGATCACTCCTCGGCCGAGCAGTCACGCAGGCTCCACTGGAGAGCAAAGGTTTGGGAGAACCTGTCCGGAAGAAAGGCTGGCGCGTCGGGTTCGGGTGTTTTGCAAGACAGCGTTATTGAGCCGCCCATGCCTGCCGCGACGACCGATAGCCGCCAATACGTCGGCTACATCGTCTAGCCTTCACACCTTCTCCCTCTGTTGATTGCGCGTGTTATATTTCTTGCCTCTGCGACTTTGGAAAAAAAAACTATGAGATGTGCGGAGATGGTGGACCAGACTTGAAAGATGAGAAAATACCAGGCTCGCAATCAATGATGTTCAGTTCGAGTTGCGTTTGGTCATTCAAATTATTTCCTATGTTTGTAGAACAATCTCAATAAACTTTGAATACTTCATTCTTGAGTACGGCAGAACCGGGTCAATGGTTAAGAGGTCAACTCCTCGGGTAGGACAGAGTCTCTTCATATGGCGTGCCACAGTGAGCATGAAAGCTCGGGCGTGTGAGTGGGGAACTTTCTAGCCGATATAGTATCAAAAAAGGCAAGCTCTTATATCGAAGCGTGATTGGTTTAGTGGTAAAATTCTCCGTTGCCATCAGCAACGTCGGGGAGCCCTGGGTTCGATTCCCAGATCACGCATCGCATATCTTTTTTGTCGACTTGCCAAATTAAGTTTCTCGTCTTGTGCTTCTGTTGGGTTTTTGTTCCCTCCGAAAGGAACAGTGATTCGGGTTCTCTTGCCTGGCAATATTTTCGCTGTATCATGCACGTTGATAACTCGTATCTGAGTGAAAGACTGGGTGGCGCGTGTGCTGAATTATAGTACTGCTACATGGCGATGATACCCTGCACATCAGCGCTTTTTTTTCCTTCGGGGCATTTGGATCCCACGTAGAGCTGCAGCTGTCAATTGTCCTGGCTCAAGAACACGTTCGATTGCACTGATTCTGTCTTATGTTTGTATTGATAAGTGTTACAAGTCATATCCGTAAAACGGCAGAAGAACTACCAACATGGCCAGCCGTAATCAACTAAGCAGACAAGAAAACCAAATACGCATAAAAGATTCACGGGTTCGTCCCAGACGCCAAAAAGTCGTGCTTCAAGTAAAGAAATGCATAGCCGCTCTTGCTTCATTCCCAGGCAAAATAAAACATGGATTCGTAGCGGCATGCTTCCGAGTACGCCGCCTCCGACAATCTTTCTCCATCCTCCTCATGCATGCGCTTCACTCGTCGCGCATCCGAATCACTACTGCGGTTCGCTCATGCCTATGTGCCTCCAGCCAGCCCGTGCAGCACCTTAGATGATCATCTGGGCGACACCGGCGCCGCCGAGAGTCTTGCTGCCGATAAAGGCCTGGCCGCGAATTGCAGCGAGGAGGTAGCAGAGACCTGTGAGCAGGAGGAACACGGCGAGGACGATGAGGGTGCTGGTGGTAACGGTGAGGCTGATGAACTGAATGGCGGACATGATGCCGTAGGCGGCGGCGCGCAGGTAGTTTGTCGAAATCTTGCGGACAAAGGCATCAAACTTGCCCGACGTGGGGCAGATGCGCAGCAAAAAGGGCACCTCGATGAAGAGGATAAATAGCGCCGAGGCTCTGTTGACGTCAAGGTTAGCGGCGGGCGCCTATGAACACGGGCGTGTAACGTACAGAGCTAAGGCGCAGAAGATGATCTTGAGGGGGTGAACGGTGAAGATGTTGGCGATGCCAAGCGCAACGCAGAGAATCATGGACAGAATTCCGAGCCTAGATGATGAGCTAGATTAGCAAATTGGTCTTGCGTATTCTCTTTCTGCGGTGGTAATTTGTTTCTCGGTCGGTAGTCCCGGCTCGGGCTCGCCAAGGCCAGGTGTTTTTTCGCAGCGCGGGTCGATAGAGTTGGCCTACCATTGTGCGTAGATACCTGGAGAGCGAGTGGTTAGCCGCAAGGACAGATGAGTGCTTTGATAGAATAAAGCTACGTACTGAAGTTTCTCGTTTGAAACTCCTCCTTTAGCGTCATGCTGGGCGAGACTGTGTGGCGATGTTGTCGTGGGTTCGGTTGGCGGGAGCTCTAGCTCTAGGTAGCTGCAGAGTGTCCTCTCGGCGAAGGGGTGGGACTGGTGAGCGCGAGCTACAAAGCAGGCTGTTGTAGATGGTGGTGCTTGTACAAAACCCGACGATGCGACAATAGCTGGCGAAATGGATGTAAAGCGGAGGGGTAAATTCGGTGCAAAAGACACGGGCGGTGATGATGGAGGAAGTGCGTTTCTGAAGGCGTTGACTGAGAGATTACGCAGTTGCGCACGTAGCCTCTTTGAGGCTGGTTGGGGCCGGCTGTGCTACCTAGGTGGACGCTGGATACCTAAAATTGTGAGAAGGAGCCTTCAATATCCAGGTACCAAGTGTCGAGGGCGCTAGGCGACAACATTCAGGGACCTAACAGGCATGGCTACAGTGGTCGAGGTACCTCATCGGTCGTGTGATGGCAGGCCAACATTCATGTACTTTTTATTTACTGGGCTGATTGGGAAGAGTGGGGTAGCAATGAGAGAGCTCCTTCACCTAAGGTACCTACCTATGCCATTGGTAATAGTTACATACATCAGGCCATTTCTGTTGACAACACACTGGGCAGCTAGCAGCGGCACTATCATCGTCCACGGATACCTGCGAGCTTCAGAAACATGCATATAGGTAGTAAGATGTCCGCCGAGTAAACTGAAAATTGTTGCAATGGTTAGTTGCTGCACCACGCTCGTGCACTGAAACAGGGTTCGTAGCAGACAGATGGAGGACACCTGTGACCCCCAGGCTCCATGTGTTTGATGGATCTATTTAGACGAACGGACAAACAGGTGAATGACGGGCATGAGCTGCCGAGGAGGAAGGAATATTAATACCGATAGGATCCATGTTTCAACCGCATCGTCATTGCAGCCCTGATCCCACTCAGTGACGGAGTGCCCCTCTCAACCTCTGCAAGCAAGACATGTCATCGACAACAAATGAATACACTGCAAAGCTAACGGAAATTTTGCCTCTCAAAAAACAAACCTTGAGCCCAAGCCCAAGATCCACACTTTCTTCAGGAGGCACGACGGCGCCTCTTGCTGGCTGCCGTTTTTGGCAGGCAAGCGGCTGAGACTAGGTAGGTTTTTACTGGTGACACTGACAGTGCTAGGCACCTTATTACTTTGCGGTGCGTCGGTGCAGCACGCTAATCCTTAGTAACTACTAACAGTCGACTAGCTTCTAAAATGTCACCTGAAAAAGCCTAAAAAAGCCAGTAAACCCCCAAAATCACCTCCACTGGGCTGCTGGTGGCCGCCTTGACAAGCTTTGCTTGCAGCTGTCGTCTCCTTTTTTAAGCCGTCGACTTGGTGACTTCGTGTCCACCGACCGTTCTCTTCGCTTTTCGGCCTCGGACGGCCCTCCTTTTCGTCCCCTTCTTCCTCGTGGGCCTCCTCTTCTTTTTACTATCTCATTTGATTTCGTCGCCTTCAATCCCTACCCCAGTAACGGCCTGGATAGCTGTCCCGTCACTTTGCTCCCTCTACTTTCCTTGTATGGCCGGTGTCCCCCCTCCTCGACGCTACGGCACACGCTCCTTTTCTCTTCGACGATAATGCTGGCGTCATCTGCTTGAGCTACCTCGGTCGTGCGTCTGCAAAATCCCATCGACCGCTTCTCCTAACCTGTCTCACGCATCTGGGCCCCCTGAATCTCGCTGCTCAATCCTACGCAAACACATTGTTCGTTGTCCACCGTCCATCCCAAGTTCGTCCCTCGGAACGCCCTTTCTGGGCCGCGTGTGGCTGTGTGCCGGGTCTCCCTCCGCCATGTCCGGAGTCATCAGCAAGCGCCAGCAGGCGCGTAACGAGAAGCAGCTGCAAGAACTGGTCCAGACTATAACCGGCAATAATATCTGTGCCGACTGCTATGCGCGCAACCCAGGTGTGTAGCTGCTTTATAGATGCCACTGATCGTCTTGATGCTCTAAGCTAACGGGTACTAGCATGGGCCTCTTGGAGCGTATGAATCTCTCTCGCTGTCGACTGACGAGAATGAAATATTAATGAACACCCGACTAACAAATGGTCTCTTTCCTTTAGTTGGGCGTATTCCTCTGCATGCGATGTGCAACCATTCACCGGAAGCTCGGCACCCACATATCCAAAGTGAAATCACTGAGTATGGATAGTTGGTCAAACGAACAAGTCGACGTAAGCCACCTGAAACCTGTGCAAGTTGCATCGGTAACACAAACTCACCATGTCATGCAGAATATGCGCAAAGTCGGCAATGTCGCTTCCAATCGAATATACAACCCAGACAACAAGAAAGCCCCTGTGCCAATCGATGCCGACGAGGCTGATTCGGCCATGGAGCGTTTCATACGACAAAAGTACATGCACAATGTCACAGCTCAGACTAGCAAGCCACGAAGCCCGATATCCGACGAGGGCACTCCACCCCCGCCGCCGCCAAAGAACTCCAAGTTTGGCTTTCGCGCAGCGTTTTCACGATCCAAAAATGTGCTCGACAAATCACCCAATGGCTATGCGCCGGCCTCACCCCCGTTGACTAACAAGCCATCAAAGGTCTTCGGCGCCACTGTAGACTATGAAGCTCCAGATGACATGGAGAAGAAACTGGCCAAGCTTCGAGATATGGGCTTTCAGAACGACCAGCGAAACTCCATTGTCCTCAAGGGGGTAAGTGGCAACGTCGAGCGGGCCGTCGAAGCCCTTGTGCGACTAGGTGAAGGAGATCGACCTCCACCTGCGCCGCCAAAGGAAAAGACCCTTCGCGCCACGAGATCCTTGACCCCAATGATGCCCAACTCGGCCGGACTTACAGGGGGCTTGAGTGTCATCAAACGATCCGAGACTGACCGTCCGACAACATCTTCAACTACGTCTACGAATCCATTTGACATGCTAAACCGCGCACAACCTCAAACAGCACACTCTACGGGCTCGTTGCAAAACACGAATCCCTACACTGCCCCTACGAATCCTTATGGCTTTCTGTCTGCGCAGGCCAGTCCTATTGACCAGGCCTTCCAGAATCTGACGATCTCTCGGCAGCAGACGGGGGCTTCTTTAAACGGGACTGGGTTCTCCGTGCCAATGCCGCCACTGCCGCAAACGTACGGGCACTCTGCGCCAGCCAGCCCGCAACCGCAGCACGGGTTCGGGCTGTCTAACAATGCAAGCTCGCCAGTTCATGTACAGCAGCAGAGCAGCTTGCAGCCACAGTCGACCGGGTACAATCCATACTTTTCGCAGCTGGGACATGCCATGCCACAGCACCAGTACCAGCCACAGTTTGCTGCGCAGAACGGCATGACGCTGAACATAAACCAGATGGGTGGACATATGGCTTCGAACCCGTTTCTGCGATCACCGACGCGAGTAGCATCACCGCCGCCGCTGGGTCAAATCTCTGAGACGGCGACTTTCAGCACCTCACCCCTGCCACTTGCCTCACCTGGGACAAACCCATTCTTTGCTGCGCAGCCGAGTATGCCATCGCCCGGCGCTCAGCAGCAGCAGCAGTATATGCAACCACAGCAACATGTGCAATATATGCAGCCGCAGCAACATGTGCAGTATATGCAACCGCAACAACATGTGTACCAGCAGCAGCCACAGCCACAGCAACAGCAACAGTTTGCGCAGCAGCCATTCCAGCAGCAAGTATTTCAGCAACAGCAAATGTTCCAGCCGCAGCAAACCCATCAGCAACATTTTGCCCCACGGCACGACAAGGCATCTATCATGGCTCTGTACGGTCAATCGCCAAAGCCGCAACTGCAATCTCAAGCGCAGAGCATCCCGGAGAATCAGGCTGTGAATGCATTTGCAGCGCCGACCATGCCTGCAACAGCACAGCAACCACGCAGCGCATCACAACCGCTACCTGGAACCAATCCATTTGCGGCCAGCATGCAGCCGGCTCCCGCTCCGACGGCAGCCGCTGCGACGGACGCATACAAGACTGGGCGGCAAATCAGCCGCGAAAGCATGAATCTGGGGCTAGACATGGCGTGGACTAACAATGGGCGGCACAGCCCTGATGCTTTTGCAAGCCTGAGCGCGCGGCATGTATGATATAATGAGAATAGGATACCAATAATACCTACAATGTGTAACCAAGCTCCAGAAAGGTTGAGTTGAAAGGTTGGACGTGAATATAGACGGTGAGATGGTGTGAGACAGGCCCCTGCGGTGCATGCGGGAGACACTCATTGGCACACGTTGGTGTAGTCGCAGGCATGGCGTAGGTGGCAATGATGGTGGCTAAATACTGGTGGCTAAATACTGGTGTGCCAAGACAATGGGGTATGGTTATGGTGTGACAATGTGGCTGCTGGTCAGCATGATGCCAATTGCGCAGACAATTGAAGAAGAAAGGACGTTAACGGTCAAAAGAGAAGGCCTCTGGCACTGGAATTGTGTCATCTTATATTCTGGCTCACACGACTCTAAAACGCCGGGTTAGGCGATGCATTGCAGCGTGTCTTGGCGGTGCCAGACGATTGGCAGATTCAGCACAGATAGAGTTTGGAGCAAGTTGGCTCTTTTGTACCTGCTGTGTGGGCACAAGCGTGCATGGTACAAAGTGTTTGCTTGGGCTCCGCGGCAGCCGAAGCAATGTCTGAAAGACCGCTGCAAAAACGTCAGTACTATTGATTTATTAGGCGGGCGCCATGATCCATCGCCCCCGCTCGCTAGCCTGACTCTGTAGGTAGGGTGTGGTGGTGTGGTCAGCAGACCATTTTATTAGGGGTGTCTCTTGTCCGCCACGTCCAAATTCTTCTCTCTTCTCACCACAAAGTCTTTCGCACCGCAACCCTCCCCAAACCGCTCTACATTGCTCCAAGCATCGTCACTTTGTGACTGCTATACGGCTGCACTTGCGTAAAAGGATCGATCCATCTCGAGAATTAAAAAAGCTTCCACAAACCAACCTAACCGATTTTTTTGGCCCAACAAGTCAATCGCCACCGAATCCTCATTAACCACTCGACCTCGAACAATCAACGAACCCTCTTCAGACGCAACGCTGGAAATCTTCAACAATGTCGCCCATGAACAAACAGAGTAATTACAGTAGTAGTAATTGTGGCGAGGACGTTGCTCCCCAGGTCAACGTCCTTGCCTCTTGCTACATTGTCGGTACCGCGGCCCAGCTCAAGGGCCTCCACTACTGCACTACCGGGGTCACAGGTACGCACATCACCAATTCCCAAGTTGCACCGCGTTTTGCCCGAGCATACTGACAAACAACCACAGGGGCGGAGTGGTATTCCTGAGGTCCCTACCTCAGGATTTCCCTCCCCACCAACAAGCCCCCCCCTCGCCGCAATTACTTCGACCAACGAGCTCGCCCTCTTGCCCAAGCAGCAAACCAGCAAGAGGCGCGACATCCCGGGCAGCCGTCGCCGGGATCGGCGAGGGGGGGCAGCACACGTAATCAGGGAAGAATGTGAGAGATTCTTTTGCGAGACCATGAAGACAGCATTCCGCGGTGAGAGGAACCTGTCGATGCATGGCTCCGGCCTGACCGGTGCTCATTACTTGCAAACGCCGCCGCCAGAGAACCGGCTGCGCGCCCGTGCCGATAGCAGCACCAGCAGCGATTCCTTTTCCTGGCAGTCTGGCCATTGTCCGCCCACCAACGGAGGCGGCTTCGAGGTCGACGCCTGGATGGAGGTCTGGGACTATGTCGGCGGCGCCAGCTTCCGCGCATTTCTAGCCAGCAGCGGCGGCGGTAATGACGACGACGGAGAAAAAACGCTCTTTGTCTTTTTCGACCTTCAGGGCGTCATGGGCCGCGATCTGAAAAAGGCACTCATGGCCCTCATTGAGCTCGCTGACGGTCCTCTCGGTTGCCGCAGCATCGTGACGTGCATGGACCGCCGCATGCCCGTCGACGAGGCTCTTGAGCTTAGCAAGAGCCTTCAGTGGGTTGGCTTCGAGATGACGACGCTCGACCACTGGGCCAACGAAGTCGACGTCACCAGTAATCAGTGGCTCTTTATGGGCATGGAGCTGTAAAGGTGACGCTCCAAGTGGCTCATTGTTGGCAGTCTGTTTGATTGAATGTTTTATTATGATGAAATTGCCACTTTACTTTTTATTCTTGCAACTAAAGACTGCATGTTTTTGTTTATATTTGCTTTGCAGTCAATTGAGCAATTGCTGTCTTTAATTCTCTGTACCGGTGTTATAGCAAGCTCTGACAGCTGATTGCACAAGTCTTTTTTTTCAGATTGACTGGTTCTTGTACATGTTTCAGAATGAAGTACTTGAAACACGAAAATGGCGTTTTATGATCAACTTTTCACTACTTTTTCAACATGATTCGCGGCTGGTACACCGTTCTGTGCAATAATTGTCGTGCTCGTTACGTGACGTGACCTCCAAGTGACGGCACCATGCTGATGCTTTCGTCGTGAATGCAGCTCGAATTTCGCAGCGCGAGTGTCTCGTAGTTAGTACGTGTCTATATATCATTAAAACTGCGGATCCCAGTCCATAATTGCATTCCATCCATTTCTTGCATTTTGCACCTATTCCTTATAAATCATCCTCTTCAAACTTTCTCACCACCAGATCCTTCTGCTCCAAATAATCCTTGACCTGTCGGACCGTGTACTCGCCCCTGTGGAACATGCCCGCGCCGAGGGCTGCGTCCGTCGTGGTCTCGCAAAACACCTCTTCAAAGTGTGCCGGCACGCCCGCGCCGCTCGACGCAATGACGGGAATCTTGACGGCCGCCTTGACCTGCGCCACCAGCTCGAGGTCGAAGCCGGAGTTGGAGCCGTCCTTGTCGATGCAGTTGAGGAGCAGCTCGCCGCAGCCCATGGCCTCGACGGCCTGGGCGAGCTCAACAACGTCCATGTCGCGGATCTCGCGGCCGCCCTTGATGGTGCAGGCGTACCAGCAAAATGGCTCGCCGCGGGGTCCTGGCGTGCGCGTCTCGACGAGAGCGTGCCGCGTGGCGTCACGCTTGGGCACGTAGACACGCTTGGGATCGACGCTGACGACGACGGCCTGGTTGCCGTAGGCGCGCGCGATTTGCTCAATCGCCGTGTCGCCAAACAGTTTTTTCCCGAGCGCGTAGTACTGCTCGGCGGCGATGACGGCGTCGGAACCGATTGATACCTTGTCGGCGCCGGATTTGAAGTACATGGTGGCGATTTCGAGCGCCGTCACCTTGGTGCCGTCCGTGTCCACCGTGTCGCGGATGCCGCCGCCGATGGTGAGCGGCACGAAGACGGTGCGAGACGTCTGCCGCAGCACCTCGAGCATGGGCAGGTCGGCGACCGGGCAGTCGCGGAAGGAGGTGATGTTGAGGAACGTGACCTCATCGGCGCCGTCCTCGTAGTAGCGCTTGGCCATTTCTACAGGCTTGCCGAGGTTGCGGACGTTGTTGCCCTCTGTCTTTTCGCGCACATCGTACTGGTCACCCTTTGTGACGACGAGGTCACCCTGGTCGTTGGCGCGCACGTCGAGGCATGCAATCACGCGCCTCGTCAGGCCGTCTGTCGGAGAGGCAGCGGCGGTCTTGTCCAGGGGCGTGCCGAGGCTCTCCGCGCCGGCGCCGGTGAGAAACGCACGAATAGTGCGCAGGCCGGCGACGCCCGACTTTTCCGGGTGAAACTGCGTTGCGTAGACGTTGCCCTTTGCAATGGCGCCGATGAAAGTCTCGTCCCCGTAGGTGCCGGTGGCGACGGACCAACCCTGGCGCTCGAGCACACCAGCCGTGTAGGGGCACTTGTAGGAGTGGACGTAGTAATACTTGGAGCCGGCGCGCAGGTCGTACATGTGGCGGCCGCGCGTGTCGGCGCTGTTCCAGCCGATGTGCGGAACGGGCTTGTCGGCGTCGGCGAAGCGGTCGAGGGACGCGGCAACGACGCCGAGCCCGGGCACGTCGGGGTCTTCGGCGGAGCCCTCGAAGAGTGCCTGCAGGCCGACGCAGACGCCGAAAAAGGGCTTGCCGGCGGCGATGTGCTGTCTGATAGCGGGCAAGTAGCCGGATTGCGAGAGTTGTGAGAGGCAGTGGCCAAAGTGGCCGACGCCCGGGAGGATGAGCTTCTACGCGGTCGTCAGTGACGGGAGGGCAAGCTGCAGAGTGATTGCTGATGGTGGCCGTACCTCGGCCTTGGGCACATCTTCGGGAGACTTGATCCACTCGACCTGGTATCCTAGTTTCTCAATGGCATTCACCAGACTGCGAATATTGCCCGCAACGTAGTCGAGCAGGTGGACGGTCGGCATTTTGGGCGGGTTTGTTGTCGGCGCGCGCGCGCGGGGTGATGGAACTGGATGGAGGGGCAGCGGCGAAGAACAGTGAGAAGGCGCAAGGGTGTGCAGGACGAGATCCGAGATCCAGGTCTATTTGAATGATGACAGAGGCATGAAATCGAACCAGGCACGGGTTGGGAATATCTGGATTGTCAAGTGCAAGGATGAGAGGTCACAAAAAAGGTGACTCAAAGTTTGGCGTTAATCAAGGGTCCTGAATTTGCGCTCCGGATAGCGGGGCAGTTGCTCGCTGCTGGATGACGAGCGGCCTGGGAGATGGCGCGAAAAAAAAAATCTGGCGTTGAACAGTGCCTGCATCGGCGCGCTCTGGCAAGCTCCACAACAGCGCAGCATCTTGATGAATGAATGAGAACTCGACAAATGCTCTACCTTTGACAGATTTTGCTTTTGAGCAGTGATTGCTCTGGCCCACAAGCCACGATAATCCATTCGAATTACGACGCGACGCGACCCGATACGACTCGACACCTATACGCGCCGACCGCCAGCACCAGCTCATCATGGCAGAGAGCTCAGGCAGTGCTCAGGATGCGTCGGCGCCTCTGGTTCTCGACGAGGCCCTCGAGCAGATGCTGCAGGACGACCAGGAGGAGTGGGAATACGAGTACTCGACTACAGAAACCGAGGTGGGTGTGGCAGGCTGATCGGTGCGCCGTGCACATGCTAACGCCAGGCTGCCCAGACGTACTACCTTACGCTGGAGCTATCGTACCCCGAATTCAAAGGCACGTCTGCCAAGATGAATATACACTCGCGCGGCGGATACTATAAGAACTGGCAGGACACGCCTGGTGGTGCGGATTCGGCCAACCGTTCCTCTGGCACGGTCGGCTCTCGCGGCGCGGGCGCGGGCGCGAGCGGCGATGCACAGATGAAGGAAGAGGACAGCAGCAACGATGAGATGGAACAGGCCACAGCCGAGCCAGACGACCAAGATGGAGGCAACATGATTGATCCGGCGCTGCGCTCCAAGGGCAAGGAGCCAGCACGGGACAACATTGACTTGACGCGGGCGTCAACAGCAAGGGAACCAACTACAGAGCCTGCGACGGCTGGTGATCTGCCTCCTCGTGAAGAGGAACCCGAACTACGGGACGAAATACAAATACTCGAGCTGCACTCGGACCACCCGCTCATCTCCTACCGCGGACGCCTGTTTGAAGGCGAGTGGGCGGAAATTATTGGCACCGAGGCGCTGCTCGCGCAGCACGACTCCACTCAACCGCTGCCAGCGCTGCGGCGCGTCCCCGGGGACATTGACTTGCTGGGCGCCGTGTCGTCGCGCATCGTCACCAAGGAGAAGATTGCGACGGCGCGGCGGCAGCAGGAGGGCGAAGACGGCGACGACACGTTGGCGGCGACGCGCGCCGCGTGCAACATTCACGTGCCGGCGAGAGGCGGGGGCAAGGATCGAACGGGGGCGCGACGGCAGCAGGCGCGGTTTCTGGAGAATTTGATGGCGCTCAAGAGGATCAAAGGCCAGACGGACGAGGTGACAGTGTACGCTCTCGACGGCGAAGGCAAGGACTTTGACGATAAAAAGGATCCGGATTACAAGCCGAGAAGGAAGAAGGCGGCACCACTGACGGCAGAGGCGGAGCCGGAGGAAGTGGAGGCGGGAGGACGGGGTAGTGGCGGTGCGAGACGAGGTCGGCGGCGGGCGGCGGCGGCGGCGGGGGTAAGAAGAGGGAAGCAGAGGGCGGTGATGCCGCAGACCAGGTCGACACCGACGCCGGTGCGGTGGGAGGATTTAGAAGAGGAGGAAGTGGATGAAGATGAGGATGAAGAGATGTCTATGGGTTAAAAGTGTGTTATGGAATAACGATTTACGAAGACCATGTATGTATACTAGCGATATCGATGTACGAAGGTTTGTCAGGAGTGGTCGAATTCGCAGAAGTAGTGCGGTTAGTAATTTCCGACTGCGAGCGGATGCGATCACCAAATTGACCAAAAAGTGCGTAAATAAGTGGTATGGTCGTGACTTGACTCTGGCTTGCCTGGCTCGTCATGCTCAGTGACGCGCCGACCAGCGACAACGGCCTCTGAGCTGAGAACGTGGGGGCGGCCATGTGGCGCGACGCCGGGCCATGATTCGCCGACCGGCCCGGGCGAGTGACAAAAAACGGCGGCGTATATAAGCCGGCACGCGGCGAGGAACACGGGACGGAAAAACAGGGGTTGGTTGGCAGCAAGGACCACGTTTTCGCGACGAGGTTGGTGTCATGGAGGTGCGGCGCGCCCAAGAGGGGGAGTTCTTCTAGTTACCTTAGTTATTGGCGTGTAGAGTGACGAGGGAGGGAAATCGGGTGAAGAAGGGAAAGAAACATATGTTGAGCATGGCATTTGTGAGTAGTAAGGGTTCTGACATGTGAAGCACAGCTCTTTCGCCATGTGAAGAGAGGGCCGTGTCCGATGCGTATCGCATCTGTGCGGCGGCGAGATTTACCAGTTGCCAGTCACCCACCAGTGTACTGGTAAAACGGTTGGACGGACGGTGACTGGTGCCGCCGATTTGGGCAGACATTGGTGGAGTGGAGCAGGGAACAGGCAGTTGAAACTCTGAGTGGGTTGGTGCTCTCTACTATCTAGTACAGTGGTGACTGTACTGTGACAATGCTTGCCGCGGCTGATGTAACTTGGCATGGGCGGTCATTGAATAAAATTGGAGGGTTTTTATATGTTTTTCCGTAATTTTTTTTACCGAAATGAAAGCAGTCTAATCTGAGATGCGCACTTAATCTGTACATGTACAGACACGGATATGCAGTATCCGTACAGATGATGTGATGTGCGGTTCCCCACTACAACCGGCAGCGGCCACTCGGGTTTATTCCCCACCAGCCCGTTTTGACCGTCCCAGCGTCCAGCCCCTCTCCACTCACCAGGCACGCACACTTGGCACCAGACACAACCACACCGTCGAGACCGTCTTGCGTCTTTCCTTCTCCCACCATCGTCGGCGTCTCCCTCAACAACGTGGGCTCTTTTGTCGTTGCAAGCCGCCATCCTCACACAGTCCCTATCTTTACACCCTTAACTCTATCCTCTAGCTTTTTGCCTTTCTCTTTCTATCATCCATCTCACCCCAACAGATTGCGGTCCGTCCTAGCTTGGATCGACGCCACCACTCAACGCAAAAGGCGGTGCACAGGCACCCGCTCTACAAGTCTCTCGTCATCAGCTTCCCTCGCCCGTCAGCATCACTTCTTGCCATACCCTGTGCCCGCCTCTGTCATTTTTTGCGACTGCCTCTCTCCCTCATCATCTGCATAGCCATGAGGTAGCGTCACTTGCGACTTTTTGAACACATCCCTTGTCCCGCATCAAGACACAGTCGTTACCCGACAAACATCGCCATCCATCCTTCCTCAGCCACGTCTTTTTTGCATACAACGCGCCATGTATTGGATAGACCGCATCGTCATTGCGACGATTGCCTTTGCCGTCCTCGTCTATGTCCTCTGGGCTGCCCCCCGCTACCTCGATCCCACTGGCAGCGATCCCGTCAAGCAGGAGCGCGACCGCCGATGGGTCAACACAAGCCCCTACTTTGTTGACCGCCAGGCCTGCCGCTGGCTGACCCTCTGCGGACTGCATCACCTCCGTGCCGATCCGGCCAGCCGAGAATACCGTCACAAGAGGCACGGCCAGCACCCGCTCAACCCTCCCGTCCCCGACGTCGGCCACGGCGATAGACCCACGTACAGCCGAGAGATCCCCGACTACGTCTTCAAGCACGCGCCGCTCGTCCACCTCTACTCGGGCGAGCAGTTTTGGCCCTCGGACATGCGCGACCACATTACCCACATGGACGTCCAGCTCAACTCGACGCTCCTCGACGACGCCGCGCCCTGGGACCTCTATACCATGGGCAGCCTCAACAACCTCGACGGCAGCGTCTTCCTCTACAGCAAAAGCGATGTTGAAAGCCGTCCTTCCTGGCTACACAGCCGCTACAACATTCCCTCTGCTTTTTCCCGTGGTGCCGGCTCGGCGTCGTACGAGTCTGCTGATCTGGACGAGAATGCCTTTACCGCCACGCCTCACCACCCGCACACGCGGCCCTCCGACTATGGCCACTCGCGCGCCATACGCGCCCAGCCCACGCGCCAAAAAGTGCTCGCCGGCGCCGCGCACGAGCAGCCCGCTGTCGGCGCCCAGGGCCACAAGCCTGACGCTCATGGCTACTCGGCCGCGCCTGCCGTCCTTGTGCTTGTCGACAAGGACGATGGCGTGCTCGACGCCTTTTGGTTCTTCTTTTACTCATATAACCTCGGTCAGACGGTCCTCACCATGCGCTTTGGCAACCACGTCGCCGACTGGGAGCACTGCATGGTGCGCTTCCGTCACGGCGTGCCCCAGGGTATGTACCTCTCCGAGCACGAGGGCGGCCAGGCCTACGCCTGGGAGGCCATGGAGAAGCGTAACGCGACTTTCAACGGCGTCCCCAACGCCGCCGAGCGCCCTGTCATCTACTCGGCCATGGGCTCCCACGCCATGTACGCCACGCCGGGGGACCACGCCTACATTCTGCCTTTCAAGATGCTCAAGGACGTGACCGACAAGGGCCCCGTATGGGACCCGGCCCTCAACCGCTATGCCTACTTTTACAACTACACAACCGACCATGACTATCGCCCCGACAATGCCGCCGTCGCCCCCGGTCACACGTCCGCCACCAATACCGGCGACATCCACGACAGCCTCACGCCCGCCGCGTCCAACTCCGACGCACCCACCTCGTGGTTCCACTTCCGCGGCCGTTGGGGCGACGGCGTCTACCCCCTCGCCGACGTCCGCCAGTGGCGCCTCTTTGGCCAGTACCACTACGTGTCCGGCCCGCAGGGCCCAAAGTTCAAGAATCTCGGGCGCAAAAAAATGTGTCTGGCGAAGAGGTGCCGCATCCGTCACGAGCGCCATGGCTCAGGAACGTGGTATTAACCACCCATCCGTGGCGAGTCTCTGACAAGCAACGAATATTGAAGAACGTATAGAGCAGCAGCAGCATGGACGACATTGACTTAGCGAATGTTTGTCCTTTTTATTTGATACCCCCCTCCCAAACGTTGCAATCTTTGGATTGATGAGCGAGCAAAGCCAAATATTCTGTACCTAGACATGTTTATAGAATGTACAGAAACGAATAGAAGAGATGTATTTCCCCGTATATATCAAATAGTCAGCCATCGAGCCAGGTACAGGTGAAGAGCTGGTGGAATTGATTTTTTATTTGTGAATACCTGTCAGTCTATACTAACGAGGTCTTGGAGTTGAAATGTCGTTTTTATACAATGCTCCCATGCTAGATTATCCTATATAAAGCCCGCGCATCATGTATACATATATATATACATATATGTAACCCTTGGTATCTCATAACATGCACACCGTTCCTACCAACCAGCCAAAACCAATCACCCATCATGAGGTGTCCAAAAACCAAAAAAGAAAAAAAAAAGAAAAAGAAAAGGGGGGAGGGGGACAAAAAGACTGAAACGGCTAATCCTCATGAATCAAAAAGTCTTCCTCCTCGTCCTCGTCCTGCTTAATCAGCTGCGTGCTCGGGTACTCACTCGGCTGACTACTCTGGTCGCTCTGCGCCCCCTGCCCGCCGTCGCCGCCACCACCGTCGGGATCGATATTCTCCGCGTCGCCGGATCGCGGCGCTCCATCTTCGATGCCCGGCCAGGGCTCGTCCTCGGGCATGCCGGGCCAGCCGGATCCCGGTAAGAGCCGCAGCGGGTGGTGATGGCGTGGCTGCGCATCCGTCACCATATCGACGCTGTCTGCGTCTTCTCCTTCTCCATCCTCGTCCTCTTCATAGTCGTCCGACTCGCTATTGTAAATTTGAATATCGCCCTCTTCATCATTGTCAATCAACATGGGAACCGCCGCGGGACGACTGCTACTGCTGCGGTGGCGGTAATACTGCTGATGCACCTCGAAGCGGACCACACTGCCGCTGCGCGCGCGGTATCCATTTTCCTGCTGCTGCGGTGCGGGTGCGTTGCTGTAGGGCGTGGCGTAGGCAAACGGCGTCATGCCGCGTGCCGGCTGGCGGTCCTGCGCGCCGCCGCCACCCCAGGGCATGGGGCTAGGGGAGTGCGTCCAGCGCGGCGTGTGCAGCGGGCGGCTGGGGGAGCGAGTACCGCGTCCATTCTTCATGATGCCGCCGCCGACGACGCTGACGCGCGTGGCAGGGGATGCACGTCGGCCGTTGGTGGAGACGCGGCGTTGAATCTCGGCGGACGGGTGGCGGGCGGCGGGCACGGGAATCGAGCCGCTGTGGGCATGCGGCGGGCGAGAGGACGACCGGGAGCGGTTGGTGTGATTGGCGAGCGGCGAGTGTTCGCGGATGACGGCGGGACTCTGCGATCGCCAGCGCTCAATGAGCGGGAAGCGAGCGTGTGAGGGGGAGATGGTGGCGGGCGGCCGCGACTGGCGCAGGCTCATCGATGTGTTGACATTGGGGGGCTCGTCCATGGCCTCGCTCCAAGTCCAGTGCTCCTCGAGGGCGTCGGCCTCGGGCACCTGCTGCGAGTCGTCAAAATCGGGGTACACGCGCGTCAGCTCGCGAACACGCTGCCAGGTCCAGCCGGCCTCGTAGGCGGCGTAGTCTTGCAGGTAGGCGTCCGGGTGGGTGATGAACAATCTAGGTTCAGACGACCGCATCATGACGGAGCCGAGGAACTGTACATCCCACAGCGCGGGCGTCACCATCTCTGCGGGGCTCAGGAAGCGGAGACGCGAGTCTCGATGAATCTTGCGCAGCGGCAGCCACGACGACTGCAGGCCAATGTAGCGCTCGTAGCGGGGGTCCGCCGTGTCCTGGCGGCGCGGTAGGATCCGCATTTCGCTGAAGACGCTGCCAAAAGCCGAGACAAGGGCCATATGCACGCTGCGGGCGTCGGGCCCGTGGACAGAGATGGTCTTGACGAGACCGCGGCTACGCAGGCGCTTGTCGGTGACGCTCTTGTCGCCGCAGGCCTTGGGCAGAAGCCACTCAGCATCGTGGTCTGGCGTGGCCCAGTCACTAAAGACGGGAGACTGAGACCGAAACATGGCGGCGCTGTTGGTTTGTGGTACCTGGGTCCAGTCGTCGTTGCTGAGAGCAGAATCTCGTTTGAATTGGTGCATGTTTTGCCATACTTTCTTAAGTGGAAATGGCAGAAAGACAACCTCAACCTCCCACGGTTGACCGGCAGAGGGCAGAAAGGAATGCAATTGCGAAACCTGTGTCTGAAGAGCCTGCAGTTGATTGGCAAACTCGCGCACATTAGCAGGACGCGTTGTGGTGCTGGTAGTAGCAGAGATGACACTGGCCGTAGTTCCATCGTCATCATGGCGCTCCCGGCGGCTGGCGACAGTGTCATTATCGTTGGCAAACTTCTCCAACTCTTCCACTTTCCCTTCGAGATCGGTAACGCGTAGGTCAAGATGTTCATGCTTGTCCACACAGTCGTCGTGGGCAGCGGTCGCAGCAAAAGAGCCCGTTTCGAGCTTGTCCAACCGCTGCTCATGAACAGACAAGGCGTCGGTCAGATTCTTGAAGCCTTCCTTGGAAGCTAAATCACGTTCCAAGACACGGGGCTCAACAATCGTGGAAACACCTGTCATGGGTGTCCCAGGCGCCTGCTCCACATGAGCGGGAGCTTGCTGCGTGGCTTGGCTCTTTGATCTGGTTGTCTGACGCAGCGGTGATTGTTTGGCTTCTTTTGCAGCGGCAAGTGTATGCAAGCCTCTACCAGCGAATGGGCGGAGGTACTTGTTTTGTACCGAGGATGTGGTCGAGGCTGTCTTTTGAGAGAAGAGGCATTGAGGTGGTATGGAGGGTAGCGCATTAGGCTCATTGTCTGAATAGACAAAATCGGCCCAATTGAGAGTGTCGGGCAGTGACGGGGCGACGGGAGGAGCTACGTTGGGTGCATTCATCATCTCCGTGTCGTCAGGAAAGTCGTTGAGGAAGGAAAGCGGTGGAGGCCCCGCTGATAGATTGGCCATGTCGAGCCCAGGAATGGCGGGTGGCACCTTGAATGAGAAGTCGACGACAGGGCTGAGGGGCTGGCGCCCTGCGAGTTTGGGCTTTTCGTTTTCCTGACCCGTAACGGGCGTGGGCGGCGGCGGCGCGAGAGCTTCGTCCGGAGCGCGGTCGTCGTGGTAGCACGCGTGATGGTTGCACATGCACCAGCCGGCCGAGCTTGGCGCGGCATTATCGGCGGCATGGAGCTTCCAAAAGCGTCGGCAGCCGCAGCGGGAGCCGGCGGTGCCTGGCGTCAGGTCGACAAAGTTGCAGCCGCCGCGCGGCATCGGGGAGAGGTTGCTCTTCGGGGCATTGTCGGTGTAGACGTCGAAGAGCCGGGAGGGAGAGTTGGAGAGGGGAGCGGTGGTCATGGCAGCTAATTGTGCGGCAGTGGCATGCTAAATGGATGTGGTGTCGGGACCGGTACAGCAAGATGGGCGGTAATGGTTGAGCAGGATATTGCGGGCAGGTCGTTGCGGCGTAAATTCATGCGTAGGAGGTGTGGTGATGATGATGGTGGCAGCGCAGTGTGGTACCGCATTGACCGAAAAGGTAATTACTGTATGATGAAGGTAGCTATCTGGCGAGATGGCTCTGTTCGGCCAATGAGCCCAGCTAGAGCGCGCAGCTCATGGTTGCTGCGACGGATGGGCGAGAAGAGCGAGAAAAAAAAAATAGGTGGGAGGCTGGCGTCGCGGTCGCGGGTGCGGGGGTTGCTGCTTATATACGAAAACCTGTCGATGGACGCTGAGCGGTGGAGAGCGCCGGCAATGGAAGGAAGATCAGACGTGCAAAGGTTGACGATAATGTGCAGAGGTGTGTGAGAAGGAAATACGTAGAATAGAGAAGCCGACGAGGGCTGGGAAAGACCAGGGCGTGGTCCTCGATGGTGGATGGTGGAGGTGGAGAGATGCAGGTTGGCGGGTTGGCGGGTTGGACGGATGGTTAAGCAACCCGACCACAACGCTGACGCTGACCTGGCATAAAATGAAGCTAACACCCAACAGGTAAAAGCAGTCTGGTAGCAAGCCAGGCATCTACGAGACAAAAAGCCACGAGACAGGGACGCGGGCCTCGTTTCTACAATGTCGTTAATCGAGGCTTGTAATCTGTACCGGGGAAGTGATGATGTGGGCGCCGCAACTGGTCCGGCCGGCTCCCTCTGAGGCTTTCCCCGGCCATCCCAACAAGTTTCTTTGCGTTTTAGGCCTCTTGAAGAAGAACAAGGAAAAAAAAATGGCGTCTGGCCCTCCAATTAGAAAGTGTTTATGCTTTCTCGTCGCTTTGCAATTCTCGCCCGTTCAAACTATCGGTTTAACCACCCAACCAGCTCGTAAACCGTTTCTGATAGCGTGTACAGTGTGAGAGCCCAACTTTGTCTTGATATGCAAGAAAAAAAGGCGCACACACACACTCTGCCTAGATCGTGACTCGAATTGATGACTCCCGTTCTCCCCTTGGCCAACAATCACACCCCTATGTCCTCCTGTCCTGCCCCAGGCAGCTTCGAGATTGCCCGCTTTCACGCGTCTTCCCGCACGGCGCCATCTCCACACCAACTTCTGAGTGCCCCCCCCCCCCCCTCTCCCCATATCGCACAGCAACGCCTGACAACATCGGCCCGCGTAACACGGCGATGTCCATTCCGGGCAGCGAGACGGCAGAATCAAAGAATACAACATCAAGATTGTATGCATGTGCATGCTCCACAAACAGCGCAAAGAAGCACTCTGCGCTGCGTGACGAGTATAAGTTAACTCGCAGTCATTCTTCTCCACCTTGCTTCCCGTCATCCACCTCCTCACGCTCCTCCACCAAGCTTGCATGGCACCACACCACACCACCATCACCACCACCACCACCATCACCACCATCAACACTACCAGTGGTCCACCACCACCAAACCATCCGAGACAACCCTGCACACTCTTCCCTCCTTGCCTCCCTTGCGTCGTCGTCGTCAACGCCCAACGTGATAGGTCACCCACCAGCACGCCCCAATGCAAGGCACACTCGCGGCGCAGATGGCTGGCTGGCTGCCCAGCTTTTCACAATAACCGCAGATGGGCCGCACCTTGCTGGCACAAGCACCGCCATCCTCGACGAATACTAAACTGGAACTAAGCATTGGGGGGTGTGCGCCGCAAGCGCAATCATTCGATAATAAGCTAGCAAGCGGCCAAACCAAGGCTGCGCAGCGTTAAAAGCGAACTCATTGATGCCTCGCAGACTGGTTCATGTCGCAACACGCACGCACGCACGCACGCGCACACACACCCACGCAACGTTGTCGAATCCCCTCCATTTGTGTGACTCAGAAAACCACGTCGCACAAACTGTTAATTCTACGCATCATCCCCAACGATGCAGAAAGCATGAGCCGACTCCCGATACATGCTCGCTTCGTCATCAAGCCCAAGTAATGCGTCGCCAAGCCCAAGACCACACACATTACATCCACGCCCATCGTGAACTGCGTTTTTTTGTAGGAATTGGCGTCTTCGACATTTTGAGTCACCTTCAACCGTTAGTTAATACCCACAACTTCCCCTATGCGCCGCGCGCAACTGTGTCGATGGCGGTGAGGCGTTCTGTTGCGCCGCCGCCGTCGTTCGCCGCCCATGTCCATCTCGGCGCTACTAACAGGCATAGATACGTATGCGCGGACTTGGCTTACACGGCACAATCAACAGTATAAATGATTGTATCCTTGACATCCCAGCTCGAAAAATACGTATACTAGCAGCCCGATTACCTCAGTTTTACTCGGTCAATCAGCCCTCTTAAAAGTACAAGTGACAACGTCATATTACTCGTAAAATCGGCGTCTATCAATTCCAAAGGTAGTATATATATATTATGCACCTCGTTTGTCTGTAATGCAAGAGACCAATAAACCGTCCAATGCTGACAAGTGCTATCAAAGCAGTTGGAGTAGAAAGTAATGTGAGTAGAAAAGATGCAGAGTGCGAAAAATGCAAGCACGTAAACCAAAACGCCGCCTTTGCTAATGTACAAAGCCTAGTCTCGGCCCCAAGATGTTATCGTCATGTCCGTGAAAAGTGTATACAATGCCCCATTCACACCTCTCCCCAGCTCCCTGTCGGAGCTTGCGGCCCGACCATGGAGCCTGTGCCGAGAGAGCCGCCGATGTCCCAGTAATGCCGCGACGACGTGCTGCTGCGGTGCGCCGACCGTCGTGTGCTCTGACTGGCGCAGCTGCTGCGTGGCCTCGCCGCAATGGGACTACTCGGCGTCACGACGGCCCGAAACGAGCGGCGCTCCATTGGCCGCGCTCGCGCAATCAGCGGGTGGTGCTGGCGCACGCGGGCCACGCGCGCCGCGGCGTCCTGCATGCTGGTAGTCGCCAGGTGCGCCGGTGCGCTGCTGGACGACGACGGCGGCGGCGAGTTGTTGCGCGAGGTGAAGCGTGAGATGAGGTAGCGAAAGACGAGCTTAATGTCCAGATCCCGCTCCCACTCGTCCTTGGAAAAGGCGCCGCTTACCTCGGCCTCGTCGCTGGCTGCCTTGCCAGGAATAGGGATTGGAATTGGCTGCGTGTTGTGGCGGGCAATGGTAGGCTTGAATTCGGGTGCAGAGGGTGGCGTGCTGGGTGCAAGGTCGAGGCTGGCCTGATCGGCAGCCTCAGGGATCGCGGGCAGACCAGCGTAAGGGAGGGGCATCTGCTGCATGCGAGTGTAAGTAGAAAAGGCGCCGGGGTGGTGCGGCGAGAGGTGGTTGACGAGCCGGCCTAGCTCGCGCGAGACCGACTCGAGAATGCGAAGCTGCCACGACTCTTCGTCGAATGATGTTGGTGGTTGCGCCGTATTGAGCTGCGAGGCACGCGGCGTGTTGGAAAGATCATCATCGTCGACGACGGCTTCTCCAAGAAGAATGTCCAGCAGCCTCTCGTCGATGCCGAAAATGTCTTTGACCACGGTGCGGGTGATGCGGGCGAGGAAGCCCCGGTCTTCGCTGGGCGCCTCGGTGGCGGTGACATCATCATCATCATGCCAAGTCATGTTGTCATCAGATGATTGAGACCTTCGGCGGCGATGCATTGAAGCGAGTGACTTGCGGCGACGTCTAGTCTCACGCTGCACTTCTTCGAGGAGCACGCGGCTGTGTTCCAAGCGCCAGGCCTCGATCCGATCCCGCTTGGCCGCCTCTTGGGCATCGACAGCGGCATCTGTCTCCATGTAGGCATCTTCATGGTCAACCCGCAATCTCTTGGGATTGAAGCGCTCAAACTGGTAGATTTGCTCCTGAGCGTCACGGCCCAGCGCCGGTCTGTCGAGGCGGAAGGAACCCAAGCCGTCGTGGGCGGGAAAGACGGGCACGGCGCCGTGCACGCTGTTTCTATGAGAGGCGGCGTGGTCGCCAGGCTGGGAGCGGAACTCGGGCAGGTGGCTATCGAGGCTGTCGAGCTCCGCGTCATCGTCGACCGAGATGTCGTCGACGGTGGAGGAGGCGAGCGATAAGCGGAAGTCGTCAGTCTGAGAGGACCTGGCGGCCGTGTGAAGGCTGGCGCGCGAGCGGCCGGGCGTTTCGACGGAGCGTTCAGATTCGCTCAGGTAGGAGGCAGTGGTGACGTCGGTCGGAGGGGAAAAGAGCACCCATGATGTCTGTGACTGGTCGGGCTCTCTCTCCTGGAGAGCTGCGAGCGGCTGCTGGCTTGACTCTGCGGCGACAGACGGGCGGGTCACCCTCTGGGCGGGCTGCCGTGCAGGCTGCTGAAAGGCCATGATTTTGTAGGCAGCACTGAAAAGTGCCGTGCCTTTCAGAAAGAGGATATTATCGGAATGGATGTGGCTATGAGGTTGTGTAATGTGGCGATGGGTGCTAAATATGGCGTGCAGTCGGGACAGACGTGGGGCGTGGTGACGAGACAGATAAGGCGTGACGGGACGACGTCGGACAGCTGTCGGAGCGCCGCTGGGCAGCTCGGGGGTTCGAGGTGGGCAAGGCGGCGAGTCAAGCAAAACGCTATGGTTGAGAAAAGGGGAGATTTGTAGGGAGCAGGGGATTATGGATGAAAAGAAAAGAGGAAACAGGAGGATGCAAGAGATTTGTGAATTAGGCTGGGCTGGGCACAGGTTTTCTTTTGTTGGGAGACGGGAGCGTTTGATGGCGTCGAGGGGCGGGGGAACAGAGAGGCGACACAGAGAAAGCGAGCCTGCTGTGTGTTACTACCTACCTACCTAGGTATCCTGTAAGACGACAGATCGGCCACTGTATGCAGCAAGCTGCAGCACAATGTGTGTCCTGGACTGGGCAGGCGAGGTCATGGTGGGTCCTTTTCAGTGGACTCTTCCAGCGATGGGCGTTGCTCGCGTGCCGGATACAGCAGTCTACCTACTGATATCATCCATCCGTTCAAGCAGCAGGAGCAGAATGATGGGAAAGCCCTCAGCTTTGATGGTGGGTTCTTGTCATCATTTTCGTCGCTACTATTTCTCCCTCTTCATTTGCTCATTTTTTTTTTTACAGCTGCCTTCTTTCAAAGACCTTCCTAACATCCCATGACCATGACGCTGTCCTGCTGAACCGCTGGGCTGACCGACTGGCCCCCTCTTCCGAGATACAGTGGCTCCCGCGCTGTAAGTGGTCTTACTAGACGACATTATGGTGGCATCACTCAGTGCCAGATGTCGTTATCAGCCCTCTTGATTCCCGTCCTGCTTTGGGGTAGTCATATTTCGTTATCAATTTATCATTCCTCGCATCAGCATCTCTCATCAGTCAAAGCTTGTTCCCCCTCGTACATGCACCCTCGGTCCGTTCCCGGCTCTGCACGCCCCGAAGCGCTGCACAAACCCAAAACAACAAACGTCTCTTGAATGACGCGCCCCCAAAGAAATAGTCAAAGACACCGCCCTTTTCTGCTTCGCGTGCTGCCAACGCAGCCTTTTCTGCAGCCTTTGCTTTTGTGAGTCCCCTTTTCATTTCGTCTCTTTCTGACCACCCATGGTTGGCCACTAGCGCTTGTAAGATAGCTATATTACAAGCGCTAATAAAGCTGCATGGCGTTGTTTGTCACTTGTCTGTCCGTACGTAGTCTCAACGGCAAGTTATGTTTCAGTAACAAATTTGACGGGGAACTGGGTCTCGAGGTTCATGTGCCGTCCTCCAATTGCACCTGACCAAAGTCACCCTCTCTACCTCGCTCGAACGGTATATGACTCCTAGGCAACGGCGCTGCCGCGTTTCATTGTCTCTGCCTTGCTCATTACACTTTGAGTGAGCACCACGATAAACGCGGCCTGCAATCAATCGCTGCAGCCAACTTGTCTTGCAACCATCTATCATGCTAGCGCCTCTCAGCATCTTTCTGATAGGCTGATTGTATCGATTATCTCGCAGGCTTGTGTCGCCAGGCGTCAAAGTCATACCCCTCATTGACCTATCACCAGTTCTCACATCCTCATATCCTGAATTCATCATGCCTTCCGGCTGCTCCCGGGCCAACTCCCACTGGCACCATTCACCGTAAACCGAACCTGGCGGTCTGTCAATTCCCACCAACGCCCGACTCGTGTTGTATCAACGCGTGCTCACTGACCTGGTCCAGCGCCCACTGGACCCTTTCAACCTTTGTATTCCGCATAGCCCAACAGAATAGGGGCCTCGAGTCATCGCGCCTGATTTTGCTCTACTTGCAGCCTACACGGCACACCGTCCTGTTCCCCTTGACCTCCATCGCTGACGTCCATTGGCTGGTCCAGAGGTTGCTGACGAAATAGCGTCACCCGCTGTAGGGTCAGGTGGCCAGCCCGCCCGCCGCACCAACTTGCATCTACTCGCCACTTCACACTTCGCTTGTTGATGGACGTTGCGGTTGTAAGATATTCACCAACTTCATGACGACTCATTGCTCATAATCAAAGGGACTATCCCGTCTATCCTTTATTCACGGCCTGACTAGCTCCCAACGTACTCTTAACAATGTCTCCATGCCATCATTCTGCGTTGCCATTACCACCGCTGGCTCCACATCCCGCCAGCCTGTATCCCATTCGCGCGCAACTTGCCACTGGCTCCGACTCTCTACCTTGAATCTCTGGTCATCTTTTCCAACTCCGATAATCCGAATCCACGACGGACTTTGTACTGCCCATGCCATGCAGCCGGGACAAAGGAGCGCCCAGCTCCATCACGACTCCATGGGGACGCCAATCGGGACAGTGCCGAGCCCATTCTACTTATGCAAGCCTCCGTGACCACGTATTAGACCACATCAGTCCTATATTAGTTTGGGCTAGGCTTTTTGTTCAAACAGTAACGCTCGACTGCTCTACATCAGGATAAAATACCTGGCTGGAAATGAAGAATGAAGCGTCACAAGCACATGTTGATGGTGGGAGAATATCTGGGCGCCCATCTCTTCACATTGATGGAAAAACTAAACGTCAGCTCAATATAAGATGCGTCTCAGCACAGCTGCGGACGTGTAAGCAGCACGCACCGTTGGTCTTGGCCACTGGCTGGTGCTGAGCCGAGCCACTCTTGATCTTCTCTTCATTTGCTTCGAGCTCGACGGGCAACGCACGCAAAATGCTACATCGAAACTTTAATGGCCAAATGCTGTTTGGCTGCAACTCAAATGCAAAGCCCCTGCTTTTTTGAGACCGCCTCGCGTGAAGTTGTGGTGGCATATTTGTTGTACGCTTAGCTGTTCCTCTTCTGGAGTCCACCTAAACAAGTGACACTATCTTGTCCTTGCTGCGGAGGGCAGCTCGGACAACCAGATACGTTTTACGTATTGATGAATCTTCATCGAATTGGCGGAGCAGAAACGTCAAACATGCACAGGCCTGAAGCCGCACCAGGTAGTTTAATTCGTCCATTTTGACAACCATGTAAACTAAACGTCATTTATCTGACATGCCACATTGACGCCAGCCGAATTCCAAATGCAAACCTCGCTACCTCATCTAAGCCGTAAAGGCATCGGGGAAGCGGCGCATGTTCTCCGCGAGAGAACCGTGGTTGCTGAGAAACTGGACGTAAGCACCATCGTCCTTGACGCGGCCAGAGGCCTTGCGCTCGAGGTACTCCTCACGGCGGAGGGGAGTGAAGCCCCAGTTCTTGGAGACAATAATCTTCTGGCGACCGGGGAACTTGTACTGAGAGCGGCGGAGAGCCTCGAGAGCGAGAGCACGGTCTGATGGCTTTGTTAGTAACCTGTGTCTGATTGCAGCTTTCATGGAGACATACTAGAGTCACGAGTGCGGACGCTCATGATGATCTGACCAATGTTGACACGGGCGACGGAGCCGTTGGGCTTGCCCCATGCACCACGCATACCGGTCTGCAGTCTATCGGCACCGGCGCAAGACAACATCTTGTTGATACGGACGACGTGGAAGGGGTGGGCGCGGACGCGAAGGTGGAAACCCTCCTTGCCGCTGTTCTTGACGAGGTACTTGTTGGCGCAAATACGGGCGGCCTCGAGAGCCTCGGAGCTCAGCTGCTCATACTCGTTGGAGACGAGGTGGATGCACAGAGGGAAGTCGTCGACGGCGGCGCGCTTGCGGCCAAGATCGAAGATGCGAATCTTGGGGTCGGGAACACCACGGTTGAAGCGCGACTTGGGGTACGGCTGGACGTAAACATGTTAGTATCCTGACCGCGCATTGCAATCCGCGATATCGTCGTGGCCTTGCGTTTCGACCCTCTCCCAGAACTTTTGCGTCATGCGTCATTCCATGTTTGGGCGTCCAAGGTCTCATTCTTCGGTGGGTTCGGGTCGATTCGCAGCCGACGATAATGCAATCATAATCTCACCTTGTTCTTGCAGTAGCGGTAGCAACGAGCGGGACGGCGAGCCATTTTGTCGAGTTTCTCGTGATCTTTCCGTAAAGTGGTTGTTGGTAACGGGGGAAAGATGGCGTCAAAGCTGGGAACCAAAAGCACTTTCTTTCGCAGTGCCACCAGGATTGATTTCAAAGCGTGCTTGGTAATCTGGAACGGTGGTGTTATCGCTTAAACCACGGGTCTTTAGGGCTAACGCCAAAGAGCAACGGAGGCCTGATTGGCTCCTATGAGGTGTGCAAAGTGCAGCCCTCGCCCCACCACAAAATTTTGGGCCACCCAAAATTCACAGCGACAAGTCGTCCTAAGATTCCGCTCTGCATCAAAGACACGGTCAAACAAATACCCAACAACACCGTCGAGATGGCTCCCATTAACAAGAAGAACAAGAAGGATGCCAACACCATCAACTCCAAGTTGGCGCTTGTTATGAAATCTGGCAAGGGTTCGTCGCCGCCGCCGCCACCAAATCCAGTCAGAATGCTAACCTTTTCAGTCACTCTTGGATACAAGTCGACCCTCAAGAGCCTGCGATCTGGCAAGGCCAAGTTGATCATCATTGCTGCCAACACTCCTCCTCTCCGCAAGTCCGAGCTCGAGTACTACAGCATGCTGTCGAAGGCACCTATCCATCATTTTTCTTCAAACAACGTGAGTTTTTCCACCAGCGCGTACCATCGCAGACTTCTTCGCCCAGACCAGACGTGATGCAACCCGTTCCGAATCGTAACAAACCAACTCATACGATTGCGATTGGCCGAGAGAGACTCCAATCCTTTGATGAGGTCAGGTGTCTCGGGATCTGCCCAGCGAAGAAGTCTCCTTTGACTTTGGAGGGTTCACATTGGCTTACACGTATTCTCTTACCTACAGATCGATCTCGGTACCGCCTGCGGTAAGCTCTTCCGTTGCTCGACCCTTGCCATCCTCGACGCTGGTGACTCCGACATCCTCAGCGACCAGGCTGCTTAAGTGGTGGACAGTAGCCAACCATGTCAAAACCAAAAGCATTTTTTTTTTGGCGTTGGGGTAATTCGGGTCACTGGCATATACCAGTCGATGTAATGCGACAAGAGGCAACGGCTCGCATGGGCTGATGCGATGAAAACATTCTTTGAAAGCCGCTGTATGCACGTTGTATAGCTGCACTGCTTTACGTATAGAAAAGCCGAAAAACGACTCAATGAAGAATTAAAGCTCGATTTTCTGTTCCTGTTTGTAGTCGTGATTCACGGTGCGGGTGTCAGTCGGCGCGCGCCATGTTTCACTCATCTTTATATTCAGATGTCCATCTCTGAACACCTTTGGTTCTGGGATTAAGATGCGGTTTAAGACTGGCGCGTTTGAGCTTCTGGTTCCATTGTGGTCTGAACTTTCCTTTTGAGATCTCAGCACTGCTGTCACTTAAACCTACCGCCAGGTTCTCTAACTTGCCCTGATCAGCATAATGAGATTGGGTGCATGGAAACAGGGGATGGCCCCGTACCTCGCCGTCATGCAGTGGATGTTTAACAAAGGATACGAATCAATAAATCAAGAAGCAATATAGACTTTCCCCAAAGAAGCCTCCGCGGGGCTTGCCCATGAGCCAATTTTACCGCTTAGTAGTCGCCTGTATCACTTTCATTACCAAGGGACACAATATCAAAGGCCACGCCACTGACAGTAAAAGCGTCGTCGGCTGATGTTTATCAGCGTTTGTAGGGTCAAGCCCAAGGTGGGAACACGTCCGACCGTAGGCATCCATCCCGTGTACTAGTAGGACGGCGGTAAATTGGCCCGGCCAGATCAGACCACGGCATGACTGGACTGGACTATGCGCCCTGCGTCAAGAAATATATCCCTTTTCCGTGTCTAAAAGGCCAGAGACGTGTTGGGGCTTCTAGGAGGCGCTGCCACGTCCGAGACATACTCGCCATGCCTCTTTCATGTGCCCGTGGCAACAAAGCGGTGCATTCTTAGGTAGGTACTTTCTTATTAGACGCCAACCCAGTACAGCGGTGGACAAAGCGAGCAGGTAACAGGTACCTGCCACGATGAGACAGGCGCGGAATAATGCCTCGAATTAATTGCTCAGAAATGTAGCGGGTACCGCGAACTTGTTTGAAAACCACCAAACTTGATGAAATACATCTGTTACAAACACCCAGTTGTCCGTCCCTGAATCACTGAATCACGGGCCAAGTTGATGTGGAGACGTTGCACAGGGCGCTGTCTTGTCGGAACCCCATGTTTTTTGTTGTGTACCTTTTATCAGTCAGTACCTCGACCGTACTACGCTGTCCTCCTATTCCATTTCCTCCTTTGACATTAGACATTTTGATCAACCCCCTCAAGACATTACCTGCAAAAACTGGTGGCCCCCTCTGCTGTCGCCTGAGAATCATTACCGCACGTCCTGTGCATATCCTGCGCCAAAACCCCCAGTTCACCCTCACATTACTCGACATCTTATGCATCACCGCTAGACGCCAGCTGTTCAGAGTTTCAAAGTCGCCGCCATCATGTCTGCTATCGCCAAGAAGCCACCAGGTGGCCTTGGCCGAGTTTCTCACACCGAGACCACGACGTCTCCCAGTGCATCACCGTCGCGAACAACTTCCCAACGCAACTCGACTTCATCTCCCGCTGGCCACGCACGCACACGCTCTACCCGCATGGGCACCCCGGTTTCCGCCCGGGCTGCTGCCGCCGCTCGCAAAAATAGCACTGCCGCAGAATCAGATGCCCACGCTGAGGCCTCTGCCGCCGCCGAGGACCTTCAGCAGCGTCTGGAAAAGGAGGAGAAGCAATCAGAGTCGTTTGCTAAGCAGATTGGCGTCCTCCAGACCAAGCTCGACGATGCAGGCAAGGAGTCTGCCAAGCTTGAGGAAAGGGTCCACGAGTACGAGGAGCAGCTCGAAGCTCTAACCAACGATAAACGAGAGGCTACTCGCCAGATCCGCGAAATGGAAACCATCTACGAGGCGGAACGCAGCTCCATGCTCAAGGAAAAGGAGGACATGGCCAATAAGGAAGAAGAGATGCAAGCCATCATCCAGAGACTGAAAGACAGCCTTGCCCAACGTAATCACGGTGATGACGACTCGCGCCCTTCCCGGACAGGCAAGTGCAGCAACGCATCATGGTCTTCTAGCACGCAACCGCTAACTTTTCAACAGCAAACGCTTCGCCCTCCATCGATGGCAGCAGCTTCGCTCCACCATCCTCGCTGCAAAGAAGTGACTCTCGCAGCAGCTCAAAACTCATCCTGCAAAAGGATAAGCTCATCGAATCGCTACGACTTGAACTCGCCGAGGCCCAGATCAAGCTGGTTGAATCCGAGAATCAAGGCGGCGGCCGCCTGCAAGAAGTCGAGCGCCTGCTCATGGAGGCTCGCATGGCCAACGCTAGGCTGATGGAAGACAACGAAAGCTATCAGCTGCTTCTCAAGGACAAGACGCTTAAGGGCGACTTTGGCCAAAGTGACTTTAGCTACATGAGCTCCAACCAAGATGCCCTCGCCGCTCTTGAAGGCAAGGCCCCTGGCGCTTCGTCGCTTGCCGATGAGCTCTCTGATGCCACCGAGGCTGAAGGCGAAGGCGACCGCCGCCTAGAGGCCGAACTCAAGTCCCTGAAAGAGTCGAACAAGGCCTTAACTCTATATATTAACAAAATCATCGAGCGCCTGTTGCAGCACCAGGACTTCGAGTCCATCCTCGACCAGTCCAGCGATACCAAGGGGAACGTCAACAAGGAGCTGCCAGCCCCTCCCAGCGGCTCATCTCTTCTGCAACGTGCCAAAAGTATGGCCATGGGCCCCCCCGCCAGCAAATCAAAACCTCGCCCTTCTTCTACGGCACAGGCCAGCACAGCCACCTCTGCGCATATGGATCCGGAGCGGGCGCCCAGCATTCCTATCGGCAATCTTGGCCGCTCTACTAGTGTTCGACGGTCTCGCCCTCAGAGTGAACAGTTTGCGGGTGCTGCTAGCCTGGTCAGCCAGATGTACAAGGGCCCCGATGGACCTCTATCGCCCCCTCTTGGTAACCCTCGGAACTCACAAGGCTTTTACTCTGGCGCCAGTGCCGCTGGTAGTGTCACATCACGCGTTCCTAGCACCAGTAGCCAAGCGCCGTCCTCGACTGGCAACTTTCCCGGCATGCGCAGCGAGACGTCAAGCATTAGCGGCGAATCTGCCGATCTCACTACGCCGCCCTCCCAGTCGCCTCCCCGCTCTATCAACGAAAAGAAGACTACCTTTGTCGGTGGCACTCCGCGCCCTCTGCGACTCGTGCAAGAGAATGCCGACGCTGTCAAGGACAAGGAGAACAAGCGCCAGAGCTGGTACACTGGCATGGCCGGTATGACTGGCTGGGGCGGCTGGGCCAAGAAGGAAGAGACGGGATCGCAGCAAACGCCGAGCCAAACCATCGAAGAGTAAATTGGAAGAGCTGGGTTGTTATTGCCACACCCGCGTATTGCTTTACCCGCCTCTTCTGCTTTCTTCTATTATTCCCTAACCTGATGATGAATCCGACATAAACATGCAAACAGGTTTTGCTTCCTCGCACTTGTGTTTACTCTTTCGCCTAGATCTCGGCGAATTCGCTTTCTTATTATGTTCGTTCTCTGAGAGGACGTTATCTGGGTATTTGGCGTCTGCTAGCATGTACATATTATGCGACGAATGGTTCTTTACAACGGGATTAACATGAATGGGATTACACGGCATAAATGATACGCAAAGAGAGCAGGGCCAGACGAGTGCCTGGCCTGCTATTTCTGGTGGTCAAGTCTAAACCTGCTTACGATTTTTTGACGTTTGTTATGGCACGACGAGGGGGACGTTGGATAAAGAGAACCTTGTATAAACGAAAACCAAGAAGAGAGATTGTGGGGAGGACTACAGCCGATTATCAGGATGCGATTGATTGGATTTTATTTTGCGTTGATTTGTGTTCGCCTTTGACCTATGTGCATGAAGAAGAAGATACCATGCTTGATGCGTTTGCTTACCTGCTGTGCTTTCACGACGATTGTACTAGACCAATTGCACGACGATTGCGCGTACTTGATTGTAATTCTCAGTGGCACTTCAGGACTTATATAGACATCTACCAGATCAATGAGACCACATACGGTTTCCACAGACTGAATAAAAAGAATATGAAAACGCGACATCTTCACAAGCATGAGCGCTGCATAGTGAGTGGATGTAGTTGTAGAAGCGATCTAGATAGAGGCTTGGTGGCGTCTCGCGTGGCGTCCCGCAGATCTGGTCCGGTAACGGCGGGTACCTTGACGAGGCGGTAGTGTGCTGCAGAACTGAACACAAAATTGCAATATTTTGCGACCGCTCTGTCGAGGTCAGTATAAAGCGATGTCGCCAAGAGTGCTCGTCAAGCGTTGGAACGAGTTGACGGCGTGGTCGCTCGACGCGACTTTGTCGATATCTACGGTAAGCCCAGGACAGTCGTGTCGCCGGAGGAAGCGTACGATACTGCCAAGGATAACGAAACCAACGCTACAAAATGGAATGCCATTACTGTTGAAAGACAAGGGTAGTCTGCGGCAGCCGGCGGAGATTGACTAAGGCTGCGCGTGAGGTTAGTCAGTGCTAACGCTAGCTCGTGTAAGTCGCCATAGGTAAGCGAGACTGGGCTGTCGTTTTGACTCATCGTATACTGCGGCGCTATTAGAATCGAGAATTGTGAATGTTGACTGACCTGTGTACTGTAAATGAGGAATATAGTGCAGTTACGCTGCGCTGAGGCTCTGTTTGCTCGAATACGTGCCAGTGCGAGAGAATAGCATATCATCTTTGGTCAGACACAGAGGATTATCTGTCTCGAATGAATTTTATATTCGCAAACGTATCACAAGTGACATAATAACAGATTTGCTGCCGTATAATGACTTGTTCGAGTGCTCTGGTACATTGTCCCGCATCGATATGGATCTGCCATCTAAAGCAGCTCATCTGGTTATTGACCAGGCAGACACGAGAATCCTGTAGCAAGTCTTGGTAGTTGGTTCATCTTCAAACTCTACCTTTTTTGCCTGCCTACTTGTTCTCTTGCCGGAGCCGTGTTTGTGTGACCAGACCAATGGCAGCTGCAGCCCGCTACTTGCCCTGCCGCATCAGAGGACAATCTCTTCCCTTTTCCCTTTGTTCCATCCCACACTCTCATCATGCAACAAATGTAAGAAAAGCCCAACAAACTCCCAACACATCTTCAAGAGACAAGTTTTTGGCTAACCACGAACTCTAGACCTTACAATCCAACGTACATTAGCTGTCCTGCCTTTGGGCAGCCAAGCGCTGGCACCCAACACCAGCAGCCGCGCCCGAGGAGCCGCCAGCCCCAGGTCCCCCGGCGACGCGGTAAGACGTCCGTCACGGCGACGGCGACGACGACGACCTCGAGCGCGATGCTCCCGCCGCCGCCGGCGGTAGCGGTGCCGCCTTTGTGCGTGACGTGCCAGAGCCTGGGCATGGTGTACCGGGAAAAGGCCGTCGACAGAATCAAGACGTGCGCGCTCTGCAACGGCGTGGGAATTGTGAGGCTACTAGCCAAGAACGCCGAGGGGATCTGCTGGTACTGCTACGGCGAGGGGGAGACGAGTTACAAGGCCGTGGACGCGAGCTGGATACAGTGTTACTGCAAACAACAGCTGAAGGGGCGGCCGCCACAGCCGGGCACAGTGTCGAGACCGTAAAGGATTTCTGGAGGGCTGCGTGCTGAAAGAATGTGGTGGAATAGCATTTACCAGACATTGCTTCCTTTACCCTTAATTTCTTGGGAAAGCTCTGCAAGGGAATGCACAGGCACAGTCGCACACCATATCGCGCGCACGCAGAATGGGTTGTGACGGTGTAACCGATGCATAAACAGCGTATCGCGGGAAGTCTCTTCACAAACAGCCTCAAGCATACATTTTATATATAGTATAGAATTCCTCAGCGCTTTCGTCCAATTCCATTGTGCCCGACCGCTTCTTCTCAAAGAAAGCAGTGTGTGCGCATTGCCTTTGGCTGTTTGTCTCTTGTTTGCTCAATCCGATCGCTGTACAGAACTCTATAAAGCGCTTTTCAGCTGTTCTCAACGAAAAGTATGTCCGAGGATAATCTTCCAGAATGCGTGTGCAAGAGTACTGGTAATTGCGGAGTGTATCAATACCAACTGATCGGACAAAAGTCGACAGGGCGCTCTTCATTTCCTTGCTACGAATTGAGATACGAAGACAACACTCTTCACCATAGGACTGACCCTGAGTCGATTGCGGAAGCGTGGCAGCGAGACTTTCCATTCCACGGCTATCCTTTTGTAGGTACTTGGCTGGTAGTTGCCTCTAATTCACAGCGGTGGGCTTTAGAGCGGCATGTATTTCCCCGTGCGCTCTGCTGGGGAAATTCAAAGATGGTGATATTCCTAATCCTGATAAATGTGAATTGCCGGGCAAGAATGCTCGGCCCTCATCTGCTCCTATGCCCCTTTAGCCTGCCTGCCTCGTGGCACCAACTGTTTGCGTGTGCTGATACACTCTAGGTATGACGCCAAAAAACACATTACTTGAGAAAAAACAATGAACCCAGAAATTGGGTTTCTAGTCCAGCCGTTTAGAGTGCCGCCTTGCCCCTCGACTCAAACGGTAGCAGTACAACGATGATTCCTGCTGCAAGAAACAAAGCGCCGCTAGTATATACAGGTGCAGAGGTTTGCAGGTTCGCAAACATGACGATGATGGGCTAGAATCGAGTTAGAGACGAGCGTGAGAGAAGAATAGCATGACATGTTGTACTTACAGCCATAATGCCAAAGACACGGTTGCAGATGGCAGCCAGTGCATTGCCAGTGCCGCGCTGCGGGGTTGGAAAAATCTCTGGGGTATAGCCGTATAAAACAGCATACATGACATTACTGCAAAAGTTGAATGCGCAGTTCCAGCCAAGAAGCGCCTCGCTCTTGGTAGCGGTGGTCGAGCAGTAGAGAAAAACACCAGTAAGCACCGTAAAGATGGACAAGGTGCCCTTGCGACCAAGTCTAGGTAGCTCAACCAAAAGACCACCAATCAAGGCGCCAGGCACACCAAGCGTAGAAATGATGAGCGTGTTGCGGTATGTAATGTAGGTGCTGCCGTCGCCAAAGTCGGCGCCACGTGAGTCCTGGATATAAGGCAAGAATGCATTGTATAGCGGAAACGCAAGACCAATCAGTGCCCAAAGGAGCATGATCAACGAGGTGCTGATTGCTAAGCGCCTGGTGGAAAAGAGCGTCTTGACTTGCTTTGTATCCAGCTTCTTCAAATGTCTGCGGACAGCAGCGGCCGTATCTGTCTGAGCGACATAGTTGTCGGGTTCGCAGGCGCGCAACTCTTCAATCGTGAGGGGGCTCGTCTTTCCGTTGATGCGTGCGACCTCGTGAACGACGCGGACGGCGTCTTGGTCGCGGCCCTTGCCAATGAGATACTTGGGCGACTCGTGCAGCTTGAAGAGACAAAAGCGCGCCAGAAACATGACCATGGTCAGGCCACCCACTGCGACGAGGAAGTAGCGCCAGCCCATGTTGTCCTTTCGGTGGCATACCGTGGCATCCTGCGGGCAGGTCAAGTTGCCCAGCAGCGGCCAAGCAATCAAGTTGGCGATGACTTGCGCGACGGCCCAATCGAGGGACAGCACCGTCAGCAGGTATTGATGCGACTGAGGCAGGAATTCGAGAAAAATGGCCGAGTCGACGGGTAGGTTGCCGCCGACGCCAAAGGACCATAGGGCGTTGAAAACGCCAATGGCGGCGAAATTCGGGGCGCTGGCCGAGATGAGACCCCAAAATGCAGTCAGGCCGAGGGTCAGGTTGAAGGCCCATTTACGACCAAAAATGTCACAGCCAAAACCCCAAAAGGCAGCGCCGGCGAGGAGACCGATATTTTGGGCGAGGACGAGCAGTGGCGGGCGGGTGGGCAGAAATTCGTTGGCAATCGGTTTGAGAATAAGCGAGGTGACGACGGGCCACAGGTTATCGCTTGCCCAGCCGAAGCCGACGACGACGAAGAGCTGCCATTGGTACCAACCCATGCCAATATCTTGAATCTATCATCAGAGGCGCATAAATGAGCATTGTGAACGTCTTTGTTGTGTGCGACCGTTACGAGTGTATATCTACTCGTGGTCGTACTTGATGCTGACCATCACTTACTGCACGGTTGAGGATCTTGGCCTTGGCCTCGTACACGGGATCTAGCGAGCCTTTGGAAATGACAGTATCGTCATCGCTCAGATCGATACTGCCATAGTCTGCCTGCCTGTGGTCCACGACAGAGTCGTCGGACAATGTTTGATCACCACCCATTTTTTATATCGCCGCCCGCTCTATGACGTGGTAGGTACAGTAGAAGATCTCGTAGCTGGGCGGTTGGGGGTAAGGCTAGGTCGGGGCACGTTGAAGAATGGGTAAATGTGAGCCAGGCACCGCTCTGGATTATATAACTAGTACTTTGCTCTAATGTGTATGGAATCAACTTCTGCATCGAGCTGGCTCTTGCTTCCTGCACCCCTCTTTTTCGCACAACCAGGGAACGGCTTGACACACACGACACACCAAGAGGCCAGACGAGAAGAACCAAGACTTGCCTCTACAAATTGCGCCATTGGAGAGATGGCTGTGGTGATTGGCCGGTGGCGCACTTTTTGTTGTGCTGTGACCAGTCTAGGCATTGGCGCATGCGGCATAGCGGCACTAGCAAGCTCGTTGTGGAGAGCTGTGAAGCGGGTGATGCGCCAAAGAGGACCCAGGAGACACAATCAAAAGAGTTTTGCTCGAGCAATCTTACTGAGCGGCCTGGTCTCTACGAAAACGAGATAGACTTGGACTGTTGGGCGTCACGGTGGGCGTGAACCGAGCTGGCGGGGTGGCTGCCGATTCAAAATTGCAGCTGACGCAGGCTCCAATCAAGTCGCTGTTTGAGATTAGCTTTATTGCAGAGGTAGCTGCATGAAATCGAGAGCTTGGAAGCAGAGCTCTCGATAGAAAGTCGAACAAGCTCAAGCATCCGATGATTAGAGTTGCTCAGATGGCAGATGTTGTCTAATTACAGTGCATCTATCGACCTATGACAGTCAGGCTGCAGAAAACGGGTCTGTCTGTCGACAATTTGTGGCTGACGTGCGTATTGCGGCGTTGGCCTTGATTCTATGTAATAAAAGGTGTTAAGAACTTTATTATGGCACCACTAATTATACAAAAATCTAGTAGAAAAAAAATAACACTGTTATGATCTCTATTTAATTATCTATTATCAAGCTAAAGAAATTACTAATTCAGCATCTAGCTAGCCTATGACGAGCTGGCTAAAGACGCGCCAGCCTGTGACGAGCTGGCTTAAGACGAGGCTGTGGGCGCCAGAGCAGAGCCCGCCGGCTAGGCCTCCGAAGAAAAATGACGATGGCTTCAGAATTGCGTGAACTAGGTGGCAGATAGTACACCGCGGACGTATTTAGTGGCCTCTACAGCAAGTTTGTATGAAGGAGTTGGCCACGGTGTCACTCTGAAGGAATCTGACCAATGAGAGAGCAGGAAGCTTTGAGCCACCGCTTGCATCGGTACGTCCTACAGTGAATTATCGTCATTGAACCAAGCCATTATCAGAAGGTCTTGTAGATGGTAGCTTCTCCAGAATCTGTCACCTGTTTCAAAGATTTCTGGAATCTCTTGATCTTCTCATCTGTCACCGAAATGTCCTCGGGCCCACCCAGGTACCAACAGCAAAAAGCTGTCGTGCACGGACCAGCTCCACGCTGAACCCTTTTTAGACAGAAATTTTGGCTCTGAAATTTTCTGACCTGTTTTCACTTCTTACCATCACCACGAATGCCACATCTACGCTTCTTTGCTGTCGCTCTTGACGAGCTCGACTGATGCAATAACGCAGTGAGCCATTCTCTGTGATGACATTCTTTCCATCATTCTTCAACAGGTAAGTCTCAGCTTCTCCCCGAGCATCCTCTCCGTCCTGCCACATCTGGTCTTCTATGATGAGATATGTTGTCGCCCCAGGCTTAGGAGGTTCGACAAGCTTCCAATGCCGAATGACCAAGTCAAGCCAAATGACACTTGCTGAAACGACTACAATGTAGTCGTGGCTATCCTGCTCGCATCGTCTCGTACGTTTGTCGATCTCGAGCTAACCTTCCATAACTAGGGTCCCTCGTACCATCCGCCATCGATGCCCCTCGAAGACGCCCGAAGAATTTTGAAATGGTAAGGACTACATTTGCGTTGATGCCGTGAACCCTTGCTGTGATGACACAATCTTATATTCCATGCTAATACCGAATTACCATGTGGAGTAAAATAAGAGCTTTTCATCTTTCGACTGATTGCAAAAAACCCCTTGTCTATCTGTGTTGCCATGACATGATTGAAACACGGCTAACAAGTCTTCTAATAGTATCTATGACATGTTCTACGCATCTGCTCCTACTCTTGGTAGGCAGCCAATTCAGGTGAGTTCCAACTGTCTCATGTTAGCCAGTTTCGTCGACTGCGATTTTCTTTACCCTACCCTGTAAATTTGCCGCTAAGCTCCTTGGACGGAGAGGCCACAAACCGTGCAATGACGTTGCCAGGCTGCTCCGGCCTCAACAGCCCTCCAGTCTCCTTGGCCTGCACGAATGTGTCATAGACGGCCTTGTCCATGGTGTCGGAGCCCGTATCCCGGATGAGCTGTTGCATGTCGGTGTCGACGCGACCGGGCTGGATGGCAATGCTCGTAATGTCCTTTTCTTCAGCGGCCAAATGACTCGACAGCGAGTTGATTGCTGCCTTGGACGACCCGTAGCCGCCCCAAGCCTGGTATGTTTTGACGGCGGCGCCAGAGGAAACCCAGACAATGCAGCCTTTGCTCTTGCGTAGTTGAGGAAGTGCCGCTTTGGCCTATGAAGTGGTCAGCCTGTACATGATGGCGCCTGTTTTTGGACCTACTATGGCAAAGCAGCTAACGACGTTGATCTCGTACATGCTTCTGAAGTTCTCCACGCTCATGTCGGCCAGCTTCTTGTTCTCAAGGACGCCGTGATTGATGACGACGCCGTCGATGCGGCCAAACTTGGCGATAGCTACCTCGGCCAGCCTCGTAGCAATCTAGTCGGTAGGAATATTAGCCTCGGGACACTTGCTTCTGATCCCGTTTTCTCGTTTTGTTTAAGAAACACACCATAGGATCCGCCATGTCGCCCGCCATGTATTCCACCTGGCCCGGATGCGCTGCCTGCACGCGCTTCAGCAGGTCTCCCGAGCGCGCCGTCAGCACCACCTTGTGCTGGTGTCCGAGGAGGTGCCGCGTGACGGCGGCGCCAATGCCCTTGCTGGCGCCGGTGACGATGAAGACTTTGGACATGTTTTCTGAAATGGTCTGTTGGTGCCAGGTTCACCGTTTTTCGCGCCCCTCTGATTTGAACCGCAATTGTGGGGTGGATTCGGACTTTTAGTTTGTATCACGGCTACGACAACGGCACGGCAGGCATCATCTGATATAGGTGTTTTGCATTCACAGGACGGAAAACAGTCTATTAGGGTTCTTTCAGAGTCGTATTACATGCACGTGTAATTTCATCATTATCGATGCCAGCATTTCATGTCTGCATCTGCTAGTATGCCGTGGTTACAAGAGCTCGGCCCTCAAGGCCGCAATGTCCTCCGCGCTCGCCATACAGCACCCGCCAACAACAATCTGCCTCCAGCGGCCTCGTCTCTTCGTCGCTCTCATCACCTCTGCGAGTTGCTTCGCCCACGGGCCCCTCTCCGCTGCGCCATCTTCCTCCTTGGACTCCCACGTCTGCGTCACAGCGTTGTACACCTCGCCATTCGTCCCGTCCGGGTACAGCACCAGCGCCGGCCACGCCTCTGTCGCCATTCCTTGTTCCCTCCTCAGCTTTTCCACCGCCGCTTCGTATTTCCGCAGTAGCGCGTCGACCTTGTGCACCTTTGTGCAGTTGATGCCCACGCCCCACGCTGGCGGCGCGGGCGCCGGATCTAGCATCGCGCGCACCGCCGCCTCGACGCTGCTGCCGTCGGGCAGACACCCGTCGTCGCCGGGAAACAGGCACGACACCCAGCACGGCAGGGCGGCGAGCGGTCCGGAAGAAGCGGCGGCAGCGGCGGCAGCCAGCGCGCGACGCATCGCGACAATCTCGTCGACGCGGGGCACCGTCTCCAACGCCACGAACCCGATGCGGCGGGCCTCGTCGCAGCCCTCCACCGCCGCCGCGAAGAGAGCCAGACGGTCGCGGTGCCACGCGTACAGCCCCTCCTCGCTGCTGTGCGCGTCGTCGTACGCACCGCTGTACTCTTGACTGGGCGTCATGCACGCGCCGTACGGACCCACGCTGAGCGCGATGCGTCCTGCCGGGGCGGCGCGGTGGGCGATGCGCACCGCCTCGCGGATGTAGTGCGGGATGCGCGCGCGCGGGATGCCGTCGGGGTGTTGGGCTGGGTTGCGGGTGTGCGCGAAGCCGGCGACGGAGACTTGGTACGTTGCGGTGAGGAGCACGTCGACGGGCACGCGGCCAAAGTCGGCCTGGCAGTGGACGAGGCGCGCCGGGTCGGAGACGAGCAGGTCCGAGGACCAGAGCGGCGTGCGGTGGTCAAATTTGCAGCTGTATCTTTGCTCGAGGGACGTGCCGAGGCCGCCGTCCATTATGAGGACAGGGCAATCCATGGCTGCTATCAGAAACAGGCAAAAATTCCTTTTTCACTCCGTGGTTGAAAGGTGTAAAAGACGGACGGTTGTTGAAGGATTGGACGGTGTCATATGGCGGCGGATGTGTAGCAGCTCGCGCGCCCTACAAGCCCGATCTGTAAGTCGGAGGGGCTACGAGAGCCACCGGCCCCGTATTCGCTCCATCAACTGAATCTACGAAATTAGTAAAGATACCTCGGGAAAAAAAGCAGAATGAGGGAGAGCAATCGTTATTGTTCAGTACATGTGACCCCTCTGGAGAACCACCACTGTTTCAGTACTAGTACAAGCGAAAAGCTATACAAAGCCAAGGGAGGCTACATGATATGCCAAAGCCCCTTGGTATAACCAGCAAAAATGCTATCCTGGCCAGATCGAAAAAAAGCGACAAGAATACCCGAAAAGGGGCTAATAAAAGCATGAGAAGTGTGTAGAGATACACAGCAAAGCAGAGGAAAGAAGCAAAAATGGCCAAGCAATCCAGCGTATGCGGGTTCCTCGCCGCCGCTTTTTCTCTTCTGAGCAAGACTTGTACATGAAAGTAGAAAAGAAAATAGGAGCTGATACAAATTTTCAGATACGCTTTAGTACTGCCTTGTTGATTTCGTTGATTTCGTGAAGAAGCAAGTACTTTATCGAACTGTGCGTGAGATGGGTTGACAATATCTTTTTCTGTTTATCGGCCAGACTTGGCCGAGGTGAATTTCGTTCCGGGAGGATGTTGATCCTCATCGAATTTACAATAAGGATGCGTGCAGACGCCATCTCTGATACTCGGGCACTGTACACAATGTTAGCCATCCATTCAAGCGGTTTTGGCAGCAGAGAAACCCACGTGGTGTCCGTATATGCACTCCCAGTTCTCGCAGTCCTGGCCGTGCGTGCACGGATTTTGTCGCGCCAGGACGGCAATGGCATTGATCTCCTCGGCGTTGGGCTTGTAGACGTGCACAAAGTTGCAGCCGTCGCCCTTGGCGCAGGGCCCCCGGAGGAAATGGTTGTTGCAGAGCTTGTCCGTGTCCTTGCGCTTCTTGACGGCATCCATGACGGCAACGTTGACGATAATGGGCTCGTCAAGGCCGCGCGCGCCGGGGTGCCAGTCAGGTTGCTGGGGCGGAATCTTTTGGTACTGGGGCGAGGATGGAGACGACGGCGAGGGGATGTTGGTGGTGGTGGTGCCGTGGGGGCTGGTTCGCGGGGGCCGCGGGCTGGGCTTGTTGGGCGCCAGGGGAATGCTCATTGTCGGCGGCGGCGTGCCGTTGGTAATGGCATGGGCGTACGAAAACGTCGACGAGTTGGCACCGCCGCCGCTGGAGGCGACGCTGCCCGAGGGGCTCGCGGTGCGGCCGACGGCGGCGGAGACGGCGTGGACCGGGATGCGCTCGACGGGCTTGTCGGCGCGAAAGAGGTCCCTGTCGAGACGGGTAGTATTGGCGCCGGTCGCCTTGAGGTCCGCGGCGAGGGCGACGCCGCCTTCAATGATGCTGATGCGGTCGCGGGCCGCGGGGTCGACGCGGAACAGGTCCTCGAGGAAGCCAGAGTAGCCGCCCTCCGGAGCGACACCGAGGAGAATTTGCCGGCAATTTTGGTTTCGCAGGTGCCAGCGGGTGTTGTCTTATTAGACACATGTTAGCAAAGCATGTTTGACAATTGTGGCATGCACGACAAAGGCCGGGTATGTGGACGAACCGCGAATCTTGGGTTCGGCACGCCGCTCCTTGCCGCTGCCAACGTCGACAAAGTCAAAGGCGGCGTGGCCCTGGGTGAAACCGATGGCAAAGTCGCGCAAGTCGTGGCCGCGGAAGGAGCGAGCGAGACTAGCCCAGTCGGCCACCACTTTCGCTACGATTTGCGTGTCTTTGCTCTTGTCGGTCCACTGCCGGGCGACGGAGCTGCGCAAGGCATTGGCCGCCTTTTTGCCGCCCTCGACGCCCTGTCGTATCCAAGCATCTTGAAACTGCCAGCACTGTCAGTCTTTTCGTTGTTCTCCTCGTTGCAGCAGGTACCGGGGAGCCTTACTAGTAGGCCGTCTCCGTCAATCAAGATTACAATATATGGATTTCGTGTCTGTGCAAATGTCCGTGTTAGAGCCCAATATCTCTGCCATACCGTAGGCGCTCAATGCTCTGGCACGTCACACAAAACGATGCCACTGCATCGCTGCCCAAGTGGGCGCAACGATCACCGTCACCACCAGTACCACCCACCTTGTATGTGTCATTTTCCTTATATAGAGAGAGCATCTCGGATTCGGTATGCAATAGTTTCTGCTCGAGCTCGCAGCGCGAGGCGTTTGCGTCGGCGAGGTCGATCTGGCAGCTGCGCAGCTCGCCTTGGAGGCGGCCCGTCTCCTGGTCTAGGGCACGCTCAAGGCCCTGGCAGTATAATAGAATATCCTACAGGGTCAAAAGAGGTTTGTGCGTCAGTCGGGCCACTCTGCGGTCCACGATACCATCGCCTAACTTCCCCAACCATGGGCCGCTTGCATACCTCGATGAGTTTATCTGTGGAATCTCGGACGTGCATCAAGTCATTATAGCGGTGGACAAACGCAACGATGTTGTCCTGGCTCGGGGCCGGTTTGGAGGGTAACGCTTTTGACATTTTTTGCGCTTGTAGGTATATGATGGTTCGTATGGGTGAGTCGTGTGCGTGCGTGCGAGGTGCGCTCGGTATCAAAATAATATCAAATCGGGACAAGTCGTAGAAAGTAGTAAAGACTTTTCGGTCTTTGGCGTGGGTGGTTCGTCTGGGTATCGGCTGAAGGGCAGAGAGAGAAAGAGAGGAAATCTGAGCCGCAGGTGAGGCTGGCGAGATCAATTAACCCGCCAGAAACAGCCAGCACATGAAAGCTGCAGGGCGTAATTTCTGTTGCAGGTTTGTGTTAAGCGTCGTGCTTGAAATCGCCAATCACGAGGGCTCAAGGTGTCTTGTGGTTTTTTTTTTCTACCTTTTTTTTTTTGCCAGCAGTCGAATCGATTTAGCGCGATTCTGCCCCAGAAAAGTGAAGAACAGAGTGAAGAATTGGCCTAATTCTCTTAAAATGCCCCAGTTTATTTTTGCCCTTGCAACGACGGCGATAATGAATAATAACCTGACTGACAAGCTGCGTTGGTGTGTGAATGGGCCCGTTGATGAAAGTACCTGTCCTCTCTTACCTCTACCGAATTATAGAATGGCAAGGTCTCGGGCAGGGCATCATCTCTCTCTGTTTGGAGAGAAATTGTTAAATAGTCTCCAAGACACATCTGCATGGCTTGCGAAGCCGCAACACCCTCCTGTTACGCTCGGCGCTAAACACGCTCAACGGCTCTCTTTGTCCTGTTCCCGATTGTGACTTGTCAACGGCGAACAACTCTCTTTAATCATGCTAGCCCCGGAGCTTTGTGGCGTTTGTCTGATTCTACATTGTTTCACCTCTCCACGTCGGTTTGCCAATCAGCTGGCCCCCCAATTAAATTGGCAACCAGCGTTAAGCGATGCATAACCCACCACTATGAAATGGTCGGTGTGTGGCACGTTTATTAAAAAAGAGGGAAGAATCGCCCCACCAATGCAACATGCCATACTTGGTCAATTCACATTGTCCTATGCGGCGCCAACGTTCATTGTACAATGGGCACAAAGGTGGCTGCTGAATGACAGGACATGCTTTCACGGGCCAAGTTGTGATTTTGCATATTCTTTTCTTACATTTTCATTTTTTGCATCACTCTCTTTTTAGTAAATAGCTGCTTATTCGCCAGAGACTGTTCCATGCCGGTCTGATTGTTGGTTTGCACTGGCAGGTATTTGTGCAGGCGCTATATCATGCGTGGACTGTGCCATCCACAAACCCCTCGATGTGTAGCGCCCTGTGCTCTACGATCTTCTTCGAGTCTGGGTTCAATCTACATTATTCATTTCCCCTTTGACATCAGAATATGATTGTAATCATCGTCTACATGGTATCTACTTCTGCTGCCGGAACGCGCTTCATAGTTATTCCACGTCACCCCGAAAAACCATTCTATATCTTGCCGTACAAGCTCAACCCGTAAACTCTGGGTTAAACTGATTCATAAACTGCCAAAACGTATTGTCCACCGCAAAGTCTCCGTCAAACTGGCACGACATGCCAAACCCGTCACCCGGCGCTTGCTGCTGCTGTTGCGCACCGATCATGTCGATTGCGCAGCCTGCCATGTCCGCCTCACCGTACTTGGCCACCAGGTCGTTGAAGAGCAGATCTGACGTGGGGTAGATGGGCGCCAGCGAGGACAGACTCTCTTCGGGAAGCGACCACGCATTCACGTCGTTGGCCCACGATTCCGCCGCGCTTTCCTCATCGCTCATCAGGATGCCCAGCGACAGACCATTCGTCGACGTGTTGCTGCTCACGGCCAAGCCTGCTCGGTTGCCGTCTGGCGTCTGGTCTGGCGGCGTCGTCTGATCCAGCGGCGCCTCTGCGTCGGGGCTCGGCCCGGGCACCGAGCTGCCAACAGCTTTGATGAAGCGCGCCTGAATGGCATTGAGAACGCCCTGCGCGGCGCGCGCCACCGCATTGTGCTCGCGAATCGCCTCAAATTTGGCAATCGTCCAGTGGAACCGCCGCACCGCGCTGTCGCGCAGCGCGGGATTCTCGCGCGGAAACAGGATAAAGATGCTCGCGACGACGACGACGGCGTCAAAGCTTCCAAAGAAGAGGTGGAAACCACGCCACTGTACCAGCGGCAGCCTGTCAAACGTCTTCCGCTGGATGCCGAGCATGTCGACGGCCGCGCGCAGCGCCGCCTCGCGGCTCGCGCGCCGGTGAAAGATGTAGGGCCGGTGCAGCGCCATGACGCCAAAGTAGTACAGCTGCTCCATGTGCAACCGTGTCTGATGGATCCAGGGCGCGCACGCGGGGTGCTCGTCCCAACGGCGGTCCGGGTTGGCGAGGCGAAACGCGGCGGGCATGTCGGAGTGGACGGTGCGCATGATTTGGTGCACGTGGTCGACTTTGGAGAAGTCCTTGGGGTGCGAGCCGTCGGACTCGAGGTCGAGGACGAGCCGCAGCGGTTCGACCAGCTTGAAGAGGAGGAGCTGGCGGGTGGTGAGCGTGGGCGGCTCAACGGCATCGTCGCGCGGCTCGACCGGCATCTTGGAGTAGTCGGTCGGCATCGACGCGTCGGTCGGCAGCGAGGGGAGCCCGTGGGACCAGACGATGCTGCCCGGACGGCCTAGGAAGACGGCCATGTTGGCGTCCCTGCGCAGCACCGGTCAGTTCAACGAATAGGGGAGACGGGAAAAGGTCACTTACCAAGTCACTAGCATCATGTACATTTTCCTTCTATGCAATATACGCCACTGGTTCTTTAGTATACTCTCTACGCTCGAGTCTTCGGGTTTCGGATCTAGAGCATCGCGGTGCATGCCCAGTTCTTGAGCATCTCGAATCGCCGCCGCAATGCCATGCCACTATTCGACGTCAGTTCCAGCCGCAAGAGATTGATTTGAAAACCATGAACTGCACTTACACACTCAATTACATGAGCCGTATATTTCTGAAACAGTGCTCGTATAAACTGTGCCTGCACCGTAACCTCGTCCAGCGCGCTTTTGCCGAACAAATTCCCAATCGCCGCACCCGAATCGCTATAATCCGTCGCCAAGTTCTCAAACGTCATGCCGCCCGCGTACTTGAGCGCGTCAAAGACGGGATCTGGCGTGCCCGGCGGCAGTAGCAGCAGCGCCGTGGCGAAAATTTGGAACAGCAACGCGGGGAAGAAGCGCATCCGCGGCAGCAATCGCTCGGGCGTCGATAGCAGCGCAAACGGTAACCGATTCCACTCGTCGAGCTGCTCGTAGAAGATGCTCTGGTCGAGAAAATTATACTGGTGGTGCAGGTCCTTAAAGTACATGCCGACCAGCCGGTCCACGTACGTTTTGGCGGGGAGTTGCCGCACCAGGCCCTTGTATTTTTCGCGGATCGGAGCCAGCTCACTCTCCGCGGCGGCGGTTTGATGATGTGACGGTGATGCGCGACCGCCGGTGTCGGGCTGCTGGTCGGCGGTTTCAATGGTGCGTAGGAGGCTCAGCGTCGAGGGCCGCGTTTGCGAGTAGCCCAGCGCCGCAGCCATGGACGACAGCGTCGGGTCGTCGCCGGTGCTGTGGCTGCGATCGGTGGTCTGCTGGCTTGGCGAAGTGCGCGCCGTGGTATGCGATCCGTCAGACGAGGTTACCGATGCGGCGCCAACTTCCTTGAGGCTTTTTGATGTCGGCGCGGCGGCCTCGTAGGCGCAGCTCGCTTCTCGATTGCGGGCGATGCAGTTTCCGCATGGTAGTTCTCTATCGCACTGAATTACCACAGGCAGGAAAATTAGCAAGACGTAATGCAAGCTGGAGAAGAAATCTTGAAAGCGCCGGGCATGTTTTGGCTGTACCTTTTGCTTGCGCCGGTGGCATTCGAAGCAAGAAATGACGACTCGTCTCCTCTTTCTCGTTGGCGGGCGCGACTCGACCATTAATCCAATCACATCGGCCATGGTGGGAGGTTCCCCGTACAAAATCAATTCGTGGTGATGCACGTGCAACAATGTATGTCGAATTGTTACAAGACCAAATTCAATCTCTCGAGAAGAACCGCCGTGAACACGAAACAAGGCACAGAACAGACCAAGCGACTCAAACACACTCGTGGTGGACTGTCGCGAACGGCCAGCTGGTATTGCACTACGAGACGACTTCCCTACGTCGCTGGCAAGGGAGGTGAATGAAATGATGGAGCGAAAGAGACGAGAATCGGTTATTGCAAAGAAAAATTAACTCTATCCTGTATTATTGCATTATTAATGACGTGACTCGACGATTGCATCTCAAAAAAGGTTGGATCTGTGTACAGCCGTTAACTCCGCGTGTTGGGTGGGGCGGGAGAACTGCCGCTTGGCCCAAGCTGATGGCCAAGACTCTTATTATAAAGTTTGATGAAGCAAAGGGGTTCCGAATATTTGGCAAGGCAACCAATGAGCGTGCGATAACCACTTCGAATACAACCGTTAAATCATATCTCTCAATTTCTCATTCTACTCAGTAAACGAATCATCATGATGCTTTTCCTTTCAATGCTTCATGCCTGGGCGACGACGTCTTCCATCGTTCATGTACAAGGAGGAAGCGAAACAAGACAAAGCTCAAAACTCGTATATAGCCCATCAAGGCAAGTCATTCAAGACCATGTCGTTAATATGAAAGCAGCCCAACAAGTATAACCAAAGCAAGCCAAGTATATGCAAATCAAAGATGAAGTGATGCAATCACCGCACTCTTTCCGTGTACGCTTTCCACGCAGCCGACCTATATCGTTCAGCCTCCTCAAAAGGATCGTTGGCCTTGATAATGCCTCGGCCGACAATGGCAATGTCGGAGCCGGCAACACCGATGATGCTTGCGGGGGTATTGTATTGCTGGCCCTTGCCGTCGCCCTTGAGCGTGCCATCCGAGTCGCCTGCGGGTGGCAATTGGCAGCCGGGTGTCATGTGCACAAAAGCATCGTCGTCTTGCGTGTTGAGAGCCTCTTGCGACACAAAACCCATGACAAAGTCCTTGTGCTCGCGAGCAGCCTCGACGCAGGCTTGTGTGTACTCCTTGTTCATAAAGTTGCCCTGGCTCGACATTTGCGCTAGGATGAGCAGACCACGCTCCAGCGGGGCCTCCTCGATGCCAGGAAACAGCACCTCATCGTTTTCGCTGATGCCCTTATTCATGCGGGGTGATAGAGCGGATTCGTATTTTTGTGTAACAGTGGTGACGGAAACAATGCTCCCTTTGCGACCATCTTCCCGTTGAGGCACAGGGGGGGGATCTTGGGTGGCGGGCGCGACATTCTTTTCCTCGTCCTCATGCTCAAACTGTTCCGTGGTGGGGGTACCGACGGTGACCGATGTTCGCACTTCACAGGGGTAGCGCTCAAGCCACCTGGAGGCAGCATTGGCCAGCGAAGTGACGGAAGCCTTGCCGGGGACCATGTTGACATTGACAATGTGAGCCCATTCAATGATGCGTGCGGAGCCACTGGTGTACTGCAGTTCGACAGTATTGCCAATATCCCCAAACTTGCGATCTTCAAAGATGAGGAAGCCATGTCGGCGCGCCAGAGCAGCGAGCTTGGCGCCGGTACCGTGCTCAGGGTGAAAGTCCCAACCAGAAACCATGTCATGATGGGTTTTGAGGACAACAATAGCGGGACCAATCTTGTCGGCAAAGTAGAGAAGCTCGCGGGCGGTGGCGACATCAGCACTCAGGCAGAGATTTGAGGCTTTGAGATCCATCAACTTGAAGAGGTAGGCATTGAGAGGATGAGTGGCCGTGGCAGCCCTCGAGGCATACGTGGCCTTGAGAGTGGGATGAGGCATGTCTGCAAAGATTGAGCCAATGTTGAGCCAATGTTGATTGCTGATAAAATGAGACGGGTCAATGTCGAGTCGAGAGATCTATCTGTGGCTGAGTAGCAGCAGAGTGAATGGACGAGGCGCTGAGGTGAGATTTGGACTGCGAGGCCAGTGGAGCAAGGCTGTGTCAGAACAAGGGACGATGAATCGGGCAACCAAGACGGCCAAGGCTATTGAACGCAGCCGATGCACAGAGTAGAACAAGTCCGAGGGAGTAAAACGCGGGCACAGTAAATAGAAGAGACGACAAGGTGATGGCAGGAAGAGAGCCTCAAAGGATAGAGTTTTGGCCAGGCGCAGCGGGCGTTTTTTTTTCGACGACTTTTGTTGGTCTTAGCGAGTGGGCCTAGATATAATTGAGAGAGACTGGGGACAAGAGGCAAACCGGGGTTAGTCCAGGGACCAAGATGCCAGTCCAAGCTGGGGTATCGTAGGACCAGACGGAGAGCAAAAAAAAGGAACAAGGCTGGTGATGGTGTCACAAAAATGCGAGGCCTCTGTCCACTGAGGCGTCTTTTTTCTTCGGTCTGTAATCCGTACAATGAAAAGCAACGCGGCTAATTAAGATGGTACGAGGCGCGCACAAAAAGTGGATGAAAAATGAGCCGTGGAGGGGTTACCGTGGAGGGGTCGCGGTGTCGCAGGCCGGTGTAAGGATCGAGCAGATGTGAGCCCTGGTGGAATCTGGTCAAAGCTGGAATGTCCTCGTTTAATGAACGGTAGGGCTACCGGAGGGATGCTGGAGTTGATGGTGTGTTGAGAATAGTGCGGATAGCAGGCAGACAAACAGCGGCAACCAGCGTCGGAGCTGGGTTGACGGGATCGATCAAAGTGCAAGTCGGGCGTTGCAGGGCAGATGAGTTTTTTGTGGCACCGGTGAGGAGTGGCAATGGCAAATTAACAATTTGGAAAGCAAAGGAAAAACGAGAAAAAAGAAAGAACAAAGTGACGAGCGTCGCAAAAAAGAAAAGGTATTATTGATAAATTGTAGATTATTATGGTCAAGCTAGGAGGCAGGTACATGGTACAAGGGATATGGGAGCCTACGTAAACTGGCAGGTGCAGCTGCGGGTTGAGGTTGTGCCAACCATAACCCAGGACCCATTCTTATTGACTGCGAAGAGGGCAGGCCTTAACCCCAGACTCTCGGTCAAGAAAAGAGTCAACAAGAACTAAATAAAAACATTTCCTCCACAGTCGGCAAATGTCCGGTTCCTTTATAACTGAACACTACAGACAAACCTTGCGCTTGTCTAATTAAATTAATTTAGCTCAACAAAGTCTGATATAGTCTGGACCTTGCAAGGCAGACGGCTGAGCAGGTCGAACCAGCCGCCTGGCAGCCCCAGGGTACCCGGCCTAGCGTGCTAGGCCAGCCTAGGCCAGGCCCTGCCTGTCCGGCGTTGTTCAGGCCTTGAACTCCACCGTGCGCCACCTTGAACGCCTCACCACTCAGAGGCTCCAACTAATGAGGGCTGCTATTTTAATAACAGATTCTAGTTAATTAATAAAAAGGGTGGGGCTAATACTAGGTTTAAATTAACCCTTATAAGGTCGCCACTAAATTTTATAGGGAGTTATACTTTATTATATTTATCTCGTAGGAGGCGGCTAGAATAAAGGCAGCGATAAGGCTAGCTACGAAGATAGTGGCGGAAGGCTATAATAGACTAATTTAAGGGTAAATAGGTAGGTAATACTATTATCTATATTATATATGGCCTATAAGCTCCTACATTAAAGCCGGCGGCGGCGGCGGCAGCTATATTAATTATTAACTCGTTAGGCGTCGCTTAAGCCCCTAAATTTAGAATAGTATCGCCTATTATATCGCCTATTACATCACCTACATCGTCTATATCGTCTATAGCTGCCTTAGAGGCTCTATGCCACCTGCCTTAAGGCGCTATTAAGGTTATTAAGGTTATTAAAGGTGCTCGTAATAAGGCTTAAGAAGAGAGGAGCGCGCTAGAATAAGTTATTATGACTTTAGGCTCTTAGTGTTATAGCTAGCGGGGTAGCTAGAAATTCTACTCTCTAATTAGCTAGAAATTTTCTAGTATCTACTAGTATAACGCTAGTGTGTGAGGGCCCACTTTTTTAATTAATTAACCAGATTTTGTTATCAAAATAGCAGCCCTCCTAACTAATGTCGTCTGTACCTGGCAGCTGGCAGTTCGACTCCGAGTTGTCTGCTGCATGCTGCAGATCCCATCTTGTCCTGGCTCAGTGTTGCAATCATTCTGGACCCCTCTCTGTCACAGTGCTTCTCTTTTTACCCTTATTAATCTGTTGATACTTGAATTTGGCCAATGTGCCAAGAACGGCCACCTCCCCGTTCGGCAGGGACGGCACCTGTGCTGCACCACCACGCAGACTTGCCGCCCGCCGCCGTCGCCTCACCCTGACAATAAACACTCCACGCGCATGTTCAGCTCTACTTCCCGCCCCGGCCGCCAGCTTCTTCTCCCTTGGGACCAGTCCGCATTCCTATCCATCCAGCCAGCAATCCAAATCTGCTTCTCATATATCCAGAATCTGCCTCTCCAAACAGGTCATGCTTCCCAGCCCCGCTACCCTATGCAAGGCGCATACCAGAGAGCCACGAGTCTCCAATCATTGCAAACTCGACAGCAGAAAACGATTCTCAACCACGAACCATTTGCCAAGCTTGATCCATTTCAATACACACAAATGATGCCAGATTTGCCCGCTATCGCAGCGGTGGAACTTGCGGCCAGTCACCGTGACTTCACACACTCGTACACCACCAACGAACTCAACTTTGCTGATCGATCAGTTCTGCCGCCTCTGCGATACAGCTGCACGAGAAATCGCCATGCCAATGCAGCAAGCCTTCGCCATATGAGACATTCGACAGGATGCTTGCGCGATTAAATTACAGTAGCTGTCAGGACAACCTCCCACCGCCCGTCGTCCTTGGGTCTGGTGTAGTTCAGATTTCAATCGATGCACATACCATGACATAGACTTGCCGTCGGCCTCTCTACTGACTGAAGTTCTGACAGCGTCGGAGTCATGGCCTTGGTGGGCTGGCATGACTGCTAATGCTAATCCCGGAGCCAGTCGCTGCTACACCATCTCAACGCTACCGTATCGGTCTGTCCGCTAATCGAAGTCGCCCAATATCAGTTGCAGTTTCCACTTTCCACACCGGAGCCTCCTTGCTGCCGTACTCCCCATAGTCCCGTCGCATCGCACAAGATGGCGGTTTTATCGACCTTTTTTCGAGGAGTCTCTCTGCCACCCAATCTGATGCACGTAGTCATTGCTTCTGACGCCAAAGCAGTGTAACAGTTTCGGAACACCACATAACGCACTGACGCACCTCTAGTTTCCTGTATAGTGTTCCGGACCTGACGGCTCTCCTTCCGCATTGCTGCACCTTTTTCTTTTCCCACAATGGGCAGGGAAACGCAACACTGATATGTTAGTTAATATTGCCTAAACACTTCATGCGTAAACGGCCTCTCTGAACACAGTGACCATTGTTGCCAAAGTCATGAAATGCTGGCTGAGAGCGCTAGGCTACGCCTCATACGAGTAGCGATTCTAATCCGACGCCCATAATATCTTCGACGTCCGGTGAAACAAGGTGTCCATCAACTCGAGCTACAGTCATTTTCAGGCAAAGACGTAAACCAAGATTTACCCGTGTCATGATGCATTAAATACAATATTGCGGTAGCTGTGTGACACCTCAGGTGTAAGCTGAGACATTGCTAAGGTCTGCCAGTGTCGTCTGTGAGCCGGGCCTTAAAATAGTATGCCCGAAATGTCTTGCGGCTTCGAATAGTACATCGCGGCAAGCGGCGATGAATAGATTTACATGTCGTGATATGGACGGGCCGGCAATGGACAAGCTCCCTTCCGGTGCAGCCTCAAATATGACGGCATCAACTGCCGTGCCATGTCAACGCATCGGCACTGTAGTCCTGAGACTTTTCCGAGCGGAGAATACGAAATATGTACTCGTACGGCACTAGGCATCACATGATATGGCAGCCTTGGTATGTCGGGCCTACAAATGTGAAGCTAGGGAATGGAAAGAGCGGTGTACCAGCAAGATGTCTCTGTAATCCACGGCTTGACATTGATTGCAATATATATTTGCTAACTGCCTGGCACTTATAAAGCTAGAAAATTGAAAAGCCACTAATCTGTACATGAGCTCGGGCTGTCGGTGCGACGTATGATCGTGTCATCAGTGCACGGAATGACTATGTCATTCGTTGAGGCAGACTCAACGTCCCCGGAACCACCGTCGGCCGCATCAGACAGTAAGCCCTTCTTGACCACGATGTCTATGAGTGGCTTCAAGTTTCGCAAGAGCCCTTCTGCCAGGTTTAGTTGCTTCTTGGCGGATTCTATCCGCGCTTCGACCTCGTCCATCTGGCGCTGTAGTTCGGTCAGTTCGGCAATGCGTTCGCTCGCTGTTTTAACTGGTCTGCCTTGACACGAAAGCTCGAATTCTTCCTTCAAGGCGATAGCTCTGTCTGCGATGCGGCGTTGGAATTGAGCCAGTTCAGCAACCTTTTTCTTGAAGTCAAGTCTATCTTGAAAAGCTGCCTTGGCGTCGTCGATATTCTTGGCGTGGAAGGGCTCGTGATAGAAAACATTTTGTTTGATCGCTGAGAGCACGGAAACACCCACATTGGATGGTTTGCCTCCAGGTTCAGTTGCATTAAAACCATCCAAGGCAACCAATGAGCTTGCGAATGCTGAGATCATTCGCTCAGCTACTGGCAAGTAGTTGTTATCCCAAACACGCAAGACAGGCTTGACAACCAGAACCGCATCGTATTGGCAGTACTCCATGGCCGTGACAGTGAGTCCTAGAAGCTTGTTGATACGAGTCGCGTTTGATAGCTTATAATCAGCTGTCCGATTCTTCAGATCGGTAGAGCAACCGATGTACAGTGGACTCTGTACCATTACTGTAGTGCTGTCAGGGTCCACGGCCAGTGAAGCATTGGCGCGAAAGTGCAGCCTTTCAGCAAGAAGTCTGACTCTTGCAGCATCAGCGGGGTTTGTGATGAATCGCAAGGTTGGAGATGTGGAAATGCGAGTCCTTTGCATAATCCTGTCTTCCATCCTTTGTGCCAGCTCGATCTTGTCTTGCTGTTGCGGCGTTTTTGGACCTGGGGCTTGCAAGCAATCCCAGCCGTCTGCATATTTTGCAATCGTGTCCGCGACCGAGAGAAGCTCGCGACCGCGCAAGAATTTGCCTCTTCGGCCTCTTACTGCGAGTCCAACGGCATAAATGCCCGGGCCATCGCAATCTGGCCACATGCTCCTTGGTAGCTCCTGGGCGTCATGGGCGATTGTGCCCAGAAGTAGAGACTCGATAATGACGGGATTCATCGCCACAGTTAGCTTTGGAATAATATAGCCTTTCAGCATATCCCTCTCAAAACAGTCAATCGTAGCGTTGGCTTTCATTTTCCCTAGTTCGAGTCGCTTTTGTACATCGGGTTCGCGTAGATTTCGGGCCAGCTCGTCGACGGAGCATAATAGGTCGCTGATGGTGTTGCTTCTGCTCCGTTGCAAAATTTGGGGTTCCGAATGAAGAAGTCGGGATTTTTCTCAATAGAACATAAACTGTCGCACAAAAGCAAAAGGTGGAACCACCAAGTACTTGGTAGTTTATCAGGCCTTCTATCCATATAAACACTTGTTGATTATGGATTCTTTTGTGTCAATTGATTGGCGCATTGTGGCGATAGTTACGACGAATCGGCGAGTGTGGACAGGCTCGGCGGCGGCACATATTAGTATCGTATTTTTGAAAGATACTTCTATTCTCGATGTGATTTGCACTAAAGAACATGTACCTATTGAACATCTAATAGCGACACGTTGAAGCTCGTCTGGTAAGCAAATAGCGAAAAAAGTCTCGTCCAGGCAGCACTACTCTTTTGCAATTAATGCTTCGCTGCTTTGCTGTATCGTTGCGTATTTTTGCAATTAATGCTTTGCTGCTTTGCTGCATCGTTGCGTATTTTTGCAATTATTGCTTTCCTGCTATGATTGATGCAAAGAGCCTCGGCACTTACCAAAATTCTTCGTCGTCTGGCAGCTCAAATGAAGTTATACCGGGTGTAGTTAACTTGTAAAGCAGATTGATCAGGTTCTTGCCGCTTTTGAACTGCACATTGCGTCCATCAATTTTGAGCCAAGCCAGTGATGGCACCATTCTGACGAACGCTCGCCTGCCCACCCAGCGCAGATACCGGCAGTTGTCGAGTACCAAGAAAGCCTGGATGGAAGGGACAGCGGTAATAGATACGAGCTTCTCATCATTGACCACTTGACTGCAGCTGGCGACTTGATCCCACAAATTGCCGCTCCAGCCATCGACCAGAAACCGTAGAAGCCGAGCTTCGTTCTCATCGAACTTGAGGGAGATTTCACGCCGAAATTGCTGCTGGACCGCAGCGATAGCCGGAAATTTCTCCGAGGTTTTGCGCAAAATCTGGCAAAGAGCCAACGCAATATCAAAAGGAACTGCGCGGTCCAAGTCAAACGCACAAATAGTGCGCGCAAGTTTTTCGCAAAGCTCCTCTGATAGCACTGATGCATTATAAAGCTCTGACGCAGTTTTTATCAGTAGCATGGTCAGGCTCATGTCAACGGCAGGTTGCTCTGTGAGACACATGATCGTTTCGCAGCAGAGTCCATGTACGTTGAGACCGTCAAAGTGACAATGGGGAATATCCATGTCTTGAGGCTCGAGCCAATTGCACACCACACCAGACTGGCTGATTACTTCGACTGTGGAAGCTGGGCTTTCTTCTAGTACCGTGTCCCACAAATTTCGGCGCGAAAAGGCACCTGGACAACAGAGGGCTAAAAGTGATTGTACTTTGCGTAATTGAGATCGCTTTGTGTCAACGGCTGCATCTAGACTTACAATTTGTTCCGCCTGGCGGTTATAAAGCTCTTTTGCAGCTGTCGTAGCCGCTTCGTAGTCCGTTTGCAATTGACTCAGCTGCAAGTCTTCCGAATTGCGAGCCAAGATCAGCACCTCATTCTGATTTTGGTACGATTTGGAGAGCTCCTTCTCTGCAACTAATGCCTCTTGCAGGCGTTTATTATCATCCTGGATGATTTGCAGCTTGTTTTCCAGATGCGCAGCGTGTAGTTGAACTTGGTTCAGCTTTTCCTGGACATCATCGTGACGCCCACGAGGGACATACTGTGACTCTGGGATTTCGACTGTTTTCGCAACAATGCACTCTTCTATCATTTTATTTATCTTTGGACTGAATTTCTCAATCAAGGACAGCGGTAATCCACTATGTGCCATTGTAAGATAGAAGTTCTTGAGTGCCACGTCATGCGATACATCATGAACCTCGGCAAATTCGTCTGACTTTAGCCTCTGTAAGGCGTCTCGAGCTCGGTCGAATTGTAGGCCATCTTTTGCCACTTGGCTGACTCGCTCTTGCATGCGGTCCATTTCCAAATTGGTTAGTCTTGCTCTTTCGCACAAAGCTGCCAAGTGCGAAGATGCGTCTCGACCCCATTCCGAAATAGTCTCGAGGGTCTCATCCGGTAGGACCTGTTTTGCTATATCTATGAGTTGGATCTCGTTAAGTTCGCAATATGAAAGATCAACACGTCCTAGGCTGAGACCTAGTGTGGTGCCTATGCTCGTCATCGCTCGTTTTTCGGGAGAAAGTGTGCCTAAAACTGCCTTAGTATTATAAAAAAAAAGCTTATTTTAAACTTATCAAGTACGATCGCGTGATTGTTCTCTTTAGGGATTTTGTTGATGGTGGCAGAAATTTTGTGTGTTTTCTTTAATTATGGTTGTGATCTGGTGTGCAAATGTTTTCTAACAGGGCACGCACAAAATAGATCTATTAGGTAAGTAGGATACTCGAAGGTTTAGGTAAGCAGGATACTCAAGCAGGATACTCGCACTTACAAGATTAGGTAAGCGGGATACTCAAGCAGGATACTCAAGCAGGATACTCAAGCAGGATACTCAAGCAGGATACTCGCACTTACAGGATTAGGTAAGCAGGATACTTAAGCAGGATACTCGTTTGTTAAAAACTGTGAGGGTTATGTGCTGGTAAGGGAAAATTTTACTCTTAGATGCAATTTCATTAGCAGCATACTCGGAAACGTGCTGCCACCATTTTTAACACATGTGACTATCATGCCCTGAATTATGATTTCGCTCATCCTCGATTAGAAATTCATCATGGTCAAATCCAAAAATTCTACCCGCCCGAGCGGCCAAGGAAACCGCACCGAGCCCGAGCCTATTGTCGTCGAAGGCGTCAACATGCCGAGTTTGTCTGAGCTCACAAGCTTTAATGCTTCGCTCCACCATTGCGCAGCTGACTATTATCGGAACCTGAACAAAACTGTCCTCGAGCCGATGAGAGATAAACAGCGCGAGAGAGTGAAGGACGCAAACAAAAATTATTCTGGCACTCCTATTACTGTGGCGGACTCAATTCATTGGACGCCAGAGTTAGAGAAGCGTGCTAAAGAGGAACTCGAGGCTACAAAAGAGCACTGGACTCTAGCCAAAACAGTCACTCCTGATTACTTGAACCTCTGCAAAACGGCACTGCTGTATACTGCGCGTACTCCCCGCGATATCATTGGGGCTAAGACGCAGCTTTGTTTCGCCTTGGATTCCAAGAGTGGTCGCGGAGACTACACGCCACATCCTCTTGACAACTGGTCACGAACTTTCTGTGACAAATTGAGTCAACTGATCACTCATCAGGCGTGGTCAACTGGCCAACCCGGCGGGCGAGCTGCACAACTTGCCATAGCACTCCAATACGCTGTGATTTTGCGCACGAAAGATACAAGAGAGTGGAGAATACGCTCTACTGACTGGTTCATGGATGAGATCCTGTGCGCTGTCAAACGCGGAGCATCTCCGCGTGAGGCTCATGCCGAAGCGCGAGATGCTCTGTTTGTGAGCGGTGACACTATGTCCATTTACCACATCAGCAATGTATTCAAAGCATTGGAAGAGGTTGTGGAGGAGAGACCTGAGCGAATTGACGCCGATTCTCCCTACTACGTGACCAGTAAAGATTTGGCCACTCTGACCCAGGCCCTCGACGGCTTGACTGATCCAGAGACATGTCTTGCCAACTTGTCAACAGAAATGTTCTACAAGATGGCAATGGCAACTAGACCGAATCGCGGGCTAAAACCGGCCGGCAATGAACTCGATGCTTTCCACGAGAAAGTAATGCTAGAGGAGTGTAGGCGATTGCTACTTTATGCCCCATCTCGAAATGATCGAGGTGATACCGTCGATGATTCCGATGATCAGGGTGGAGCTTCGACAGACGAATCACTCACATCAGGCTCTGTCACCTCGGCACGGACGCGGTTGGTGGAGGTGCCAGCAACGCCCGAACGACCAGGTCGGGGAAAACGGCCGCAAGAGGACTTGGTGGAGAGAAGTCCCAAAAGAACCCGACTCGATGATGATGATGATGCGGAAGAAGTCGAGCTGGGAGAATGTCCCACCAAAGAGGCTCAAGAGGCCCAAAAGGTGGAAGAGGCCAGAAAGGCCAGAGAGGCCGAAGAGGCCAGAAAGGTCAAGGAGGGCGAAGAGGCCAGAAAGGCCGAAGAGGCCGAAGAGGCCAAAGAGGCCAAAGAGGCTGAAGAGGCCAGAAAGGCCAAAGAGGAAGAAGAGGCCAGAAAGGTGGAAGAGGCCAGAGAGGCTGAAGAGGCCAGAAAGGCCGAAGAGGCCGAAGAGGCCAGAAAGGCCAAGGAGGCCAAGGAGGCCGAAGAGGCCAGAAAGGTCAAGGAGGCCGAAGAGGCCAGAAAGGTCAAGGAGGCCGAAGAGGCCAGAAAGGTGGAAGAGGCCAGAAAGGTGGAAGAGGCCAGAAAGGTGGAAGAGGCCAGAAAGGTGGAAGAGGCCAGAGAGGCTGAAGAGGCCAGAAAGGCCAAAGAGGCCGAAGAGGCCAGAAAGGCCAAGGACGCCAAGGACGCCGAAGAGGCCAGAAAGGTCAAGGAGGCCGAAGAGGCCAAAGCCGAAGAGGCCAGAAAGGCTGAAGAGGCCAGAAAGGCTGAAGAGGCTAAAAAGGCCAAAGAGGCCGAAATAAAAAAGGCCCAAGAAGCGCTTGTCCCTGTTCGTGAACCCTTGGATTTCGAGCTTCCATGCGACCAGGTATTGATCGCTCCGATTATTCTCGACGCCGGATGCGATCCTCTGGCAGCGGGCACCGAATTCTCAACGCCGTTCCTACGCGACTTGGAGTCAAATCTGCTGCGATGCGAATGGAGACAACACTTGTGATCTCGAGCATGCGACAAGGAATAAATGTTGCGAGGCCTGAGACTAAATCTGGGAGAAACAATACTTGGCATAGAATTGTTCTACATGATATTTCATGGATTTATTTTCCTTTTCTAGCTCCATGCCGTGATTCCTTTGTTATAACATGGTACGCTTTCATCTCAAGATGTCGCGGCGGTGCGCGTTCAATAAGCGGCCGTGCTGTTGGGAGACTGATAATGAGCCGCGTGAATTGGAGCGCAGAAAATGCAATAAAACCAGCCAGACAAAGTTGTGGCCTAATGCATCTGACTTTTCGCTTCCGTTTGCGCACCTTAACCCTACCCTCACAACATCTCTCTTCGTTTACTACGCACCCCAACCCTACCCTCGCATCATCTCTCACTGCAAAACATTTACTTCAACCTACAAAGACCTATATCTTTCTACGAGGCAAAAGATCTCGAATTAACGACTTACTATTCATTGCTAACAGTCTTGTAGCAAAATGGCGACTCATACCGAATGGCTCAACGCCCCCGAAGACGTTACGTTTGCTTGGGCCCATCTCCAGATGGGCGTGGACCGAACTGGGCAAATACGATTGCTCTTAAAAGAAGAATCAGCAAATGAAACCGATTCAAATAACTATTCCATATTTGTTGTGGCATCCGAACTCGAGCGGAGACTGCTCATCACGAGAGTGAACAAGGACGAAGGCGGTATGCTGCGCAGCAGCGCACGCGTCGCCATTCACAGTTATCAGTCCCTCTTGGAGAGTCTGCGATCGACAGACAGCGTATTTTGGCAGAAACAATCTGTCAATATCTTCTGTCAGTCCGACATATATTGTTCGGCAGCATTTTGTTTGGCAATCATGCAAATTATGCATGCTGTCAACACAAAGGCGTTCAAAGCCAGATGTCGATGCTTGATAATGGTCCCTTGCCCCGAATTTGTGCGGCCACTAATCAATACCTTGGACCTGATTTGTCCTGAGGAAAAGTTTACGCAATTGAGTATTCCTCAGCTGGACTTTGAGGCTGAGCTGCCAATATTGTACGTCGCCTCGAGCGGTTTTGTCGACTACGTCGTCGAGAAGGCGACTGAAGCCATCAACCGACGAAAGACGGTCATTATCTTTTGCACCAAACGCACTGCGTATCGGATTTTCCAAAACTTGCCGCAACATCTGCCGCAAGAAAATTGTCTTTGGAACGAGGCAGCGCACGTTGATTTTATCGCGAAAAAGTGCCTGCCTGTTGCCAACACAGAGGAACCTGTCGTTTTATTCATGACGGAGAGCTATCACGTACCGCTCTTCTTTAACTACGCATGCCATATTTTCATCGAAGGCTTGAAAGACACGCCTACATGGAATAGGAGCCGCATAGTCTACGATAAGCAGGTGCTTACGGCGTATGAGGCAGAGTCCATGCTATCGTACTGGCATCAATGCCACCCAGGCACTGCATTGACCATGACGGATCGGACCATGGTTGAGAGAACTCCAAGACGTCTTGTGGATAATGTACAGAGCTGGGGCTTTCTCGCAGACCTTGCTCTTCATTTCACAGAGTTTAGAGTGCAATCTTTAGCCGTCTGCTTTCTGACGGGGCCCAACGTGCTCCAAACAGTCATGGCACATTTCGCCCTCATGGGGTTCTTACATGGAAAATCAGGGGAGGTTTACAGACCATTCACTGTATCCGAGGACGCAGAGAAGTTGGCCAAAATACTTGTGCTCATGGACCACGACTTTCATCTCGCGTGGTTCGTCTGTATGGGAATGCGGCTCCCAGACGCCAGCGTAAGTGCCAGATGTGCTATTATTCGCATCGGAGCGCTGGCAATGTGCAATTTCGGAGTAGTGAACAAACCCTTTTTCTATCAAAATAGTCGCAGCCGAGTGCGATACCAGGGCGCGGTGGATGCGCTCGTTCTGAAGCTGCAAGGTCATGCTAGCATGCCGCGCCACTTGTACAGCCATGGCCTTCCCTGGGTCACTCTGATGATTTGGCATTTGGCTCAGAAACTGAATCCAGGCATCAGAACAGGCGAGCTACAGGATATGCTGGCAACATGGACGGATGTTCCAATGTGCGTCCTCGACATGGCCCAATGCGTTCATGTGTCCAACATTGTGTCCGCGTTGGAGAGTCATTACGGAGTCGAGCCTGCGACGCAGGCGCTGCACTTGACTGATGCTGACTGTGAGAGCATTCAGCGTGCTATGGTCGCAGCCTGGCTGCACAAGACTATGATGATAGAACATGACGGCCAAAAATCGCAAGTCATAGACGTGGCTGTGGCGGACATGGCTGAAAGGGGATTGGCACCAGGTCTCGGCGAAATATTGCAGCCAATCTGGGTCCTGAATACTCCGGGCACGCTCAGAAACTTGGCGTTTTTCGCTGCGGTACATGTTCAAGTCGAAGATAATGGCCAACATTTATACAACAATTCTGTTGTTTTGCCAATGAAGCTTTTGCATTCTTGGCGTAGCCCTTGTGGCGAAACCTTTCTGGATTGCGCTCCTTATCGTGGGCCGGACGATCCTTGAACATCGACAAGAATTCCGACTAAGTCCCTCTAGCCCGTTAGTTATAATTTGTTGAATACATTTCTTGTATTTCTTTCATCCTCTCTATTATGCAGTAGAAAGTAGCGTAGAGTTGCAGCGTAATCGAAAAGCAGCGCAATAGCGAAAGGCCAAGTTAAATATTTGTCCATCAACTTGTAGCTAGTGTGAGCTAGGAAATGGAAAGAGCGGTGCACCAGCATCATGTTTCTGTAATCCACGGCTTGACATTGATTGCAATATATACTTGCTGGCTGCTCTCGTACGTTTGCCGCCCAAGACGGACAAAGATTCCCGCGGTGCACTGTGCAGTAAATAATGCCGAGAGTGTGGAAAGCTTGAAAAATTTCAAGCGTGACTATACAAGACGTCCAGATGCGCTTTTCATGGCAATCTTGATGGTATCAGCAAAGACCAAGGTAGTATTTACAGTTGATGTACTTGTTGCGTTGACAAGTACTACTTGGCAACTTGGGTCAACGTGCCCTATCACCAATCGATGACTCGCCAGGCCATCTTTGCCGCCGCTTCTGTACGGAGCGGCATGAGAGAGATTGGCCGGAGCGGTAGCGTCTATTGCGGCTCGTCCCTTAGACGCTGATGCCGACTTGGTGATGGCGATGTAGCTGAACTGAATGGGAATAATAGTTAGTATCCACCTCGTTGGCGCGCTCGCCAGGTGTGGTGACTTTGGCGGGATGCTCGCGAGCTGTGGTGGCTACGGCTAAATGCTGCGCCCAAAAAAGAGTTTTCCAAGAATGTAGATTGAGTTAGTCAAGGCGTGCCAAGCAAACGCTGACGTACGAAAAATCGCATGTGAGGCCGCGGGACGACGGCTGAGAAGCAGGTGTGAATGCGGGGAACAGGAGAGTGGAAGGAAGGGAAAGGTAATTGGTAGCTCGGCTGAGGCTGCTGATGTATTCTTTCTTTTGATATTGACAAGTAGAAAACGCAACCACTATTTGATGGCTACTGATCTTTGTGCAGCACGATATCTTTCGGTTGTGTGTCCAAGTCGCAGGGTTTTCGAGGATATTACCACGTACGAGAAGCATGGTTAGCAGATACTCTCTCTCTGTCCGCTTCCATGGCCATTTTTAGCGTTGAGGCTGGCAAAGGATGAGGCGATATGCCTCGGCGAGTCTTGCATCTGGGGCGGCCGCTAGCAGCTAGTTAATGCAAGCCCCCTTGTGTGTACGTTATCAAGAAGAGAAAGAGGCTATGGAGTGCTTCCCATTATCGGAAACAAGAGAGAAGAAGAAAGGAAAAAAGGGGGACCTTGGTGACGTGCACGGTGGAAATAGCCCGGTGCTGACAGATACGACAATAACATTGCTGTTAAAGAAAGAAAAGAACTCCCCAACAGCAGGCCGCGTTCCAAGTAGTTGATAATATTTGAGACAGAGTGAATAAAAAAAAATAAAGGAACCAGAAATTAACTTTCTTTGGCGCACGAAAAAAGGTGGCAATGGCAGCACAGCTACGTAACTTTACTTTCTTTATGCAGGCGGCGGCTCCCTCCCTACTTAGGTTAATCACCTTGAAGCTCTTTGTTGAGAATTCTTCACTTTACACCTTTACTTCGTGTCCAGTCCTTATCTATCCATTTATCACATCAACATTTTCACCCTATTCTTGATTTCCCTTTTTCTCAGCCATCGACATCGGGCATCCATCTCCCCGCATCCGCATCTGTGCGCAACAACTCTCGACAGGAAAAAGCTTCGTTGGGTCCCTTGCTTCAACCACTACCCTTGCTGGTACACGGAACCATCGGTCGCACCCTCAACCCGCCCATTCCGACACCGCCGCTCGTCCTCGACGCCCTCCATAACCTTGGTCATCGAAGAAAACACGCACGTCAACATGTCTTCCCGCTCGACACGACGACGATCCGCGCGAAACCGCGACGCCCAGTCCCCGTCTGATGACGAGCAGCCCAAGACCAACGGCGCCGTCGCCATGAACGGCAACGGTTCTGCCCACGCCGACCCCGTCGTCAGCAGTGCTGATGACAAGGACGAGGAGCGTGAAAACATTTTTCTCTTCTGGCCCAACCTCATCGGTGCGTATCCTGCGCCCGCCTTCGCTGCCTTGCCCCTTTGGCCGAGTATCACCCATTAACTGACCTTGCTGCTCAGGTTACTCGCGAATCGTCCTCGCCATCGCCTCGCTTTACTACATGCCCCTCCATCCACGAACTTGCGCGTTCCTTTACAGCATCTCTTGCCTGCTTGACGCCCTCGACGGCTATGCCGCCCGCCTCTTTGAGCAGTCGACCCGCTTCGGCGCCGTACTCGACATGGTGACCGATCGCTGCACCACCTCGTGCCTGCTCGTCTTCCTCTCCTCGGCCTTTCCCCGCTGGGCCATTCTCTTCCAGGCCCTTATCGCCCTCGACTTTTCCAGCCACTACATGCACATGTACGTCACGCTCGTCGTTGGCGGTGCTGACTCGAGCCATAAGAACATTGACAAGAGCAAGAGCTGGCTCTTGAACCTCTACTACACCAACAAGGTTTGTCCCCTTCTAGACTAGCCTCGCCATCTTGTAGCTTTGCTAACCGCACACACATTGCTAGACTGTCCTCTTCATCTTCTGCGGTCTCAACGAGCTCTTCTTCATCGCCCTCTACCTCTTGTCCTTCTCCTCGCCCCTCCTCTCTCCTCACCTCATCAAGTCGGTCGAGGAGTCTAGCGGTACTCATATCCAGGCCGGCGCCCAGATGAACGCCTCGCTGCTCAAACAGTTCTTCCCCGATCCCTACAGCGCCGCCGCACTCGAGCTCGCTCGTGCCAACAAGATGGATTCTACCGTTCCCTGGATTCTCGCTGGCATCAGCTTCCCCATCATGTTTGCCAAGAATGTCATCAATGTCGTCCAGCTGGTCAAGGCCAGCAGGTGGCTCGCCGAGGTTGACATCCAAGCTCGAAAGGCCCAGGGCCTGCCTCGCAAGCCCAAAGCCAAGCGTCTGTAAACGTCGGCAGCCTTGTGTACAACAAGATCCCTGCGTGGCAAGTCCGGGTCGAGACGGAAATTGTACCGCCCCGGCCGCATAACGTACGCAATATAGACCGTTTGGGCATGTTGGGCTTTATTTTGGAAACCCGATTTGGCAACAGGGAGCAAGCACTCCCGCCACAGGTCAGCTGCCCTCTGACATTTGCATTATATCTTCATCTCGGGCGATCTCATGGCTGGAACTATAACAAGGATTAATCTTACGCCAAACCAGAATTTATTCACGACGGACGCTGCTTGATGGGAGGAGACATGGACGCTTGAGCTAATGGGAAATGGGATTGCAGGATTGGTGCATACATGAAAAAAGGCTGGTTGGTTCCTTTTTATCGGCGGCAAATGTGTGCAAGTTTTGGGGGCATTTTTTTTTTTTGTTTTTCAACATTCCTTGCCATGTACTTTTCTGTCTCGCTTCTTTCACAAGCTACATTTGTATACATACTGTCGTCTTTATAAACGCCTGTTGAATTGGCGCCGACGTCTTATTACTTTTTAATAAATGGAAAAGTTAGCAAACTCGAGGAACGTAAATGAAGCAGGTGCAATGTTTGCGACTTATGTGCAGCTCTATGATTATGAAGAGAAAAACAAAAACGCCGAATGTAAAACCAATCATTTATCCTCATCCACACTCTGGCTCGTCGCCGGCCGTACCAATCGCATGCCCGTGGATGCCGCCGTCCAGAATCAGCCCCTCATTGTCGTCCTGATCATCCTGCACCCTACGCCAGCCCTTGCGTCGTTCCCGCCGCCGTCTTGCCGCCTCCTTGCCGTCCTCGTCATCAGCAGCACCAGCCGTCGCGGCCGTGGCCGTCTCCTTGCCCTTGCTTGGCGTGGAGACGGGTTTCATGAGCGTGCCGAGCAGCGGATTACTGCTAAACGCGCCGCCGCCGTCTCTGTTTCTCGTGAGCGCCGCGTTTTGCGAGAGAATCGTCTCCTGCGTGTCCGAATCCTCTTCGGGCGTGCGTGGACGCTCGACAGGAGCCATCTTGCGCACGACGCGCCCGTTGACGAGGTCGATGCTCATGACCTGCTGCCGCTTCTCGTACTCTGGCCGCGCGTTCCACTCCATCTCGCGGAGAATCTTTTGCTGCCGCTTGAGCTCGCGCGCGCGCTCCTCGGGGCTCGCCCACATGTTGCCGCCGGTGCCTGCCCGCGCCGCCGTTACGTCAAAGTCGGACGCCTCGTCGCGGACCGTCGTGCGCTGCGCATTCTGCGCCTGAAAGTTTAGCAGCTTATCGCGGTGTTGGCGCGCCGCCTGCTGCGCGGCGCTGGCTTCTGCGAGCGACGGGCCGGCCTCGACGGCAGCGGTGCCAAAGTTGCCGCGTGGCTGGGAAAAGGGCGCAGGTTTCTGAGAGATTTCCGCGCGGCGGTGGGTGGACGCGTGCGCGGCCATGCGCTCCCGGCCGCGCTCGTCCTTGAGCGCGCGCACAAGCGCCTGCACCTCGGTAGCGGCGAGCAGCGGCGCGCCGCAAAAGGTGCAGGGGCCGAGGCCCTCGCGGACGCAGATGACCTTGCCGCAAGAGAGGCAGTTGGGGGCGGCGGTCTGCAGCGGGTGGCGCGTGGCAACGCAGGGGCAGCGACGGGAGGCAACGGAGTCGAGAGACGGGTTCGTAGAGAGCTCGAGGGCGCGGATGGCGGCGTCGAGGTCGGCCGTGGCCGAGGCCTGCCCGGCCATGGGCGTGCCGCCGGCGAGAGTGATCTTGGTCGCGCCAGCAGGCTTCGGCGTGGAGCTGCGCGTGCTGGGGTTGGATTTGGATTTGGGCTTGGAGAGGGAGTCAGAGATGAGGAAGCCGGCGGACGAGGCGTGCTGCTTCGGAGCCGGTTGTTGATGCTGCTTCGGTGCGACGGCGGCGGCTGTCAAGGGCGGCGTGGCGGGCCGTGATGCATGGTTGCTGGTTGGCGCACTTGTCCGCTGCGAAATGTACTCGAGATCCGTGTCCTTTTTGCTGTACGCCGTGGCGGACGGCCCAATGTACGAGTCGACGAGGCGAGCCTGCGGAGTGTGCAGCGCCGCCTTCTTCTTCTTGGCGCCGCCGCGCTTCGACTTTGGTACGGCGCTGGATGATGAAGCAGCTGCGGTTGCAGCTGAATGAGTGGCAGAGGGAGTCTCTCGACGAGCGTTGAAGGATGCGATAAAGTCTACGGCGAGTGGCGAGTCACCGAGCAGGTTGCTAAAGTGGGATGCGGCGTCGGGTTTGGAGAGCGTCGCGGCGTAGTCAAGGACCTGCTGCAGCTCGTCGTCGGGCAGGGGGAGCAGCTGCGACAGCTGGGCCCGCGACATGATGAACTGGCTGTGATGGGTGCGTAACGTATAAGTAGGGTGGTGTTGTTTGATGAAGGTTGGGTTGGTGCCCCGCCGGTATGCGTCACTCGCCAATGACGCTAGAAGAACTGCTCAGGTCAACAGGCGAAACCGGCATTTCCTGTATTTGTTGCATTTGTTGCATTCGTTTTAATCATTGCAATTACTGTAATTATCGCAATTGTTTAATTTCTACAATTGTTGTAAGCAAGCGTCACTCCTATCAGCGGTCATGGGCCCGCTCACGACCAAGGTATGCACATCGCCTGAGATCAGCCTGGGTCAGGTGTAGTAATATCTTGTCTCAAGGGTCCGCTCGAGGCATCATAAGCTCTGAACCACTGTCGAACATGTTATTCTTCTCATGCGGTTAGTAGGTTGGGTAGCATAGCCGAGCACCGCCGAGCTATGCCCGTTGCTTCTTGGCTGACTCAGCCACACAGAAGCTAGTTCCTGTGGTTTTCCGCTTTTTGTTCCCACCCATGCTTGAAAAGGCCAGGCCTGCACACGGCCAGGGCCAGGGGCCCATCTGACCGAGCAACCAGACGCCCGGGACCAGACACCTTTTCCCTCAACCATTCCCGACAAGCACTTGTTTTCTTTCTCTCCAATTGCCTCTTTGCATCCTCTCACCACCACTTCCCCTCACCTCTCACCATGTTTGCTGCCTCCAGAATTCAGACTCGGGCTTTCTCTGCCTCTGCCCGCAACGTACGTGTCTTTCCCATGGCTTCCGGCCATTGCAGTCCCCAGTCGGCGCTACCCGGGTGCTTTTTCTTTCCTTGCGTCATTGGCCGCTATGGTTGCACGCATCATCTTGCCCAATTGCTAACAATGACCTTTCTATAGCTCTCCAAGGTGGCCGTTCTTGGTGCCGCCGGCGGTATTGGCCAGCCCCTCTCTCTGCTCCTGAAGCTGAACCCTCGTGTCACCGACCTCGCTCTCTACGACATCCGTGGCGGCCCTGGTGCGTCAAACACATGGCCTGTTTGCATCTGCTTTGCCTCGCATTGCGACTGTTCTCGTCATCGCAATCGATGCCTAGCGATGCGCACAGCTCCCCTATACCATTTGATTTACCCCGACTTACCAACTACTGCCAGGTGTCGCTGCCGACATTTCCCACGTCAACACCAAGTCTACCGTCACCGGCTACGACCCCACCCCCGAGGGTCTCGCCGCCTGCCTCAAGGATGCTGAGATTGTCCTCATCCCCGCCGGTGTCCCCCGCAAGCCCGGCATGACCCGTGACGATCTCTTCAACACCAACGCCTCCATCGTCCGCGACCTTGCCAAGGCCGTTGCCCAGTCGGCCCCCAAGGCCAAGACGCTCGTCATCGCCAACCCTGTCAACTCGACCGTCCCCATCTGCGCCGAGGTCTTCAAGGCCAAGGGTGTCTACAACCCCAAGACCCTCTTCGGTGTCACTACTCTCGACGTTGTCCGCGCCAGCCGCTTCGTCTCTGCCCTCAAGGGCACCGACCCCAAGGACGAGAACATCACCGTCGTCGGTGGCCACTCCGGTGTCACCATCGTCCCTCTCTTCAGCCAGAGCAACCACCCTGACCTGAGCTCCAACGCTGATCTGATCAAGCGTGTCCAATTTGGTGGTGACGAGGTTGTCAAGGCCAAGGACGGTGCTGGCTCTGCCACTCTTTCAATGGCCATGGCCGGTGCCCGCATGGCCGACTCTCTCCTACGCGCCGCTGCCGGCGAGAAGGTCATCGAGCCCACCTTTGTCGAGTCCCCCCTCTACAAGGACCAGGGCATCGAGTTCTTCAGCTCCAAGGTCGAGCTCGGCCCCGACGGTGTCAAGGAGATTCTCCCCGTCGGCAAGGTCGATGCCACCGAGCAGGGCCTCCTTGATGCCTGCATCGTCGACCTCAAGAAGAACATTGAGAAGGGTGTCTCCTTCGTTGCCCAGAACCCCGGCAACTAAACTCACCCGTCCTCTCGATCTGGTGTTGAATAGCCGTGGCTCGCTGGGCAGCGTACCGCGGCGAATAATCGCAGTGCAATCCAGCCTTGTCGCACAAAATGGATTACCTGCCTGTATGACAAAAGCGTATTGTAGAATGAAAGGAGAAAAATGAGAGATGTAAACCCAAGTTCAGAATACCACGAGCAGGAATGGGCTCTTGGTTTTGTGTGGGAGACCGTGGCACCGTTCGCTTCGACTCTTTGTTAATTTCTGTTTAATACGTATTCAAAGCTTAACAGTGTAGACATGATAAAGTCGGTGCAGGCATCACGGTTCTCGGCCCTCTTGTGTCATGGTAGTGTAGTACTACGTCGAACTATGGATGAAATAGTAGAAGAAATATATTAATAAGATGATTTCGAAGATTACCTACCAATAGTATGTTGAGGGCAAGCAGTTGCAAATTTCGGCTACGTCAATGTGCTGCACTTGTGGCTGCTCTGCCCGAATGCGCGCAACATGCTCATTCGTCGACTCGCAAAGAGTCTGTTCGCGCGCAGACCTTTTCCTTTCGGCCGCCTTCCTTTCTGGCGCCGCAGGCCTGGCCAGCCCCCGCCAGATGTCAACGGCTGCCCAGACACGAGAGACGAGAATCGATCAGCAATTCCGCTAGACCCTGGGGCATGTACAGAAAACACCATAGGCTCACCGATTTCGGGAGCCCGAACCTCGTTGCAAATTTTGCCAGGCTTTGAGGCCAGCTGGACTGGGCTGATAGAATCATCAAATTTTAGAGATGTGCTCTTCAGTGCCCAACGTCAAGGTGAAAATCCGCTTTTTATTGGCTTTGGCTAAGACGGGCTGCCTTTTTCGGGAAAGTATTCAAGGGCTCATAGCGATTCAGATAGCCAGCCGGCGAATGCCTATTAAGCGATTGAGCCAGCGAAAAAAACGTGCGATTCTCGGTATTACCTTTTATGCGTGATGCCTATCCCCAGAGCAGTCGGCTATTGCAAGTATAGTACTCCGTAAAGATCATCTCTATTAGCTGTGATTGACGAGATTATCAACATTTCAAGACCGCGGCCCGCCCGAATTGATTACGCTGTGTTCTGAGTTCAGACCGCATAAAGTCCACACTGCATCGATGCATCATTTCTTGAATACATGGTCCATGAAATTGAAGCAAGCGCAGCATTTTACCGATGGTGAGCCGCGGGCAAAGCACCCCGTTGTGTGGCCCTCTTCTTAGCGCAAGGCAGCCAACCCACGCGCGCTACGCCTTGAGCTGTGAAAAGTACAGATCGCGGGACGCCACCTAAAGTCTTCTCCCACATTCTTCGGTTTGCCGCCGAATCGCCATCAGGTCCATTGAACAACTTATCCTCACCCTCTTTCTTGCTAGTGACGGCGCAGACGGAGCCCCTTCTTTTTTCTTGGACCCAAGCCTTGATTTACGCCGCGTTGTTGTGCTTCTATTCCGGTCAGCGCCGGGCACTCGAAGCCTCAAGATGGCGCCCCTGGTTGAAAATGCGCAAATTAAGCACGCGCAGCTGCTGAATCCGCTTTCCTTTCACTTCCGCGCATACATCTGGCCGTTTGCCATAATCTGGCCCATCTTTCTTCGATACTTTCTGACTCCCGAGCTCTACGAGAAACACATCGGCGCCCCCGAATGGACTTTTGTCTGGGTTGGCTCCATCATCACGGTCCAGTCTTTGGTTTGGCTGAGCACTCATTGGAGCGTCAACCTTGATGCCATCCTCACCGCCCAGTCCGCCAAGTCTGTTCAAAATGCTCAGCTCATCAAGGTCATTCCCGTCGCCAACGCCGGCTCAGCCGAGATCTGCAAGCTGGTTCGCGACAAGGTAGGCGCAATTGATGTCGGCTTTATTGATTTTCTATTAACAGGACGAATCTAGACTGGTGGAAAGACCAACCTCTCGTTCCTTTTTCAAAAACGTCGCTTCTTGTACAATCCCGATACCAAGTCCTTCGACACCCTCAAGTATGCAATCGACTCGGAGCCCCAGCCCCTCATTCGCGACTTTCAGTCTTCCCGCGGCATCGAGCAAAAGTCTGAGCTTTTGCGCATGGAACACCATTATGGCACCAACACCTTTGATATACCCGTACCAACTTTTACCGAGCTGTTCAAAGAGCACGCTGTTGCGCCATTCTTCGTCTTTCAAATCTTCTGCGTTGGTCTGTGGATGCTGGATGACTACTGGTACTACTCGCTCTTCACTCTCTTCATGCTTGTCGCCTTCGAAAGCACCGTCGTTTGGCAGCGCCAGCGCACTTTGACCGAGTTTCGAGGAATGAGCATCAAGCCCTACGATATGTGGGTGTACCGTCTTGGCACCTGGACCGAAGTGCAAAGCGATGCTCTTCTCCCGGGTGACTTGGTTTCTGTCACACGTACCAAGGACGATAGTGGTGTTGCCTGTGACATGATCTTGGTTGAGGGCACCGCTATTGTCAATGAGGCCATGCTTTCCGGCGAGAGTACCCCTCTTCTCAAAGACTCGATTCAGCTTCGCCCCGCCGATGCGACACTCGATGCAGAGGGACTAGACAAGAACGCCTTTCTCTGGGGCGGCACAAAGGTTCTCCAGATTACTCACGCAAGTGCCGATCAAGAGAAACCTGTCCTGCCTTCTGGAGTTCCTACCCCTCCTGACAATGGCGCCATGGCTATCGTGACCAAGACCGGTTTCGAGACTTCTCAAGGTAGCCTTGTCCGCACTATGATCTACTCTACGGAGCATGTTTCTGCCAACAACGTCGAGGCTTTACTTTTTATCCTGTTTCTTCTGATTTTCGCCATTGCCGCCTCGTGGTATGTCTGGGACGAAGGTGTGCGCAAAGATCGCAAGCGTTCCAAACTGCTTCTCGACTGTGTCTTGATCGTGACTAGTGTCGTCCCCCCGGAGCTACCTATGGAGCTTAGTCTTGCTGTCAATACCAGTTTGGCCGCTTTGGCTAAGCTTGCCATTTTCTGCACCGAACCTTTCCGTATTCCATACGCCGGCCGCGTTGATGTTGCTTGTTTTGACAAGACTGGAACCCTCACTGGCGAGGATCTTGTTGTCGAAGGTATTGCCGGACTTGGATTGAACCATTCCAATGTGGAAGATGCGAAGGAATCCGACGGCGCTCATTCTACCATCATCTCTGTCAAGGGGGCGAGCCTGGAAACCCAGCTGGTTTTGGCCACTGCACACGCGCTGGTTAAGCTTGATGAAGGAGACATTGTCGGAGACCCTATGGAAAAGGCCACGCTTGCTTCTCTTGGCTGGACGCTTGGACGCAAGGATATTCTTTCGAGCACTGAAAAGGCCAAAGGCACTGTCGGCAATGTTCAAATTAAGCGTCGTTTCCAATTCTCTTCTGCCCTGAAGCGTCAAAGCTCCATCGCCATGGTCAACGGTACCAACACCAAAACTGGTGAAAAGCTCAAGGGCACTTTTGCCGGTGTCAAGGGCGCTCCTGAGACCATTATGAGGATGCTTGTTGAAGTTCCCGCTGACTATGAGGAGACGTACAAATACTTCACCCGCAAAGGCTCCCGTGTCCTGGCTCTCGCTTACAAGCAGCTGACTGTCGATTCCGAACTCGGCGCGGCCAAGATCAACGACCTGAAGCGCGAAAAGGTTGAGGCTGATCTGACGTTTGCCGGCTTCTTGATTCTCCACTGCCCCCTCAAGGAAGATGCCAAGGAAGCCGTTCAGATGCTCAACGAGAGCAGTCACCGTGTGGTCATGATTACAGGTGACAATCCTCTGACTGCCGTGCATGTCGCCCGTGAAGTGGAGATTGTTGATCGCGATGTTCTCATTCTTGACGCCCCCGAGGACGACAAGGGTGCCGAGCACCTCGTCTGGCGCAGCGTTGATGACCGTATTACCATCTCTGTCGATCCCACCAAGCCTATTGACTCCAAGATTGTCAAAGACAAGGACCTTTGCGTGACCGGATACGCCCTTGCTAAACTCCAAGGCCAGCCCGGATGGAACACTCTCATCCGCCACGCTTGGGTGTACGCTCGTGTCTCGCCCAAGCAAAAGGAAGACATCTTGCTCAGCCTCAAGGATATGGGATACTACACTCTGATGGCTGGTGATGGTACCAATGATGTTGGCGCCCTCAAGCAGGCTCACATTGGTGTTGCTCTTCTCAACGGTACAAAAGAGGACCTGACCCGCATTGCGGACCATGCTCGCAACACCAGACTCAAGGACATGTACCAGAAGCAGTGCGATTTGATGAAGCGTTTCAACCAACCCCAGCCACCGGCCCCTGTTCTCATTGCTCATCTCTACCCCCCCGGACCTGCCAACCCGCACTACCAAAAGGCCGTTGAGCGCGAGGCGGAGAAGAAGGGCGTCTCCGTGGAGGAATACGTCAAACTCGCTGGCCACTCCCTCGAGACCATCACCACACCCGCCGCTCAACAGCTGATAAACTCGAACGATCCTCAAGCTGCCCGCCAAGCCGCCGCGCAAGCCAAGGCTGCGAGCTTCGCCGACAAGCTCTCTTCTGGAATGATGGAAGCCGAACTCGGCGATGACGAGCCGCCCACGCTGAAGCTCGGAGACGCCTCTGTTGCCGCCCCCTTTACATCCAAGCTTCGCGATGTCATTGCCATTCCCAACATTATCCGTCAAGGCCGCTGCACTCTGGTTGCCACTATTCAAATGTACAAGATTCTCGCGCTCAACTGCCTCATCTCTGCCTACTCTCTGTCCGTTCTCTACCTCGAGGGCATCAAGTTTGGTGATACGCAGTACACCATTAGCGGCATGCTCATGTCCGTCTGCTTCCTCAGCATCTCACGCGCCAAGGTGGTCGAGGGTCTGAGCAAGGAGCGCCCGCAGCCCAACATTTTCAACGTTTACATTATCGGATCCATCCTGGGTCAGTTTGCCGTACACATTGTCACGCTCATCTACGTGGCCCGCCTCTCGGAAAAGATTGAGCCGCGCTCCAACGACGTCGATCTCGAGGCCGAATTTGAGCCGTCGCTGCTCAACTCGGCCATCTACCTTTTGCAGCTCGTGCAGCAAGTCTCAACTTTTGCCATCAACTACCAGGGCCGCCCGTTCCGCGAGGCGCTCACCGAGAATAAGGCCATGTTTTACGGCATCCTCGGCGTCTCCGGTCTCGCTTTCGTCTGCGCCATGGAGCTGATCCCCGAGATCAACGAGAGCATCAAGCTCGTGCCGTTTACTGACGAGTTCAAGCTCAAGATGACCGTCGTCATGGCCCTCGACTTTATCGTCTGCTGGGTCATCGAAGTCGTCCTCAAGTCCCTCTTTAGCGATTACCGCCCACGCGACATTGCCGAGCGCCGCCCCGATCAGCTCGCCCGCGAGGCCGCCCGCAAAAAGATTGTCGCCGACGAAAAAGCTATCGAGGAGGAAAAGAAGCGCCTCGAAAAGGTGGCCGAGTTTGAGCGCAAGGTGGAGGAGCGCAAGAGGCAGCTGCAGGAGTGGCGCGCGGGTCGCCAGCGTCAGTGAGGGAAGCCAGCAAAGGTTGGCGGTGGATGGTGTGATTTTTTGACTCTACTGAGAGACGGTACATTCGGCGAACCGGTCATAGACAAGGATAGACGCTGTGTATAATTTAGTCAATACACTCTCCTTACCAATAGATGTTGTGTTAACGTCGCGCTTCGTTCAAGTGACCTGTACTAAGTAAGCTGTGGCCTTGTCCCACGCGGTCAGCCTAGCACCGGCCATGTAATCTTGAGCAAAACGCGCTTCTCTTCTAAGCGCCACCCTGCCTGCAGGACGTATAGTGGTCTCTGGGTCCTGCAGTCTATTCATTGGAGTTGGCGGTTAGCGAAGCCCTGGCGTGGTGCTGAAGCCTTTTGGGAGGTCGCCTGACTATCAAGCGACACACTGCGATGTCAGCAGCGCGAAAATCAGTACGCATATCATATTCGGCAACTATACTGTTCATGTCACTCAAAATAGCGAGTATGCTTCCTGCTGGCACCTACGAAGAATGGCGAGGTCTTTTTTTTCTGCTGGGGCTTGAGATCTGCTTGTTCCTCTTCCGTGAGCAAACAGCGCGCTTCACAACTTTGTAGCAGCAACATCACCATCGCCATCACCATCACCATCATCATCGACATCATCATCGACATCATCACCAGCGCCGTCTTTAGCGCCGTCTATAGCGCCTTTGATAATTTCTGGAAATATCTCCAGTAATAGTGTGCAGAGGCAAAAGCGTTGAGTTTTGTGGCAGTTGTATCAGAGCGGAAAACTTACAGCTCAAACAGTAGTCATCTACCGAAGCACGAACCTCTCGCCGAAACGTCGTCAAACCACCGGCAATGGACTCAGAATTCAAGGAACTGTTGGAAGAGTTCAAGGCGATTCGCCGTATATTGGAGACCGACTTCGACTGCGATATCTCTGTTATCGCTCCTGGTTTACAAGGACTAATGGAGTCCGCAAAGGAAGCATAAGCTTTTTTCTACAGTACCAAGGCAGTTTTAGGCACACTTTATCCGAAAAACGAGCGAAGACGAGCACAGGCACCACTCCAGGTCTCAGCCTAGGACGTGTTGATCTTTCAGATTGCGAACTACAACAACCATGACCAAAGCACAAGATTCCGAGTGTATTGCCGAGCAAAATACTAGCCTGGGCATGGTGCGCAAGAAACCCGAGAGTCAAGTTTCAAGACTTACTTCCGAGCTGGATCAGTGCAAAGAGGCGGCAATCTCCAGAGCTAAAGAAGCTGGTTTATTTTCAGCAGCGTATGAGACGCTAGAAGCGAAAACGCCACGCTAGAAGCGGGAGAATACGAGAGGAAGAATGACACCCTCGTGGTCCGGCCAGCGCCAGTTCGTAAACGACCGGTTGGACCAAATTTGCTACACTAGCAAGACATCCCTTTTCAAGGACATCTGCCCGCGCTATTAAAACCCCGTTCTTTTATATCTTTCCTATGTCTTAAAAGTCATCGAGTCCTGCCGACCGTGGACCCCTGAGAGGTCCGATCAGACTGTTTCTTGACCAACAGCGAAAGCCCCTAGAATCCCTGCTTAGTTTTAAATTCGTACCTAAATCATCGGGCCAATTGCGCCCTTGCCCTCATTAGAGATCCTACGGCGTTGAATAGTATATAAATACAAATGCAAATACACGTATTATCGGCAAGTACTCTACTAATTATGTTAGGCGATCTGGCCTTTGGTCATGACGAATCGGGCCATAGACAAAAAGGGCACTGGCCTAGATTGAATGCAATTACTTTTTCGCTCCTTTTAATAATGCGCTACGACATTTCTAAGTTAATCAGCAGCTTTTAGGCACTCTGGTAATTTTTCTTCTTTGATTAGGTACGTTAGTGGCAACCGCCAACCGCGACGCCAGATATTATCATCCTAACGATGGGATGCCCCGGATCAGTACGATCAGTACAGAGACTGGATCTCTCTCGCAGAGGCGGTGCCGGCACGCTGGCTTCCCCAGGCATTCCCTTGGATGCCAGGGTTTCTTTCAACACTGGTCGACCTGCCTGCCGGGAGCCAGCCCTGGGACAACTTTGACTATACTCGAAATGATGCGAGTAGTCTTCCCGTAGATCCGAATACGGGAAGTTGGGCCGTTATTCAGGAGCACAAGGAGATGTTGCGCCAGGTGCTTCTTGAGGCCGGCATGGTGAACGGGGGCCTTTGTGCCGCAATCGGGGAAGAAGACTCTCCCAGTTTGGAAGCTCCTATGCCGCACGGCGAATCGAGCGGCGGCAGTCGCCGATGCTGATGTCGCCGAACACAAGGAGGCAGAACCAGACACCATGGACACCGACAGAGAGGGTGTCAATGTCCCTGCTGATGCGGACGCCAAAATGGAGGGTACTGACGAGACTGTCAGTACTCAGGTCGCTTCTGCAGAGATTGCGGACACCGAAATGGGCGGTTCCGTTATTCCTGCCACAGAAGGGACCGACCTTATGACAAGCCCCAGCTACAGTCATGGTCGACAGTTCCCGAGTAGCAGTGGAAAAAAGACGAGCCCAGTCAAAATAAAGGACGAATTATGGTAAAGTTGAAAATAACTCTATTTTGAAAGCAACGAATGACCAGCCTCGCGGACCGGCAGTAGCCAGCCTCGTTCCTTGGCACTGCAGCTGGCAAGCCAAAACACCTTGATGTCCCGTTTGCTGAAGCCATGCCCGCCAAATTGTTGGTCCTTTTGAGTTCGAGACTCTTTGAACTTTTTGCAAATAGTCTTGGCAGCAGAAATGGCTGAGGAACTAGCGATTTATTGTCCACACGGGCCTGGACGTCCATCGTTAATGTCTGGCCATCTTCGGCTGCACGAGCCAATCTGATCAACTCTCAGGGTCAGAATCGAACGCCTTGTATGTGATGAATAAAAAGGCGCAGTCAATTATCTTGCCGATGCAACGCCGCCGTAGCCGCCGGCTACAATGGAGTGGCCGTCACCAAATCAGGCTATATATACCTTGGTGAATTCCTTGCTGTCCGTCTCTTGAAAACACCACATCAATCAAGATATCACAATTCCAAGATGAAGACACCAAGCTTTCTCATTGTGCTTGCTGCCCCAGGGCTCATGGCCTCTCCCCTCGCTGCGGAAAAGGCAACCGCAACAGAACTCGCCACTACTCCGACTTCGACCCCCAAGGCAGAGGCTTACAACTGGTCTGATGGTTGGGAGCAGTCGTTTCCCATTCACTCGTCTTGCAACAGCACGTTACGCGCGCAGCTTCAAACCGGCCTCGACGACGCTGTGCAGCTGGCCCAGCATGCTAGAAACCACATTCTGCGCTTCGGCAGCAAATCCGAGTTTGTGCAAAGATACTTTGGAAATGGCTCCCTAGCGGAGCCCATTGGCTGGTATGATCGTGTTGTTGCGGCAGACAAGGCGGCCATGACCTTTCGGTGCGATGATCCCGACAAGAATTGCGCGTCGAAACCAAGTACGTGAAACTGCGTCAATAGCAAAGCAAGATGAGACAACTGACAATGATATTTATAGCTTGGGGAGGCCATTGGCGAGGATCAAATGCTACGGAAGAAACTGTCATCTGCCCCCTGTCATTCCAGATCCGACGCCCACTCTCATCGGTTTGCAATCTTGGCTATACTGTCGCGGGATCCCCTCTAAACACGATTTGGGCAGTCGACCTCCTGCATCGAATGTTTCACGTCCCGACAATCAATGTCAATACAGTGGACCACTTTGCGGACGATTACAATGGCATTCTGGCCTTGGCCAAAAAGGACCCATCCAAGAGTGCCAAAGATAGCAACGTGCTCCAGTATTTCGCCATTGATGTTTGGGCGTACGATGTCGCAGCCCCGGGAGTTGGTTGCACTGGCAAGCCTGCGGAGAAGACAAAAGCCTAAACGGATATATAATTACAGGGAAAACAAAACGATGACTGTTGTGGACTTGCGGTGGATGAACCAAATGTATTGTCCACCGAGTTGATGCGAGGAAACGAGTGTTGTAAATGCGCTATTTAACTCTAAAATGTTGAATGCCGGCTATGCAGAAAAACGAATGAATACACAAGGCCACCTTTTCCTAACCCTGATAGCATGGAATGACCCAATTGCGTAAATAGCTAGTGATCTTCAACATCTTCGTCCCTTCCAGGGTACATGATGTCCTGAAGGATGACTGCCCGGATCTGAAAAGCAAGAACAAACAAATAGACACAGACCATGATGACACTCATGACGGTGGTGCACCACATGAGAGGCTCGCTGCCAAATTCTCTGGCCATGGAAATAGAGGCCAGGGTGAAGCCCGTGTTGGGGAAGACGGCGGCCCACCAGCCAAGGTGGAAATATTCTGGAGGCGACTGAATGACGGCAACCAGCGCAATGGCAAACCACCATAGACTTAGTGCCCAGAGGAAGACTGCACCGATAACGGCCAGGTTGTAGAGAATAACCTTGTCGAGCATCATGCCACCGAGGGCGGTGGATCGCTCCAGAGAATTTGCCATGCCAATAATGGCCAAGGCCGTAAAGGCAGGTGGGCCAACACACATGAATAGACCGGTACGGTGTTCTCTGTTGGGCAGACCGGACTGCATAAGTCGTCCGATCATGTGTGCATACATGAGCATGGCGACGGATAGACCAAGTCCTTGGCAGGTCAGACCGGCGCCAACAACGGGCAAAATGGAGATTTCGGCTTGAGTTTTGGCAATGACGGATGCAATCGTGCCCGACAACATGATGGGAAAAATGGGGAGGATCCATGTGGGCATCATGCTCTGTAATTTATGACTGTGTGAGGCAAAGGCAAAGCTGTACTGGGCGACGGCAAGGACAAGAGTAAGTAGAACATAGCCCCAGAATACGCCTTGAATGGCCCAGGACAGTGCTCCATCGTTGTCGGGAATCCAGTATTTATGGGTACTTGTGATGATGGTGGCAAAGGCAAGAAAGGCAGTCGGTACGAAGAAGCCCTCTCGGGGATGGGTAATGGAACGGTAAAAGTCGCCTGTGTGAAGCCAGAAGCGAAGGGCAAGACCGATGGTGACGGTGGCAAAGAGGGCGAGATTGATAAAGTATACGACAAATCCAAGAGTGTTGAGGCCGGGAAAAGTTTTGAGTTGGTTGCCGATGAGCAAGGCCAGGCCTCCTGTGCTCATGGGCCAAGTGTACCAAGCCCATGTAAAGTGATGCAGGCGTTGCTTTATTCCGAGCGAGGGGCGATTGGGATCATACGGGTCTACCGCTGAGGATGAGGGCTTCTCGTCTGATGAATCGTGAGCATGGTCAAAGGCGTGTGCGCCTTTGTGGTTGTTGGGCAATTGAGCCTCTTCGTCGAGTCCGGATCCGGCAGGGTCATGTTGGTCGTCGGATCGTGAAATGGCAGAACGGATGGAATTTCTTCTTGTAGGTGTGTTTGAGTCGATCCAAAAGGGATTCAACGAGTCGGAGACATCGGCTGAAGGAGTAAAAGCCACCAACTTGCCAAAGGAGGAGCTGGAAATGTTGCGGTTCTTCTCATTCATGGTTCCTGACCAAGCAGAGAAGATGTGATTATGTGTTATAAAGAGACGAATGAATCAGTCTCGAACAAAGGAAACAAGAAAAGATTGCTAATTATGATGGGTTCTACCGGGAACGAAAAGAAGGTTAAGTGTAAACGTCTGGGGAGGCCATCCCTTATAATCAGGAGGATTCATGTCAAGGTACAAATCTCTGAAGTGATCGGAAGCTTGGCCTTGCCAATTTGGGAACAGCCCAGACGAACTTCTAACGGCACACCCGACAAATGAATCCTGACACTGACACTGATAAAGATGGTCTATCCGTATTTACTTATTAGAGTAGTATTCGCTGCGCGCAGGCAGAGCCTCATAACGGCGGAGGCCTGAAGCATAAGAGCGACAAGCGTAGGTTGTTTGTGGACCGCGCTTGTTAAACTCAACCTTGCAAGAGGGGGGGGCGACGGTGGCCGTGCACGAATAGAAATTCCATCTGCCTTCTTGGCGTGCCAGTTGCAACTTCGCCGGCTGGAGTTGTAACGGTAGGGGCTCCGTCGATGAGCCATTCAGAAACGGAGGACCCGTGGCGTGCCGATGGTAGGTGAATGGCGGCATCTCCGCCCCAGGGAACCAAAAAGGGCTGTTGGCAAGTGGTTGCGTGTTTCCAAACGCTCTCTTGTTCTCAGAAGAAGGAAAAAGAGGCTCTGCTGGCTTCTGTTTTCTCCGTGGCAAAGCTATAAATAATCGTGCAACTTGTTACGTTTCGTGCTTGGCGTTGGATGTTGGTTTTGCGAGGGCCGCCCGGGTGTGGCGAGACTACGAAGCCCAAACGGCCCAATTACAGGGGTTGGAACTTTTGGGGGCCGGTTGCCATGCACTGGCACTGGAAAGACAGAGAGAAAAAAACGCCACTGATTTTTAGTTGTGCGTAGGCCGTCGATTGTCATGTCCGGACGGGCGATTTGCTTGGCGGACCACCTTGAAGTGGTGGGCTTGACTCGGGCCAAAGTCACGCCCCTTTTTATCCAATCACGCCCATGGTCAACGCCACAGCGCCATCTCGCACAGTTCATCAACGGACTTCGGCGGCGCTTTCCCAAGACGAGTTGGCGATTGTCGCTGAACCTGCAGAACGTGGCGTCGTCGACTGCCAGAGTCGAATCCAGCCAGCATCGCATCAGGACAGGGACCACGAGTGAGAACCTTATCTCTACACAATGCGAATGTGTGTTTTTTTTTTTTTTTCTCATGAGCATCAATCTCTAAGTGAAACACTTTCGTAGCCTCTGCACCGCCGCAGAACCCACAGCGATTTTAAAAACGCAAGCATGGCCATGATTAGAATACAGATAATGCCACCACTGTAACCCTGCTCGAGTGTCGCAAGTGCGCGGCCACACCACCCTGGCGCCGAGACAGATAACACGCAGCTGGTGGGAACCAACCCTATTGGTCACTTTTCAGTCCAATCTGTTCTTGGTTGGGCTGAGAGCTGCAGCCCATCGGGACTTGGGATTTGCACGCCAGGTCAGGGGGCGGTGGCACAATGTATTTACCGAGACGAGACTCCCGGTGTGAGCGACCTTCTTTAATAAGAGGCTAGGAAACTAGGAGGCTAGGACCTAGCTAGGACACCGACGGCTTCAACGGCTTGGTTAGAGATTCAGCGTCAAAACCGACCGACAGCCCCTGATGGTCCATCATCTATATTCCTATCTAGACGAGCGACTGCCTCGTAACCTGTACTGTCATACACCATCAAACTCAACTCGTGTCTTTAATGCGCGCAAGGGGCCGAGACCAGTCTGCTCGAGTTGACAACGTCGAGACGGGTTGCGACGCTGCCATCGGCGGTGGGATTGACCATCTTATTGTATGCATGATTTTAGTTTTTTTTTTCTTCTCCCTTGATTCCACTCTTTGAAAAATTGGATACCGCTGTTATATCAGTCAGCTCACTACAAAGTATGCCCATTTATTCTCGATGCAACGAAGCGTGAAGCCCGATTTGCGAATGCTCAGCTCCACAGAATAGAATAATAACGCCGAGCACTATCGCTACACTTGCATCGGCAGGGTCGAATTAAAAAGAAAAACGAGCCGTGTTGCTGAAAGCAGGGATGATGACAGGACATTGATGAGACGGCCAAGCTTGATTAATATTGCCCGCTTATTATAGAGACACCCGTTGTCGACGACTAGTTGCGCATCCTTGAAGCCCTCCCGAGAATGTCGGAGCAACCGGAAGACGAACTTGCGACGAACTTGCCAACCTGCCAAGCCTGCCTTGCGTACCGCTGACGCATTCGACTCTCAAAAGATGAGTCGGCAGAATACAATGGTGTACGTAGTAGAAAAGGCGACAACAAAGACAGCATGTCCACAGCCACCTACTTCAGAGACGCGCAGCCCCGGGGGGTGTTGGTTTATTACCAAGTTACGGCCGCAGAAGCCACAGCATCAAAAAAACTTCATCTTTGCGCGGCAACGGATGGGTGCCCGATTAAAATGCTCATGAGTGGACTGGCCAGCTTGGCAAATGGGTCAGTGTTTCCCGTGCGGCATGCACTCATGCTCTATCCCGTACCCATGACCGAGCTCCACGGGCCCCATTACCTGGCCCAAGCGATGTTGTGTTCGGTTTATTTAAGAATTGCGAGCCCGCCCAGCGCAACCCGTCCCTGCCTGCGAACTGCGCCCACCTGAGTAAGAGGGGCCGTGGGACTGCCGATAAGGAAATCTATACGCCGACGCCCGTCGTCGATGGTGGCTGCCGCGCCGGCGCTCCCCCCCCACCACGACGGCTCCGGAAAGACGGGTTCATGTGGCTCTCATCCAACGATAATCAGGTTTTCAAGTATCAAAGATCGTCCTGAAGTCTTGGGCAGATAGTGCCAAGCAACATGATAAAGTATCTGCATCCGCCCTGCCCGTTCAAGGAAGCCGAGCCAAAGAGGCTTGCGTTGCCCGTGGTGGAACAGGTTGCACTGATTAAGGATAGACTCTACCTGACGGCGGTGGAACATGTCAACTATGACGGTTGAACCGCCCGCACTGCCACCAAAGAGCATCTTGGCGTTGCTGCACTGTGTTGTGATCATCTAGCCAATCGGGTATTTATTGAAAAGCATCTCGCAATGGTTATCTAATTTATCTGCCATGGGTACTTTTTTTTTCCCCCAGATTCAGGTGAACTCGAGTCAATGCAAGTTCGTATACATGCCGGCTGAGGGCTTTGCAGAGAAGCAAGGAAAAAAAGTATAAAAATAATGTTGCGCACGCTGTTACATCGCTTCGCACGGTCTAAGCAGTTCATCCATAGCCCTGCTTGGCAGAAGGGACGGACGCGTCACGTTACAGCTGGACCAACAGGACATTTACCCCCAAGAACCAAAAAGAAAATAGCATCTCGACTTGAGACGAACAAGATGAATTATTGTAGTCTGTAAACTGCATAATGGCGAAACTCCAGCATAAACGGTTACTTACTAACTATTTAAAGGACGGGACGGGAAATTGTGGGACGCTCGGTAAGCTTCGGCTATATAGAAGTTGTAGATGCGCCCAACGGCTTGAATAAGCGAAACAAGCTTGGAATTAGCAAAAGCATCGTTGATGAATATCAGCATTGACAGCTAGCCATTATTGTCTGACAAGATGCCGAGCAGAGGCCACGCCGCTGCGGCCACCACCGCCGCAAACGCCGCTGCAAACGCCGCAGGTTCTACCAAGGTGCAGCAAGTAGACAGCAAAACCTACATTGTCGACTTGGATCCAGCCTTTAACATCGGCACAGGTAAGTTTATTTTACAAATTAAAGGCCCGCGTAGGCCTATATGTAAATTGAGGCGTTTTCAACAGCGAGGCAAGGGGGCTAATTAGGCTGGTGATATCAGTGCCCAACGGCGGCTACGTCGCGGGACACTTTCTCGCCGTCGCGCTCGCCCACGTCGCCAAACAGTACGGGCATAGCAACGTCATCTCTGCGCACTGGGATTTTCTGAGCCGTTCGAAAGCCGGCCGCGGGACCATGGTTGTCGACGAGATCAAGATTGCGCGCAACATGTCGGTGCTGTACATTTCGCTGTACCAGGATGGCCAGCTGACCGAGGCGCCCTGGGTCTCTGCCGGCGCCCGGCGCGTCATTGCCGGCTCCGTGACCTGCCGGGACATGGCCGCCGAGACGGGCCAGTCTCTGATCGGCGGCGGCGGCGGCGGAAGCAGCGGCAGCGGTCCGTACTCTTCCGTGCCGCCGCCAGTGAATCTTGAGCTTCTGCCGCGCGGGCAGGACCCTCACTGGCAGCTATACGAAGCTCCCAACGGCTTTCGCCCGAACCAGCACTGGAACATGTACGAGCAGAGGATAGATTCGGCGCCCGCGGCGGCGGCGGCGGCGGCGGCGGGAGTGCTCGACATGTGGTTGGAGTACCGGTCCGGAGACCCAATCGTGAACCTCGACCTCGCGTACCTGGCCGACGTGACGCCTGCGATTTGCACGTATGCCCTGCAGCGCGCACCGGCCAACGCTTCGCAGATGCTGCCCACCGCCTCCTCCTCCGTGTCTTGGTATCCGACGGTCAACATCCACATGGATTTTAAAAAAAGCTTACCGGCCGAGGGGACCCGATGGCTCCGCGTGCAAACGTCGATTGCACAAGCCAGAAATGGTCGCTACGGCTGCGACGTGGATATTTTTGACGCCGAGGGCGGCATGGTGGCCCAGGCTCGCCATGTGGCCATGATTGTCGACATGTCACGCAATACGGCAAGCCGAAAGACGTCGAATTTGTAAAAAGGGTTAACGAGTCAATCTACGAGGCGGCAATAGAGTTGTACCCCCGGCGTACCAGGCGCCTTTACGACGCTAACTATTTCATTACCAAGATCGGATTAGAATTTAGAGTTAGACAAATCGTATTCAACTTGCACCATGATCGATAGATCTTGACGCCACGATATGTTGTGTAACCGCACGGTACTGTGCTGAGCCCAGTGGCCCAGCTGGTGAGGGTTGAGGTGACATGTCAAACTTAACCAGGTAAACATTGGACGCGATTCTCTTTGACTACCCAATAGTACAATCATCTGTGCCGCCTGAAACATGACGAGTCAATCACGATCCCTCCACCTCTTGCGTAACCGCGACAACAAGTCGCTCACAAGCATTCGTCGAGGGCAGCCGCGCCTCCTCTTCCCACACTGCCTCGATAAACGATAGTCTTCCCGCTGTTTTGGTAGCACCCTTCCATCGGAATCGTGAATCAGCCTGCTCAAAGAGTGACTCCCAGTCCGCCGCCTCTCGTTCCCGTGCGTTGCAGACAGTCCTCATTAGCTGGTCCATGGTCCTTACACTTTTCTCGTCACTCTGTGTCAAAATGCCTGGCTGCGGCAGAATGTAGTCGTTGATGACCACCCGAGCACCCGGCTTCATCACTGGCACGAGCGCCTTGAGAGTGGCGACGGCATACTTGTCGGAGAAGGCGTGGAATACGTGGCGGAAAAAGTAGACGTTAGCTTCCACAGGCTGTGGGTTGAAGCAGTCGTGTGCCGTCAGCGTCACCCTGTCGGCCAAGGGTTGGGGAACCTGACCAATCGCTTTCTCGGTTCTCAGTTGCGGTTTTTCCTGTACGATAAAGGACAGCTGCGGAAAGGCTTCTGCGAGCGCAAAAGCGACATGCCCCTGACTCCCTCCAATCTGTTGTGCGTAAATCGAGTTAGCGGTGACCCAGAGCACATCTCAGGTTAGGTGTCACATACATCGACGACCTTTGCCGCGCCGAGATCGGCCCATGGGTAACCATTGATGGTATGCGACAGGTCGAATCCATCACGGTCGCCTTGAGCTTCCATGGCCAGGCCGTAACGCTTCATTCTTGTTTGGTCCGATTGCATAAACTCAAAGAATGGAGTATTGTTGCGGTATGCGATGTTGACGCCCTAGAGTCGGGCATTGTTAGCGGACAGGATCGCCGGTCTTCTCACCAGGTCTGCGTACAGTCTCATTAGGCTCTTGAGAACCAGGCCACTTTTTCATAGCCTCGACAGTGTTGACGATGGGCCGAAGAAGATCGGTGGTGAACATGCCGACCCAGCTTGCCACACTTGGCTCCTCCAACATGAGCAGGGATGATCGGCTGTGTGCGACGTGGTTTGGGATGGGCTCCGAAAACAGATGATTTGCCATTGCGAGGCGCAAAATGCACTTCAAGTCAGAGACAATAACTTTGATGCCTGTGAGTTGCTCTATTTTGGAGGCGAGGTCGGCATATGGGATGGATCCGGTGGAAGGCACCGCTTCGGCGACGCGGAACTCGCAGATGGCCTCGAGGGGAATGTAACTGACCGACTACCATTCTCGGTAAGTGGCCATCCATTTGTATACAGTGAGTCGTACTCACGTTCCATGCTAAATTCTTGAGGGTATCTTTAGGGCCAACAAGCAAATCGTGAAGCTCCTTGGTCAGCGCTATCAGCTCGTTTCGGATGGCCTTGTCCTGAATATCTAGCTCATCCAATGCAAAACTTGTAGAGCCACCCAGCTCAAAAGAAGGTGCATCTAGATGTTTCTCATTGAGGCTATTGGTGAGAAGTGTTGTTTTTGTTCGAATTGCCTCAGACAGAGTAGCAAGGTGCATCACAGAGCTTCGCGGCGCTGTGCCATTACCATTTGTTGTTGGTGGAAGACCATTAGAAGTAGTACCAGGCATTTCGAGATTTTCTGTTCCATGTAAAGTTGAAAGCGAGAGACTGCGATTCACTCGAAATGATGCAGGTTGGCTTGTTAAGTAGTTAGAGGGACAAGGCCGAAAGTACCTTGCTCTGGCAGAGCCGGCCTGACACAGCCCAGACTACTATCCTTGCAAGGTGGCGTTTGTAAAAAACTGGCGAGCAATGCACCATCTAGTATCACGTCGATAGTCCCACTGGAGGAGAGATGGAAACTGCGGGATGATGGCGCCACACACCCTCGGTATCATGGTGCTGGTGCGTCGGCACGTGAGCATGATGAGGAGCATGCGTCAATCTGGCTCGTTGAGATGTGACTGAGCCTTAGCAGAAAACTGTTCAAAGCCAATCAGGTTTGCCCTCAGAACTTAGGTCTTTGTTGCTCTTCTTGTTGGATACAGTGTCGCAGCATCCTCTAATATATGTGACGAGGCTGGCGGGGGCATGCATGAGCGGGTGTGTGGTGGACACCTTTTGTTGTCCTGTGACCACGCTTTTCACGTTTCTTTTTGCTCTTCTAACTGGCGTTTGCCAAAATTTGGGCGCTCCCTGTGTTGCGCTGGTCGTTGGGCGGTGGGCAGGGTGCGACCAGCCAGTTTGCGCGTCGATCAACAATGGGTTGAGAAGCGTCTTGACAGAGTTGCACGACGCAAACTTGCTTTTCCAGACAAGCCTTCTATGAGCAACCCTATAGGCCGTCTGGCCTATGCGCGCGCATACGCATCAAGACTCTTGTGTTCCGACGTACAGATTACCGTACGGATACAGTTGCTGACTTGCGAGTCTGCGACGGAAGCAGTGGGAGAGACAGGTGCGGGCGGGCGATAAGATACCCGGGACATGCTTCACCGCCATTGATGCCGAGCGGACGCATGAGCATCTTTGACGCTGAGTAGATTGTCCAGCAGAAAAATTCATCAACATGTCCAGGTTGTCTTCACGACGATTCAGGAGAGCGCAGGTAGTCTTTACTAGTGCTGGTTAAGCAGCGCTGTTAGCCGATCAGGGGATGGGATGGTCGATCCTGCCTCAGTGCCCCCTCAACTGGGCCGATGCTACCCTGACACCCTGAGTGAGTCGAAACTGTGGCATAGCACTCTTCATCGCACCACAAATTCCCGCCCGAGTTCTATTAGCTCGGTATTCATCGCCAGTGATGCTGCTTTTATTCATCAGCTGTCATCTACCGGGATGCACAGCATCCAAAGGGGCTTATTTTCCGTCGTGAGGCTGAAGTGGTCTGACTAGTGAAGCGGCTCGGGAAGCCAGCCGGGCTACCCAGAACCCACACAGCTGCAGCAACAGTCAGCTTCTCCCAACGCTGTCCTTTGGGGCAATTGTGACAAGTACCCGAGACTTGTTGCAGTTACGACTGTTTCCAAATGCGCCGGCATTTACTCTGAGCCCTCTCTAGAGGTCCTCGACTTGCCCGAAGCAAACGGGTGCTCCAGTGTTGGCTGCAGCTACGACAAACCGGAGCTATCCAAGACAGCTGCTGGCGCTTAGGATAGGGGAAGCGGCCATCGAACCTCGAGCGAAAAAACGAAAACGAACGAGTCAAAAATGCCGAGTTCAGAGGTCATCGTAGCCATTGTGGCTCTCATCATCTCCCTGGTTGCATTGACGGCAACATTTATGCAGGTTCTCCAGCAGTACTACGCCTCCGCCGCTGGCTACTCGCAGTGCAATGAAAAGGTCATGGGTGGCTGGGCCAAAACCAAGACTAGACGCTTCTCTTGGGAAGAGCTTCGATACGAGGTGCAGTATGATGCACCCGTCATCTTCGTTTCTCCCCCGCTCAACCAGCGCGGCCCGATTCCTGATGCCCAAATACATTTTCTGGATGGCACGCGCGAGAGCATGGAAGACACATGGACCACGCCTGAGCAGGACCCTCACAAGAATCTATCAGCCAAGGATCGTATTCATACAGCAGACAATGAGCGGGTATCCTGGTCAGTGCTCCTATACGCCATTCAGGGGATGGAGGCCGAGTCGCGCGAGTGGCAGAAGAACCAGTATCCCCCTCCCGGATCGCCGACGGCAAAGTACGGGTTGTCCAGCACGCCCCCATCGCTCCGAGAACATCATACCCTGACGGTAGCCCTGCAACGTAAGAGGAAGAGCTGGGATACTATGCCACCGTCCATGACGAAACCATATGCTACCACAGCCATGTGCCATATGATTGAAATGCTTGCTGTGCTGGGAATCTACTGGAAGGAATTCGACCGACGTCGCGATCGATATTGGGCTGAAGGAAACGGGTTTCTTGTTCTTGGCGAACGGAATGACTTGGGAATTGTGTTTTCGCTGCAAGTCCACGGCAAGTCCACCTTTGAGCGCAACAGAGTGATTCCTGTCGATTACGTCAAGGAGCTTGCTTTTGGTTACGTGCCCACGATATATCGCGACACCATCGACCACAGCCGGCTCAAGGTACCGAGTGATATGCCAGAGAATCTCAGTTCGCTGCAAATGGGCCGCGAGCGAGAGCTGGCAGAGAGCTTGACAGTGATTGGGTGCAACACGAATGCAGTAAACTATTTTCTGGAAGACGGCCATCGTACGTCGCACATTTTCCCCATTGCATTTGAAATGCTCGGCATGCTTAGCCAGAACTTCCACATCAACAACAGCAGCTTTACGTATATCCCGAACCCGACACCGTACAGCCTCGACAAGCGCTCGTTTTCACTGCGTAAGCTCTTGGAAGCGTTCAAGGCGCAATTTGATGAAGACGTCAGCACCACGCGCAACCACATCATAGCCGACACTATTCGTCACCATGTTGAGCAAGTTTTGGAACACTACTGGGAAAAGGACGGTGCTCAGCGCCTGCTTTGTCTCCGAGTCTTGCACATGGCCATTGATGATGCAGACGAAATTTTGACTGCAAAGAACAAGGATTCGATGGAACCGTATTGGGAGACCCCGAATGCTAGCAATTTTGCTGTACCTCAGGTGGTCTACTCCAATGACCAGGGCGAGACTTCGCGACAGGTTATGCGTCGGGAGGCGGTGCAAGAAGTCTTGCGCTCCCACTTTCAAGAGGTTCTCCGACTGCTCAACGAACAGGACGAGCGGGCTGAAGCGCAGTCTCTGCCGCTTCATCTTGTCGACCAGTCCCCCACCTCACCGTTGCAGTCGCGGCCGTGTGAGAGAGTTGGGCTACGCACTACGCCACCACCCAACTTTAGCAAAGTAGACGACGCCAGCCCCGACGAGCGCCAGCAGCTTCTGATGGACGTGTATTTTGAAGTAGTGCGCCCACGCGTCGTGCGAAAAGCCACTATTTCGACGGATTGTAGAGTGAGTCTGACGCGGACACGCCCGTTGAGCCTGCCGAGCATGCGCGGCGCGCGGAGCATCTCGCGGGGCCCCAGCTTGGCGCCGCGCCCGAGCTCCAGCCGCGCCGGCTCCTCCACCGGGGGGTTCGTGGCTGATAATGCTCCAACGGCGGCGGCTCCCGACGGCGAAAGCGACGCTGATGTGGCCGTGGCTAGCGACGTCGGCGATGAGGAAGCGGAAGGCGGCAACAGTGTGGCTGCCAGCGCGGCCAAAGGCGAAAGAAGCCGGGTGCCGCTCGCGGCGCAGATGGCCTCACATGACGATATCTGGTGCACGCTGGTGTTTCGAATGATTTGCTGGCTGATGCTGCATGATTTCGACAAGCTGGACGTGCAGCTGCCCAAGAGTGAGCTCCTAGGCAGCCGCGTGCCCGTATACATAACATAGACTGATTAGCTGACGTAAGATTGGACTTTTGGCATGAGACTGGAATTTTTGGCATAAGAGCATGGCGATTGTTTTGCAGAATATAGTTTGAACTAAAAGATGTGTTTTCACTAGTTAGATTATCTTCTACCTCACCATCTAGAACACGTACAACCCCACTATAGACTGTTCTCATGGAAATAGATCAAAGTGCGTGAACGAGTCGAGGATTCGTCTCTACTTTTAGACTGGGCCCATCTGTGGTATGCGCCAGAACAGAGAGAAGCAGGACTGCAATCTGCCATAACTAGTTCATTTCTGTCATTACCAATTGGTGGCATCACCACTGGTGGGGCTTCTGGGAGCTCTCGACACCTTGGCATGTTCGCAACCAGGTGAGGGGTATCATACAGCGACTAAGAAAACTTGTGCATTGACATGGGATTGCGGGGAATGGATGATGTTACGCGGGAGAGTTTAAATGGTCTAACCAGAAGAGCGAGAAGGGGAGCATTCGCGTGACTGCATGCTTGGTGCCGCTGTGATTCTGCAGCTCCAGTGCAGAAAGCTGTGTGCGCCACGCATTGACTGAGCGCTTGTCGATGACCATGAGAATTATTGATTACAAGCCCACACAACACCTTTTCTTCGGGGTAGAGGATATTGGGGGCCTTATAAGTGTCATGACTGGAGCCTGTTTGCCACGGAGCGTAGTCTCGACGGCAAAAGCCACGCATTATGGAGCAGCAAAGGGGCAAGTCGAAGTTGAAAAATCACGGCCTCCGATCCAACATGACCGGCGGTAGCGCTGTGCGGGGGAGGGGAAGCCTTTCCGCCGTACCCCCAAAACTCCGTACCTGGCACCCAACCTGCTGGCACCCTTGCTGGCCGAGCACGCGACGCGACGGGATGGTGCAAGGCAAAACCGCCTTGTCGTCAGGCTAATGCAGCGCCATCGCACTATAGGTCGGCGCCAAATCGAGGCCGCTCCGTAGTCCGTATTGCCTTGTTTCGACGCTGTCATCCAAGACAGCAGGCTGAGCAGTGCAGGCGCCGACCAAGCATGGTCGGTGGATTTTCGTTGTCAGAAATGGATTGCAGACGAGGGCGTGCTGTGATGGTGTCAAGGTAATCCAGCCGAGCCAACAAAGATGAACTACGCCGTTCCTGCGAGTCATTAAGACCCCAAAGGCAAAGAGCCCTGAGCTGTCGGGTGGCAGATGCCGGGCTTCATCTCCATATAATGGGCTGGTGGTGGGAACATGATAGAAAAGTGTCTGGAAATTTTTTCTTATTCCCTTGTTTGGCTGTTCTCGTTGGGACCGAGTCAGACCGGCGGAGGTTTGGGTGTGAGTACTAGCTAGTTAATAATATTAGTGCTAACTACCTAGTGCTGCGAGACAAAGGGTTGCTTTATCTGTGTTGTTCCCTTGATGTCCTGACGCAGAAACAGGCTGGGCTGACATGGGTTTGGGTTTTTCTCCATGTCTGTCCGAACCCAACGTCAGCGTTCGGCGCCAAGACCGTGAATTAAGTATTGGGACGGTCGTCGTGATGCTGGTGTTGGGGAGGATTGCCGTGGCGTATGCAGACATCACGAGATGGGCGTTCTTTATATGATTGATTGCGTGTCGGCGGAAGGGGAGCAGCTTTATCGAAACACACAAAGCTTGCGCACGCGCATATATGTGCTGTATCGGTACGGTAGGAGGGTAGGCTGGTGATGCAGAGGGTTTTGCATGATTCTGATGGTCAAGTGTCAAATGGTCTCGGATGGCTGCAGCGGCAAGTGCCAGCTGGCAGACTGACAGTCAACAGCGTGTGGGCGGGTGGGATGAATGCAGTGGCTGGCTAGTCAGGGCTGTATTTTGGTGGAAGGGAGGAGTAAAATGCGCTGTAAATTGCAGGACGTGCCCAGCGCAATTCAGGTGTTCTTAGGCACTTGCGGGGAGCAAGGGAAGGACCTGGCTCCACACGACGCCCTCCGGGTTGGCAAAGGTACTTGGGTACGTACCAGTGACAGAATTTTCACAGACAGAGTTATTATTTTCTTTGTTAAATTATGTTTAGTCATGGATTTTTGCACCATTGTGGAATGTTGATTCATCTCGAACAGAAAGAAGAAATTCACAAAGAGGGATGTTTGCGAGGACACAAGCAGACATACCTAGGTAGGTATCTAGGTGCCTTTGGGTAGGTAGGGACAACCCCTCCTGATGCGGCGCACCTGGCCATCCACGCCATCGTGGCAGCGACTGTCAGCTTGTAGGTAGGCTGTGGTTTGCTGGTTGCATGGTTGCATGGCATGGCAAAAGTTGGAGGGCAGACGGGTGACAGGCAACCCACTAAAATTTAGTGTCTTCGGTTACCCCGTTTGCTTGCATCAAGCCCACTCGCAGCCATTTGTGCCATCCTGATTCCTTCTGCGTTAAATCAGTCTTCGCTGGACTGGTGCAGCCCCTTGCCTGCTCCTGCCTGCTCCTCTTGTCTCCCATCTCCCTGCCATGCATTCCCCATGCCCACGCCAGCAATGGTTAGCAGCTCGCCCAAAATTTCCTAGCATCAACGGCTAATTACTTTGCACCAGCAGCAGTTTGCCCGCACCGACCATGTACCTCTGTCTGTGCTGGGTTGGGCCTGCAGCCTGCACTCAGTCCCAATCCCAGTAAGACCTGGCCCAGCGCCTGCTCCTGCAAGCAGCAATGGCTGAATGGACAGTCAGCCAGCAACCTCCGTTTGTCTGTGCCCACAATCCGCCTCCTCGATTTTGCAAACCCCCGACTCTCCGATGAACACCTTCTTTACCGACGCATCTTGACCTCCGACGCTCCCTCTCTGTCACTTCGGTCCTCTGGCGCGTCTATTCGCGCTGCCTTGTTTTCTTCGTCTGCGCACCATCTACCGCTAGCACCTAGACTTGTGTGTTGGCTTGACGGCCATTGCATCACCATCCCTCTAGACCACTCCCCTCAACGCCACTAAAAACAGCCTACGACGGTCACTCTCGCCAACCGAACCTTTAGCCTGCCTGCGCGGCTCCCGGCGCCTCAAGCCTGTCCAATACGCTTCAATACCCGCTGTGAATGACTTTGCTCGACTCTGCCGCCACGCAGCATGAGATCATCATCGTCGCCGTCGGTCGCCGGCCCATCCCGTGCTCTCGACGCACGCCGGCCGCGCAGTGCCCATACCCAGACGCTTGCCGTCAATATGGTCGAGACTCCAAGCCAGCAGGGTGCCCATCACTTTCAGCTTCATGTAAGCGAATGTGTCGAAACTAAGACCGTCACAACAACCACTCGCCTCACCAGGAAATTTCCGCAAGTCTTTGTTCGTGATCCTACGCCCTTGTCCACTCTCGACACCAGGGAGTACCCTCTGGCCATGAAGCCGACTCCCCCGGAGTTGGCTGGCTTCTACTTGACACACCCGGGCCAGCTCGATGATGATGAGTATTTCAAACAAGAGGCCCATGAAGACGACGAGCAGGTCCAGCATGTCAAGTCCGAGGCCGACGACGACGCCGCCATGTCTGCCAGCCATATTCCCGTATGCAAACGATCCCTCTTTCACCATTTCATTCGCGGCCTTTGTACACTAACCTTCTCTCTTGTCAGTATACTCATCGGCAGAGTGCCAGATACGCACGTCCTACTTCGGAGCCGCAGCAACCCTCCTCCGAAGAACCGATTCCCCTTCGCCGCTCCAGCCGGCATTTCTCCGTCTCGCCTCACGAGCACATCACTCGCCGCACCAGACAATCCCGACCCTCTCTTGCCGAGTCCTCCACCTCTGCACCTCAAGAGGTCAAACCTTCCATCACCCGCCAGACCCGATCCTCCTCCCGCTCTCACCCCCTGTCGGATAGGCTTCGTCGATCTGCCGCTCAACCACAGCCTGCTACCAGTCGCCGACAGCCCAGTGACGGATCTCGTGCCAACACCAATACCGGGTTCCTTGCTACTCCAGATACGTCTGCCATCTTGGGACCATCACACTCAAGACCTGCCAAGGGCAAGGGTCGTCAGTTGGACATAGTGCAAGATTCGCGAGAGACGACTCCCGTCACCCAGCCTCAGTACGATGCCGCCAGCCCCGCAGAAAGTGACGCCCACACGATATTCAGCAGTAACGTGGCGACACCTCCCATAACTGATGCCGATGCCGAGCCCTTTGGAGATAACGACGAGTCCCTTCAAAGATCGATCCGCATACATCAACGACCCTCAATTGATATTGTGGCCGCCCAAGATGCTAGCCTGCCTAGTCCTCGACTGTCCCCCACCTTGGCTGCCGGAACACTACCGGCTGCGGCCGATGATGCCAACAACGATCAAGTTCCGATTTTCGATGCTTCCAATCACTCCGCCTTTCCTGCCACTCAATCAACCGACGACATGGGCTCCATGGAGCTTGCGCCCATGGGTTACGTATATAATGACTGTCGTGAAGTGGGACGCGCTCGCGCCCCCTTGCAGGTTGATACGCAGTCCCTGCTGGAGGCGTTTGATTCCATGAAGACAGAGATGAAGACATTTATGATGTACCAATTTCTACGACGCTGTCCTCGGCCAACGCTCCGTGTTATTGCTGATACCGTAAATCCTGCTCTGAAGTGCGATTTCCTGAAGCAGCTCCCTCTCGAACTTGGTTACAACGTATTGGCCTATCTCGATTACCGCGATCTTTGCCGTGCCGCTCAGGTCTCCAGGCACTGGCGCAACATTGTCGATCGCAACGAAACTGGCTGGAAAGAACTTTTCGAGTCTGACGGCTTTACATTACCACTGGGAGAACTCGGCAAGGCAATTACGCAAGGATGGGGCTGGCAGGACCCATCCGGCCCAACAGGCCATGAGCGCGATTTGAGCATGCACAGCCGCCTCATCTCTTCCGAACGGGATCTCGTTCGTTCTGTCAAGAATGAGAAGCTCTCCCGGACTAGGGGTGCAAAAAGAAAGCGAGGCATCAATGTGTATACTGCGGCCGAACGATCAAAACGTCGTGCTCATGCCAATGACGCGGCTACCTCTCGAGACGACAGAGCAGAGTTGGGATTGAAGCAGCACAAATCTGAAGGTCCCATCTCTGCGGCCAACGCTGCTGCCTCAGTCGTACCAGATCCCCAGCTCGGGTTGCCCAGCCTCCGACAGCTGCACCTTTACAAGTCCCTCTACCGTCGTCACCACATGATTCGCCAAAGTTGGACGAGTGGAAAAGTCAAGCCTAAACATGTGGCGTTTGCTGCGCACCCAAACAACGTCATCACCTGCCTACAATTCGACGACGACAAGATTATCACTGGAAGCGACGACACCTTGATCCATATTTATGATACACATACGGGCAAGCTGCTGAAGAAGCTCGAGGGACACGAGGGTGGCGTATGGGCTCTACAGTACGAGGGCAACATTCTTGTTTCTGGCTCGACAGATAGGTCAGTTCGAGTATGGGACATTGAGCGAGGCCTGTGTCAACAGGTATTCTACGGTCACACCAGTACCGTTCGCTGCTTACAAATTCTCATGCCTGCGGAAACTGGCCGCACCCACGATGGTAAGCCCATTATGCAGCCAGAGAAGCCGTTGATCATTACGGGATCCAGAGATAGCCAGCTCCGTGTCTGGCGGCTGCCCGAGGTTGGTTCAAGACGCTACATCCAGACTGGGCCGCCGGCACAAGAATCCGACTGTCCGTACTTTATAAGAGTTCTCGCTGGTCACACACACTCGGTGCGCGCCATTGCCGCGCATGGTGACACCCTTGTGTCTGGTTCTTATGATAGTACAGTGCGAGTGTGGCGCATTAGCACGGGCCAAGCTGTGCATGTACTGCATGGACACGCACAAAAGGTCTATTCAGTAGTGTTGGACCACGAACGCAATCGTTGCATATCTGGCTCAATGGACTCGTTTGTCAAGATCTGGGACCTGGACACGGGGGCATGCCTGCACAATTTGGAAGGCCACAATATGCTCGTCGGACTCCTCGATCTGCGCGACGAGCGTCTTGTGTCTGCTGCTGCAGACTCGACTTTGCGCATTTGGGATCCCGAAAATGGCAAGTGTAGACACACGCTGATGGCGCATACTGGGGCCATTACATGTTTCCAGCACGACGGTCGCAAGGTTATTAGTGGTAGCGAAAAGACGGTCAAGATGTGGGATATTCGCAGTGGCGAATGGGTGCAGGACTTGTTGACTGACCTACGTGGTGTGTGGCAAGTCAAGTTTGATGAGAGACGATGCGTGGCTGCTGTCCAGCGTGGTGATTTGACTTATGTCGAGGTATGTTTTGATATTAGTGTTGGGTTTGAAGCGACAACTAACAATTTGGTAGATTTTGGATTTTGGCGCCATCCGTGATGGCGTCCCTCCAGAAGAACTCGGTACGCGCAGAGTGCTCAACGAAGCTGAAGTACGCATGATTGAAGAAGGGCCATAGTCGACACGACGCCATTCTGCAATCGAAAACGAAACTATGATAGCCACTACATGATTACGTACAAGGACGGCACAAGGACGGTGCGACAACCGACAAGACCACCTAGGCCGTGGCAAAAGTTGAAAATTTACGTTTGGCTATTAAAAAGTTGCAGACTTTTTATGGCCTAATGTTTTTCATTTCAAAGGCTGTTAAATATGGTATATTTCTCACTACACATATGTGCTACGGATTACGATGTTCATTCTTTTCTGCGCGGTGGCGTTTTGGTTTCTTAAGGGTGGTTATGTTGTTTATCGTTTTCTGGCATGACTCTTGCATTGTTTTGCATCGTTTTTACGGAGGGATATGAAAAAAAAAGCATTAGCGAAAGAATACTGCATCCTTGGCTCAAGGAGAGACTGCAATTCATGTTGTTTACAAGTTTATGGCTCCTATGACTTTGTTTGCGCTGTTGAGGATTGTATTGGAGAGGCTGAAATGGTATTGATGTTAGTGTTGGACCGAATCGGTGCAGCCTGTATTTGCTAGATTGAAATGGCTTCATATGGAGAAGAGCTTCATGCGGGGTCAGTTGTACAGCTGAGATGGAAAATAGGGGGAAAAAAAGGCATGCGCCTTTTTACGTGCGATTTGATCAATGTGCGCTGCGTACTCTGTGAATACTAGTTCAGAGGGTACCTCGGTGTACACCTTCGTTGGCCTTGCACCGGCCCACCTGCGAGATACAATCGGGCCACCAATGCAGAAAAGGCTACAGATGACGCAGCCGAGTTTCTCTTTGTACGACGTGAGTGTTGTACTCGTAACAAACGGATTCCTTTTTCGGTAATAATCGAGACGTCAATTTCAATCTGTTAAACACAGTCGTGGTTTTATTGTAGCAAGTCAGATTGCCAGAACTTGAATGGCAGGTCAATAATAAGAAAAAAGTTGTGCACATGGCGCCCCCTCGGCTGTTCAAAAAAGCAACGTCTATAAGTGTAAGCACTTGTGTTTTTTGGCCCCCAAGACATGGGCGTATAGAAGGACCTAATGCAAGAGTCGATCCGGCAGTTTGGTTTAGAAAAGTATAGTTAATAACTAGCGCGCCGTCCATTACTACAGGGCAATCAGGGATGAATTGCGTGGGGTCTTTTTGCAGAGGGGACCAGACATAATAAGCTTTATTCTCGCTCCTGCGGTCTCATAATGGGGTGGGCGAGTTTGCATCTGTCAAGAGCCGAGAGTTGCAATCATTAACCTCACAATCTTTTTACCTTTTTTGCAATTCTTCCCTAGTAATTCTCAGCTTGGTGTAATGGTTCGGGGAATGTCGTCGTCGTCTGCACACAAACCCGTCGCCGCCGCCGCCGCCGCCGCCAAGCCGGACAGCCTCATCCGCAAGGACGACGGCCTGGCCTACTGGCGCAACGCGACGCCCGACGTCGACGGCATGCTCGGCGGCGTGCCCGCCATCTTTGGCCCCATTTCGCGCGTCGACCTGCAAGGTTCGCGCACCTTTCTCGCGCGTCTCGGCATCGGCAGTGGCGGCCGCAGCCGCAAAGTGTCGTACTGTCTCGAAGGCGGCGCCGGGTATGACTTGTCCCCCCTTCTCCCAATCACCGTTTTTCCCTCTCCACAATCAGTCTTTGCGGTTCGACTAAAAAAAAAAAAAAAAAAAAAAACACAGGATCGGAAGAATTACAAATGGCTTACTGGTCAATGTCGCAGAACACGTCGACGTCGTGGAGCCCATTGCCAAATTCACAGATGCGCTGCGCGGCAAAAAGGGTGTGCGGCGTGTCCTCAACATGGGGCTGGAGGACTGGCGGGGTGGTGATGACGACGACGACGACAGGACGACGAGGTACGACTTGGTGTGGACGCAGTGGTGTCTGGGCCACCTGACGGACGAGCAGCTGAGGCGCTATCTGGAGCGGTGCAGAGAGGCACTGGTGCCGGAGACGGGCGTGATTGTGGTCAAGGAGAATCTGAGCACGAGCGGCGTGGATGTGTTTGATCCAGTGGATAGCTGCGTCACAAGGTGCGTGAAATCGTTTTGACGTGTTAATGCCGGGGCAACGTGGGGGCGGGGAACTGACCATGATGCAGACACGAAGAGACTTGGAAGAGCATTTTTCAGCAAGCTGGGCTCAGGATTGTCAAGGAGGAACCTCAACGCGGGCTGCCAGAGACAGGCAAGGCACGGCTGCTGCCGGTAATGATGTATGCGCTACAACCATGATCACAACACACACACATACACACACACACACACACACACACACACATAAATACACACACAAAGAGACATTCTCGTACATTCGTACACAAGCCGGCGTAAATGAAAATACCATCGTTTCTTATTCATATGTGCGTTCGGAGGATATACACTTGGAAGACAATCTGCCTCTCCGCATCCACTTATGCCTTTTCGTACTCGTCCGCCATGGCCTTGCCCGCCGCACGCCCGGAAAAGATGCACCCTCCCACAAAGGTGCCCTCGAGTGAGTTGTACCCGTGCACACCGCCGCCTCCAAAGCCCGCCGCCTCACCCGCGGCGTAGAGCCCCGGAAACGGCGTCTTGTCGGCGCGCATCACCCTGCTGTCGAGGTCCGTCTCGATGCCGCCGAGCGACTTGCGCGTGAGCAGGTTCATGCGCACGGCAATGAGCGGCTTGTGCGCCGGGTCGAGGAGCCGGTGCGGCGGCGCGATGCGGCTGCGCTTGTCGGGCCAGTAGCTGCGCCCGTTGTGGATGAGCATGGCCTGCGCGTCCTTGCTGTACGGGTTGTCAAACTGGCTATCCCTCGTCTCGATGACCTCGCGCACCGCGGCCATGTCGAGCGCCGGGCCGTTGCGCTCCGCCGCCAGCGCGTTCATGCCCTCGACGAGCTCCTCGAGCGTGTCGCGCACAACAAAGTCCTTGCCGTGCTTTTGGAAATTCTGCACGGGCACGGTGCCCTTGCTGCTGAAGATGCGTTGGGTGAGCGTCTGCCAAATGCTCTTGTTGGTAATGTCTGGGTTCTGCTCCGAGCCGGACAGCGCAAACTCGCGCGCGATAATGGTCTGATCGAGGATGAACCAGGTATAATCGTAGCCGGTGCTGCAAATGTGCTTGAGCGTCGCGCGTGTGTCGCTGCCGGGGTAGAGGAATGGCGGCAGCCGCTTGCCGGTTGCGTCGAGCCAGAGGGATGATGGCGCGGGCAGGATGCGGATGCCGTGGCCGGGCCAGATGGGGTTCCAATTCTGCACGCCTTCCGTGTAGTGCCACATGCGGTCGCGGTTGATGACGTTGGCGCCGGCCGTCTCGGCAATGTCAATCATGCGGCCGTCGACGTGCGCAGGGACGCCGACGACAAAGTGCTCAGGAACCTTGGGTCCCAGGCGATCGACCGGCCAGGCCTTTTTGACTGCTTCCACGTTTCCACCGATGCCGCCGGATGAAACGAGCACAGAGGAGCCAAAAATCTCAAAAGTGTCAATGACCTTGCGCGACGACTTGATGCCACGCGCCGAATCGTCCTCCTCAAGAATGCTTCCCCTCACGCCGACCGCCCTCCCGCTCTCGTCGGTAATCACCTCATCCACCTGGTGCCTAAACTTAAACACAACGCTTCCCTTTTCCTCGGCCGCGACAACCGGCTCCTGAAAGACGCGGACGACTTCGGGCCCTGTGCCCCACGTCAGGTGAAACCGCGGGACCGAATTGCCGTGGCCGTCAGCGCGCCCCGCGCCGCGCTCCGCCCAGCCGACGTTAAAAACGAACCCCATGCCGCGGGCGCCGACGTACGCCTCCATCTCGTCGGCGGCAAAGTCGACGAATGCCTTGGCCCAGCGCCGCGGCCAGTGATCCTCCACCTCGCGATCAAACTGGGCCGAGTCGAACCAGTCGCGCATCGCGAGGGCACGCGAGTCCTTGATGCCGAGCCGGCGCTGCCGCGACGAGTCCACCATGAAGACGCCGCCGAGCGACCAAAATGCCTGGCCGCCCAGATTTGCGCGGTTCTCCTGATCGAGGAGAATGGTGGGCACGTTGCGCTCAGCGAGCTCAAACGCGGCGACGAGGCCGGCGAGGCCTGCACCGACAATGATGACGGGCTTCTTCTGCGATGCTTCACCCGGCGCCATGGTGTTTGATGATGACGAATTGTTGGCAATTGATGGAAGAGGAGGTGGAAGCGTGAGCCCGCAAGTACCTTGGGGCGGGGGCGACTGATGGAATCCGCCGAGTCGATTCTGGGGAAGTCGCGAGGTCTGGGGGTAGCTCACTCCACTTCAATGCAGAGTGGTGCCGACGCCTGCCGTGTGTGGTCTCCGTCACCAATAGTGCTGTTAATATTTGATAAGAGAGGGCTTTTCTGGCATTGGTCAACTTGCAGGATGGAGCGTAAAGAGAACAAGATGCTCTTCGGTACAGCGACAAGTCCGTCTTCAATCTCCGGTCCCGCTTTTCTCCATCTACAACCTCGGCGCAGTGATTCTTTACGATAATGGGTGGCGAAAGAAGGCCGACCAAACGAATGCAGCGAGGCCCTTGTTTGTTACTTGGTATTGCAGGAGAATGAAAACGTAATGAGCAAAAAGGCTGCTAGCATTGGCCATGCCTGATCAACAGGTCAACATTCACCAGTCACCCTCATGTGGCCGGCCCATTGCCTCGTCCACTCGCCATCAAAAGGCCAACAAGGCGTCCAAGGGTCTAGTTATCAAAAGTAAGCCCGAAAAGCCATCCTGTCACATCCAGCCCTTTTATAAATCTATACATTATGACAATAATGAGCCCCAACATTTCAAAGGCGGACCATCAGTAGTGACAGCCACCCTGTGCCAGAGTCACAGCCCTCACCCATTTCCCCGTTACTCTTCTTCGTCTTGTCCGTCCCCTTCGGAGATGGCTTCGACAATGACGCTACCATCGGGCGGAAAGTGAGAAAGCAGCAACACACTCGTGGCAACGACAGCAATCGCCTAGCATCATGTTAGTGCGACGAACCCACATGCCCATGGGTATCGATACTTACAGCATTGCAGAAGAATGTCGCATACGCTTCCCCCACTTTGGCGAGTGCGGCGAATACAAATCCAAACAGCCCTTGTGTGGACAGACGCGCAATATTCTCCACTAGAGTGACGGCATTTAGAGCATCCGCGCGTTGCGAGTCGGGGCACATGGATGTGATGACGCCCTTGGCGGCCGGCGCAGATCCCGATCCAAAAGGCAGCAAAAATGCGGCTACAGTGAAGCATTAGCAGACAAAGACGGCAACGGCAACGGCGTCGGATGACATACCCAAGTAAATGTGCCACGGTTTCGTAGCAAATGCTGCCACCGTAGTAAAGCCACCATCTATAATGAGACTCCAGCGCAAAAAGGTCAAGTCAAATTGGGGGTCCAGTTCTTGTTCCTCTTTTGATCGCGTCGGCTTCACTGGCTCGTCGCTTGGAATCGTGCCCATGCTCGAGTCGAATTCTCGCGGGTCTGTCGGCAATGAGTCGGGCGTCAGTGTTCCGTCGGTGCCATAGCCCTCTTCCCTCGCAGGCTGCTGCATGCTGCGGGCCCGCTTCGAGGCCAATAATCGTCTGCCGAGCGTGATGGCGCGGGGGAAAATGACCAAGAGAAAGATGCCTCGCATGAGCGCAAACTCGGACATGAGCAGGCCATTGCTCGCTTGGTTAAAGTTAAAGGCAGCCGTGGCATACATCTGGATCAGGAGAGGGGCGTAATCGGTGGCCAGCTGCACGGAAAATGTCAGAGCTCGGATCGCTTGTCCGGACAGGAGATGAGCTGCGACGTACCACTCCTAGGAAGATACCGGCACAGAGGAAAATGACTCCGTAATGTTTGGTAAATTTGCCGCTGGCCAATCGCAGGTTTTGGGGTGCCAATATACGCAATGGCTCGAGGAAGCCGGCAGAACGCTCGTTGGCCTTGGGCTTGCGAGGCGGTGGGATATAGGGCAGAGACACGAAACAGTAGACGCAGGATAGGAGGAAGAAACCGCAGGCCACGTCGAATGGTGCTCGGATTCCGAGGGTATCTCCCAGCAAGCCGCCAGCTGACATGTCGTTAGCCTTGATGCAATGCTAGATTAGATGGGGCAATGCTGTGATACTGACAAAAGTTGGCCAAAGACTGTCCCAGCATGAAGCATCCCTGCAACATGCCAAAGACGGCGGTGCGACGCATTGGGGAGACAACCTCACCAGCAATGATGTTTATGACGAGGCTTGAACATGTCAGTAATCATGCATCAGCGCATGGTGCGCCATGAGCAACATACATGTAGCCCGAAGGGCCACCGAATATCGTAATTAGCTGCGTGGCCTGGATAATGTTCATGCCGAGCGTCTTGCCAGCCACGACGCCAATGATTTGCGCGAGGACACGGACGGCCGGCACAAACGTCTGGAATAGGATTGCAGTTTTTGCACCCCATTTCTTAACGGCCCATCCGGCAACAAACAGATTCACAGTTCCTGAGACAACATGTCGTCAGCGACCGATGGGTTGCAGGTACTTGGCCACATGTGCGAATAAAGATTAAAGGAACAAGTTGTCGTCGCACTCACCACAAAGCGTTGTCGTTATTCCGAGAATACTAAACTGCGTCGCAGTTCCGGCGGCAATTTCGTTGCGCGCGCATCGGTCGCCATGGCCGGTATACGGAGGGTGGTGATCGTAATAGGCGTTGCACGTCATCAGCCGAAAGACGTAGAGCAGACTGTATGTGGGTGTGTGGTTCGAGTCAGCCTTGTACAAGACTACTACAGAAGCTGGGTGCGTACGGGACTTGGGTAAAGTTAAACGACAGAGAAATCAGAAATCCGGCGAGCAGAATGCGATTCTCGACGTGGAACACGGAATCCAGGCACGATCTCGCGCGATTCTGCTCCTTGGCGCCGCCGTCGTGGCCATCTGCAGGTGATGATGATGATGATGATGATGATGATGCTGGTGGTGGTGGTGGTGGTGGTGGTGGTGCTTCTGCTGCGCCGGGTTTGCCCGGGAGTAGCGGTGTCCTCTCATCGACCTGCATTTTTCTTTGGTGCCTTGCTGCGTGTTGCGAGACTCGGAGAATGCAAGTAAAGGAACAAGGGGAAAGAAGGAAAGGAAAGAGAAAAAAAAAACCAGAGAATCAACTTAGCAATGATTCCCCTCCCCCGCCATTCAGATGTGGAAATTGCGGCGTTGGGTAATGGAGATAAAGGAGGAGAAAGAGAGAGAGAAAGGGAAGCATACCCGGGCCTCCGGGGCTGGACGAGGGAATGAATCAAGTGAATGTCTTGGCTGGGCCGCTCCCGGCCCCGGGAAGCAAGTCCGCCTATTCTCAGCTTGTGTCTTGGGAGATAAATTATTGTGGTGGTGGTGGTGGTGGTGGTGGTGGACCTGCTTCTTGTGCTAGTTGATCAACAGTAGGCAAAAACAACTCAATCAGAGTCGCGTATTACTATATTACAACGGCTGAGTGGCGTGGGCAAAGAGAAGGATTCGGAACCTGCCAACAAATTGCGTAGGTCGATAGTTGCTTAATTGGCCAAGTCGTTAGTTAGCGGCATCGGCGCTCCATCATTGCAGAAAGAGACGACGACCCGAGACATGTTCTGCCAGTCAGACAATATATAAACTGCAAGTCTAACTCGGCTGCACTTGTACGCACCTGTCTATTACACACCAATTTTAAACACGACTAGCTTGCTGCTGAAAAAAAGTCGGCAAGACAAGCCACCAGCAAGCATTGCGTCTCGGATGATCTTTTCTTTTTCCAGGCCAGCTTTGCGTTTCGTCAGTTTGCTTCTCACAGCCTACAGATTACAGGCTTGTTCATCTGCATTCAGCCTTCGTCACTGGCAAATTGTTACCCATTTAATCTGTATTGCCCTTGTCCATCATTCGTATTCGTCGTCATCACTCGGACGCTCACCTTTCATCAAGATGACCACCTTCACAGAGACATGGATCCGTTCGACGCCCTACCCCTTCTCACAGACGCCAAAGGAGTCGCTCTGTGCAGCCTTGAACATCTCGTCGTCGATGCTCCCGTTCGGTCTAGGCGCTGCCGCTGCCACCATCGTAAGGGCGTCCGTTTTGTCGTCCATGGGCCGCCGCACTGGGTACGGGTCAAGCTATCGGTCGAGTTGGGGTCCAAGAAATCGTTATCATGCATCCAGGTCCAAGGATGTCTGGGTGGCAGAACGAAAAAAGTCTACGTTGAGCTGTTTGTCTGCTTTTCTGCCGACTGCTCTCACCGACCATTTGACCTGCATAAAGCAAGGGGACGCGTTGCCGGCGCTCAACATCTTTTCTTTCATCCCAGGTTGTGTTCCTTTTCCTCGCATTTGTCCCTACTGTGCTCCTAGTTTTGGAGCTTGGCATGGTTGAGTAAATCAACGTCGGCAGTTTCGCAGTGTGATAACGTTATGCCACCACTCGGTCGACCGGGGTGCTCTGTCGAGATAAGCCAGACTCAGCCATCGCTGTAAGCTGGGTGACCACTGCAGAGGAACAGGTGAGCTGCAGCCTTTCTAAGAGGGCTTCTGGTCAAGTCGCGAAGTCGCGCAACAGTGGGGTCTCCATTGCGTCGCCAATTGGCCCCGTCCAGTTTTATCGCTCTGGCGGAGAAATAGCCATTTGGGCTAAAAGCGGCCGGGTCACTCCATTTAGGTCCGCCCGCTGTTTCGGTCAATAGGCCGAGGTAGCCGGCCTTGTCTCCGGCGCGTCGTGTCCTACAGAAAAGGCACGCGGCGTGTATCGAACCTTGGTCAGTAGCCACCATGTTCGGAGCTTCCGGCGGCCCAAGTTGTCGTCTTGGCAGAGCATGTTCTCGTCGGTCTGAGAAACGCAGCGCGTTTGGATGATTGTGTGTCGTGATTGAGGCGCGCCATCACAGCAGCACTGCCGGGTAGGAACCCCTGGTCGAGGAATGCCACGTCCACGCCTGGAAGACATCAGGAGAAACAGTTATTAAATGATCCGTATCTCTGTGCCCGTGACTGGAGTATGTTCGATGATTCACATTCATCGTTGGTCGCGTCTGTGTAAATGTTTGCGCCAAAAGGCTGACAAGATGCTCCCAGTGAACGGGCTGTCGTCAGCATCGATATACCAACTCAACACCAACAACACTGTCGATCTAGCTTCAGCCCTGCGCATCGACAAAACACTTTAAAAGAGATCCGTATCCTATGATCCAGCTCACTTGACAAAATCCCCTTTTGATGCGTCGATAGCCGCTTCTACCAAGAGTTCTTGTCTGCCCAGAACGCCAGGTTCGCCTGGTGGGTCAGGGAAACGGCTCTGTGCAGCACGTGCCACTACGGTGTGATGTCCGAGGTACTTCTTAAGCCGAGCATCTTCCGCAAGCGGCCCATGCAAAGAGCCTACAAGACAAGTCGCTCGCTACTTGCGAACCATCTTGGCCCGGCTTGGATCGGAAGCTAGGCCGGGGCAAAGCAAACGCGAGCCTTGTTTGCTGCAGCACCTACCAGAAATCGCGAAGAGGAACACTGCAGAGATTCTACGGTGCAGAGTGCTTTTGAAAATTCGGGAGACGCTGTATCAATTGTCAGAAACTCTCAGAAGCTTCAATTTGCCTAGTCGAGGTGTGCTGAAAGTTGTAATATCGTCCTAGAGTTGTTTGAGAGCCGAGAGAGCGTCGTCAACCACTGGAAAAGAGCTTCTCCACAAGTCCTGGGCCAATTGCTAGCCAGACAATTGTAAACCCGCATTTTGCCTGGGCCTGTCGCTAGTCTGACGTATTGTCCGCGGGCTTCTTTTTGACCTTCTTTTCCTCTTGCACTTGTCTCCCCCCCGCCTCTTTCTGGTAGACAAGCCACGGACCCCTGACCGCTTCAATTGCTTTCGCCAGCATTTCTGGCTTCTTCATCTCGCGCGTGCCGACAGCAATTCTTTCATCCTAGACGCAAGAAACCAACCATGTCGGCCCCAGCTCCCGTGGCGAGATGCGTCCAGCGCGGTGCTCGCTCCATCGGCGGCCGGCTGGGCACTAGCGGCCGACCTATATGCCGCAGCATTACCACCACCGCCTCGGCGACAACGACGACGACGACGACGACGACGACGACGCCCTTCACAGCCTCCCGGACCCCTTCCCTGACCGCGACGAAAAGAACGTCGAGGACCTCGGCAGCCTGCTCCTCGCTCCGCAGCGGCGCCGGCATCCGACGCTTCACCGCAGGCCGGGCGCTGCGCCAAGACGACGACGATGCCTTTGACCCGAGTTGCATCGAGCGCGAATCCGACCAGGTCGACGTGTGTATTGTCGGCGCGGGGCCGGCGGGCCTCTCGGCCGCCATCCGCCTCAAGCAGCTGGCCAATGAGGCCGGCAATGAGGACTTTCGCGTCATCGTGCTGGAAAAGGCCGGTGACGTGGGCGCGCACATTGTCTCGGGCGCCGTAATCCAACCCTCGGCCGTGGAGGAGCTATTCCCGGACTGGCTTGATGAGGGTAACCCGGCGCGGTTCGAACACGCGACGCCCGCGGGCGCCGACAAGATGCGCTTCCTGACCAAGACGGCCGCCATCCCGCTGCCGGCGCCGCCGCAGATGAGCAACCACGGCAACTACATTGTCAGTCTCAACCAGTTCGTCAAGTGGCTCGGCGAGCGCGCCGAGGAGTTGGGCGTCGAGCTCTACCCGGGTTTCGCGGCCGCCGAGGTGCTCTACGAGCCCGACGGTTCCGTGCGCGGCGTCGCCACCAACGACCTCGGCCTCGGCCGCGACGGCCAGCCCAAGGACGCCTTTGAGCGCGGCATGGAGTTTCACGCCAAGGTCACCATGTTCGGCGAGGGCTGCCACGGCAGCCTCAGCAAGCAGGTCATCAACAAGTTTGATCTGCGCCACGACAGCCAGCACCAGACGTACGGCCTCGGCATCAAGGAGGTCTGGGAGGTGGACCCGGCCAAGTTTGAAAAGGGCCTCGTCGTTCACTCGATGGGCTATCCGCTGCCCAGCGACGTCTACGGCGGCTCCTTCATGTACCACTTTGGCGACAACATGGTGACGCTCGGCCTCGTCGTCTCGCTCGACTACAAGAATCCCTGGCTGTCGCCGTACCAAGAGTTCCAGAAGCTCAAGTTGCACCCGCTATTCCGCAACGTGCTCGAGGGCGGCAAGTGCATCTCGTACGGCGCGCGCGCTCTCATCGAGGGCGGCTTCCAGTCCATCCCCAAGGTGGCCTTTCCCGGCGGCGCCCTCATCGGCGACTCGGCCGGCTTCGTCAACGTGCCCAAGGTCAAGGGCACGCACAACGCCATGAAGTCGGGCATCCTGGCCGCGCAGGCGGCCTGGCGCGCGCTCGAACGCGAGGACCCGGGCACCGTCTTCCTCTACGACTACGAGGACTCGCTGCGCAAATCGAGCATCTGGAAGGAGCTCAAGGAGGTGCGCAACCTGCGTCCGTCCTTCCACAGCCCGCTCGGCCTTTTCGGCGGCCTGGCCTATTCGGGACTCGACACCTTTCTATTCAAGGGCCGCGTGCCCTGGACCTTTAAGCACAAGCTGCCAGACCATGCCGCCACCAAGCCCGCCGACAAGTACAAGAAGATTGAATACGAGAAGCCCGACGGAAAAATCACCTTTGATATCCTCACGAGCGTCTCCCGCACCGGCACCAACCACGAGGAGGACCAGCCCGTCCACCTGCAGGTCAAGGACTGGGACGCCCACACAAATGAGACGTATCCGGCGTACCAGGGCCTGGAGAACCGCTTCTGCCCGGCCGGCGTGTACGAATACGTAGAGGACGAGAGCAAGCCCCACGGCGTGCGGTTCCAAATCAACGCCCAAAAGTAAGTTGCCATGGCCGCAGACTTTCTTCTTCTTTGATTGAATGGAGCAAGACGGGTAGCTAACATGACCATTTTACAGCTGCATTCACTGCAAAACGTGCGACATCAAGGCTCCTCATCAAGACATCAACTGGCAAGTGCCCCAAGGTGGCGAAGGCCCCAAGTACTACATGACGTAGAAGGAAGCAAAAAAAAGGAGCTCGTTTGTTACAACCCGACGCTCTCAAGTGTGTCACGTTGTTGTCCTCTTTCATTTTGTTCATTTTGTACAAGAAAAAACGACGGCAAGGCTGGATGAGGCAGCCTGCACTTGCATTTGCATTTTTTGATTATTTTCTCCTGGTGTTTGATACCTCATTTTATACTTGTACCAGGCAAAGGTCTCATGTAGCGACAATTAAAATCCACCAGGTAACAAGCACATGCACAAATAGCAGTGGCAAGAATACAACCAAAAAATAACAAGACAATTCGTATTTGCATCAGCCTGCCGTTGCTATACTTTGCTTTGTCACTCCTCTTCAAACACGAGATGACCACATTTACTGACGATACGGATAAGAAACGGCGTCAAGATTTTCTCGTGGATTTTGTCAAGGGATGATAGGGGAACAGGGAGGGGTCGTTCCAAGTCGGTGACTCGTCCTCAGCCGACGTGGCTCACAGACATTCCATGCGGCACAAGGAACACAAACTGCGTTCCAAGCGTCTTACGATGTGATTTGAATTATTACATGCTCGAATATTGCTGCACGCCAAATTTAGGACAGCCTTATCTGTTACCTTTTACCTGTGGATTTACGCGGTGCAGCTCAGGGGGATGACGTCCGTTGAAAAGTTGCCAAGCAGATCAACGCAGTGCTGGCAGGGTTTGGCCCATCTGCAATCTCGCGCCGCGGACGGGCACCGAGGTTGCGAATGAAAAGAATTGTTAGTGAGGTACTTGCAGAGTTTTACTGGGGCGGGTGGATCAAGACATTTTGCAAGTCGCCTGTACTTGTGCAACCCCCGGCGCAGAAATTTTCGCCTGCTACAAGCCAAGGCTGGTGACGCAGAATGTCGCGTTCCAACGGCGGAAAAAGACTCAATAGAATTGCATAATACGTAGTGAACGCAGCAACAAAAGCCATCGCGCATCTCGTAATGGCACCAGAAGTGGTGAGACGCGCAGATTCGCGTGAGGCAGTTATCCAACAGGTGATGCGACGTCTGGCGCGTCACCTTCGCGGTGGAGGTCTAGGGTACTTTGTGGTTGAGCCAATCACAAGCCACAGAGGGCTGGAGCCTGGTCGCGGTATCGTTGGAGGACAATCCATGACTCACAGACGCAAACGAGGGCGACGGGCCCTCCTTGCCTGCCCTTGGCTGGCGGAAGAGGGCCAGACTAACCAGGCGCAGCCAAGGTCAACTTTTTTCCTTTGCGGGCGCTGGCTGCGTAGTGGCGAGCACTGGACTGCAGCTTATGGCGTTGCGTCGCGAAAAATGCAGTGCATACATTTGATTCCATATTTTGCCACGGCTTTGTTGTTGTCGCATGCTTTCTGTGCGAGCTGTCGTTGGTTCGAAATGTCTGAAAGATGATGCGGATGCGTCGAAAGGCGGCCTGGCCTAAACAACGAAGGAAAACCCCTTTGCCCTCGGATAGTCAGGGGCCTTGACTGTTTCAAAGACCGTATCCCGTCTCTTTGCATGTGCGAGGGAAGACGCTGACAAGGGTTTGCAGGGAGAAGGGGGCAATATCGGAGTGAGGCGAGTGGATATTCAGAGCTTGCCCACTCCCACCTCCCTGTGAAAAAAAAAAAAAAAAAAAAAAAAAGGGGGCGAATGGTGGCGCGAGCGACCCAAAGAGAGAGTTACGCGGCCATTTCAAGCCCCACTATTTCCTTTTGAAATATGGCGTGCTCATCGGTGAATGGCTGGTTGGTTGGGCGGCAGCCCGTGTCTCCCGTGTGGTGTGGGAGGTAAGTTTTCGTTGGCTTGTGAGAGAAGCCGCCCGAGAACAAGTTGGGCGCCTGTCGAGTGGTTGTCAATGGTCATCGTTTGGTCAGAGGAGAAGCCATTCGTCGCTATGGCAGGACGGGATGCGAATTTTCCTTGCCGTAACGTGCGTGTCGTAGCCGTCGTCGTCGTGCTCGTTTCGTTGCGGTCCGTGTCGAGTTGGGTGAAGTGAACTGGTGCTGACTGACTGAAAGCTGCTGGCGGGGGTGGTTGGTAAGGTGATCATGGGTAAGGAAGAAGGAGAGAAAGGAAAGAAGAAAAAAGGTGTGAGAGGGTAATAATGCAGAGAGGCTGGGCAAAGTGGTCCCAGGTGCGAGTTGCTGGTGAGAGCCACTGAGAGGAAAGGGGAGATAAAAATGTGATTACCCATCAACGTAAATCACACGCATCACAACACGGGGGAAGGGGGCAAGCGGGCCACAGGGGAGACAAGCGCCCGGACAGTGTGCGGAGGGATGCTGCAGGTCGCTGCAGGCTGCTGCAGTTGGCTGGAAATTGCTGTTGCCCACTGTGAACAAGCCAGCGGAGGCAGATTTTGAGCGCAAGCTTCCGATGTTGATAGCCAAGTATCCTCTCCGGCGGGCTGTTGCTGGGGTACCTCAGGGGTCTGCTAGTGTCGGACTGGGTTGGATGGTGGAAAAGAAAAGAGAAATTCACCAGCTTCGCGGCTCCTGATTGGCTCACATGGCCGCCGGCCCCAAGCTAAGCCCAGGCCTGGCCCCCCAGAACTGCGCCAGAGGATACGCCACAGATTTTCCTGTTGCCTGGGAGGCAATGGGAGCCCAGCGTTGGTGCCCACAGGCGAGGAATATAAGTACCCAGCCCTCCCCCAACTGCCTGTTCCGCCATTCTAGTGCGGAAGTCCCGATCTACGGCCCTACGTACCTTCCTCCTGCGTTTGGTCACCATTTCCTCATAATTTTCCTCACTCGTCGTCTCCACTTTTCCTCTCTGGATAGCCTCGTCTGCTGCCAACCTCATTCCCTTCTCATCACCATCGCATCTCTGCCACTCGACACCTACATCGTCTCTTCAACCACTCTCTCTACCTATTATACCCTGAAGCGACCTTGCCGGTGCCCGAGCGCAAATCAGCGAACTCTCATCTCCTTAAAAACGGACGCGACGCTTTTCCTCTGCGCGATCAGGCCAAAGAAACTGGAACACGTTCCTTTACGCCTTCGCACGCCTTTCCCTCTGCCTGCAATCGATCCTACCGACGAAGACTAGTTTGCGATATTCGCCATCGTCGATTCTGGGTCGTTGCACGCTTGTGTAGTCCAGATTAAACCAAGTTGTGCCTTTTGAACGTGATACCTGCGGGTTGTTGTGTTCGACTTTTTCCATTCACAACTTCGTTCCCACCACTGCCACCTTGACGACGCTGTTGGCTACCTAGTCCACGTCTCGCAAGGACCATTTTATTTGCTCGAGCAGCAATTTTTGTAGGGGAGACATTCATTTGTTCATCTCCCGCGACTGGTACGCAATCCCATCTTTATTCCTCGCACGCGCCGCCACCAGCCGCTGTCCGTTTTCTCCCCTTGCTTTGTGCGCTTCGCTTGCTGACTTTTTCTCCAGTTGCGCTCAGCTTTCTTGCTCTTGAGCCTACAGACAACTACTTGACTGCACGCCATCATGGAGGGCATTCAAACCCACCCTTCCAACGCTGCCCAGGCCAAGGCCTTTACTGCGCCTGGCTCGCTTTCTTTCCCCGGCGCCTCCAACGAGCTCACGCCACCTGGCGGGAATGGTGACGCTTCTCAGCGGCCCAATCTCCCTGGTCAGCCTGTAGCAAATGGAAACGGGGTGACTCCCGCAACGCCCGCGGCTACCCCTGCTGCTACTCAGGGACCTAGCGGTATTACTCCTACTCTGCAGTATGTATACCCTGTGAACTCTGTTAGTGTTCGCTGAGGCTCACATCACTCAAGGAACATTGTCGCCACGGTTAATCTCGATTGCCGCCTGGATCTAAAGACGATTGCTCTACATGCCAGAAATGCCGAGTATAACCCAAAGGTACTTTTTACCAGGCTTCATCTGCAATAATTTTCATATTTCATTGCGATGCTAACTCTCGTGGAAAGCGTTTTGCGGCCGTTATCATGCGTATCCGTGAGCCCAAGACTACGGCGCTTATCTTTGCTTCTGGCAAGATGGTCGTTACTGGCGCTAAGTCTGAGGATGACTCCAAGCTCGCTTCTCGCAAGTATGCTCGTATCATCCAGAAGCTCGGCTTCAACGCCAAGTTCACCGACTTCAAGATTCAGAACATTGTCGGCTCCTGCGACATCAAGTTTCCCATTCGTTTGGAGGGTCTTGCCTCGCGCCATCACAATTTCAGTTCTTACGAACCTGAGTTGTTCCCTGGTCTGATCTACCGCATGATCAAGCCAAAGATTGTGCTCCTGATTTTCGTCAGCGGCAAAATTGTCTTGACCGGTGCCAAAGTGCGAGAAGAAATCTACCAGGCCTTCGAGATGATTTACCCTGTGTTGCAAGATTTCCGCAAGGTCTAATAAGGACCAGTCGTAGAGGTTCGCGCCTACTTGATGCTTTTCAAGAGGCTACATCTACGCCCTCAACTTGTATGACTACACTATTGGTCACGATCCCATGACTACTTCTTTTCCGGAACGGTGGTGTCGGTGCTAGCCAGGACACAGGCAAGCTCGGCCAACCGTTTGTATCATTTTGATTTCTCAGCATTGCATTGGCGTTGGTAAAGGACAGTCGGGGGGGTGGTTATTGATTTACTTTTTTCTTCTCTTTTTTTTTTCTCAACGGTCCTGTTTTAAGGCAAAAGCACAAAGATTTTTTTTATCGCACGATTATACATAGATTGCTTGCGGACATGGCCATGATCGTATCATGGCCTCGTCTCTGCTTTAATGCTTCTGAAGAGAAGAACAAAATTATTGCTTAAAGGAGAATTAGCGGAGCTTTTCTATATCGGAGGTGGAGGCACAAGACGAGAAAAACAATTCAAATCAACAGATGAAGATGTTCTTCAGTCTGTGATGTTGCCAAACATTCTGATAGTTAATGAGTTAACACGCCATGTCGTGGCCTTCGGCGATGTTGGATCAAGACTGCAACTGGGCAAACACGTCGGCCGCGGTCAGCTCTAGCAGACTTGCTGTGTTGCGTTTCGAAGCCCTTGGTCGATTCAATTGATTTCTTCAATCGCAAATGCCTCGATGTGATGTTGCCGCGCACGCCCTTGATGCATCCCCCGCGCTCTCAGCAGTGTCATTTCATGTAATCGTGATGACATTACATGACAATTGGGTCATGATCCAGTCAAGGTGGATTTGGAAAACGTGGGGATATCGGGGCAAGGCTCGTCGGAATAATTGGTCCAGTCGGAATAGTTGGTCCGTTTCAACAGAGCGGCGGGCTCACCGATCGCGGCCACTTGTCGTCGTGCAACTCTCCACTCCCACACCCTGCCGGGCGAGACGCTCCAATCTGCCAGGTCTACAAATTGTATCCGGGGTTCCTTCGAAACGAAGTGAGGAACGGCAACACATGAACTGCTCTCTCATTGACCATTTGACGCTGCCAGCTCGTTTCCTTCAGCCATGGCTGGTTACAAAATTCCCAGCTCCGTGCTCATTATCGGGTCCGGCGTGTTCGGACTCAGCACCGCCTGGGCCCTGACGCAGCGTCCCGAGTACGCCGACACGCGAATCACCGTGGTCGACGACGCCGGCGCATGTGGCGGTGAGTTCCCGCCGCTCGACTCGGCGAGCGTGGACTCGTCGCGCATCATCCGCGCCGACTACGCCGACCCGCACTACGCGGCGCTGGCGGCCGTTGCGCAGGCCGAGTGGCGCAAGCAGGGTGACGACGACCTCGGCGGACAGGGCCGCTACACGGAGTCGGGCCTGTTGCTCACGGCGGACCGCCCGGCAGCGAGGAAGGAAGGCAAGCTGACGGGTATGGACTACACGAGGGAGAGCTGGCGCAACGTTGCACGCATCGCGCGCGAGGCCGGGCACCCGCCGGACAGAGTCCGGGTCTTGGAGAACGCGCAGGCCCTCAGAGAGCACCTGGGCACGCCGGGACGGCCCGGCGACTGGGGCTACCTAAACACACTCTCAGGATGGGCAGATGCGGGCGAGGGCATGCGCTGGCAGTACAGACGTGTCAAGGCTACGGGGCGCGTCAACTTTGTTGATGCCAGAGTCGCCGAGCTCGTGACCGAGGGAAAGCGCGTGGTTGGCGCCAAGCTGGCGTCTGGTAACGTTTTGCGTGCGGATCTCGTCTTTGTCGCTGCCGGTGCATGGACCGGCGCTCTGATTGACGTGCGCGGCCGCGTCGAGGCCACTGGCCACGTCCTCGGCTACATTGACATTACGCAGGAGGAGCTCAACACGCTCTCCAAGCAGCCCGTGGTGCTCAACCTCACCTCGGGCCTGTTCGTCATCCCGCCGCAGTCCAGGGTGCTCAAGGTGGCGCGCCACAGCTTCGGCTACCTCAACCCCGTCACCGTCCCCCGCGCACTGCCGCTGTCGCCCGCCGCGTTGCGTGCGCCGATCATCGTATCCCTGCCCATGACGGCACGCAGCGGCGGCCCCGGACGCCTGCCCGCCGAGGCGGATGCCGACCTGCGCCGCGCGTTTGCGGACCTCGTGCCGTTGCGCGGGCTCGAGGGCCGGCCGTGGCGAGAGACGCGGCTGTGCTGGTACGCGGACACGCGCGACGGCGACTGGCTGGTTGACTACCACCCGGGCTGGGAGGGCTTGTTTGTGGCGACGGGAGACAGCGGCCACGGCTACAAATTCCTTCCTGTGCTCGGCGACAAAATCATCGACTCTATCGAGGGCCGTGGCGGCGCGTTGGCTGACAAGTGGAAGTGGAAACACGTGCCCGAGGGCGACGCTGTCGGACGCGAGACGGACGGCAGGTTCGAGGGGCTCATCACGGAGGACGGTAGTAGGGGCGGCTATCCGGGCATGATTCTTGATGATGAGCTGGCAAAGAAGGAGGCGGCGAAGCTGTGAGACAAGAATTGGCTGGCTGTGCTGCCTGCGTTTGCTAGGCCAAAGTCTACGGTTGGCGATTCGTATTGCTTTCGATTGATGTGTGACGTGACAAGTTGTGCAATCAAATGATAGATTGTAGATAGAATAGAAAGAAGCTTCCTAATATGTTCTTGAAATTTATAGAATGTGGTCAAACTGCAAGATTGTCATGAGCTCAAACGTTGTATGGTAGATTGGCGTGGTGGGGCTGAGGTGTGCATGTTGCGGCCGCTTGAGCTTGGTAGGAACTTTGCGATCTTGCACATTTACAGCATCGCATCAGCCAGCCACGACTAGACCATTGCACCGAAGAAGAGCGAACGGAATCAAGACAGCGCATGATCGAATCAAGTCGAAAACGAAAACGATAGCTACGCTGCCACGCGCCCTTCTGGAAGGCTTAAGAGCATTGAAGCTCTTGCCATGTCTGGCAAAGGTTTCGCGGCCAGCAGCGGCGGCGGGGTCCCCAACGTAGACGCCAATACGCAAAAGTTGACCAAGCAGTCCGTTTTCGAAAAGCAAAAAGCCGAAGCCGAAGCAAAGCGCCAGCGCGAGGCGGCCGAGACAAAAGCCGTGTACGAGGATTTCGTCAAGAGCTTCGACCGCGACGCCGACGACGACGGCGATAATCATGGTAGCCACCACAGCGCCCGTCGAGATGGCGGGTTTCACAACAGCCGAGGAGGCCCCCCTCGACATGGCCTTGGCGGGGGAGGCGGCTCGCGGCGGCACTTTGGCGCTTCGTCGTCGGGTCTCAAGAGCGGCCCCGGCAGCTTGGGCCCTGCGCCGAACGCCTTTGGCAAGAAGCGCTCCTTTCAGGACTTTAATAAGAGCTCCCCTGCGTCGCGCGATCGCAGCAGTATGGGGTTTGAGGACCTTCGCGGCGGGCCACAACATCAGCAGGCTGGCGCTTCCCTGAGCAAGGCGTTTGCGACGAGCGACGACGAGGACATGGGCGAGGCACAGGACAGAGAAGAGGAAAAGGCGGTGGCGCGGCCGACGCTGCGCCTGTCGAATGTGCCACCGGGGACATCGCCGGCTACAATCAAGGCGATGCTGCCGTCGAACCTGGTGGTAGAAAACGTCAAGGTGCTGCCGCCGCCGCCGGCCACCGGCACGGAGCGCAAAAACTTGGTGGTGATCGTGGCCATGTCGCCAGAGACGCCGGCGACGGACATGGATGCGGCTGTGAGCGCGCTGCAGAACAGATATATGGGCTACGGCTACTACTTGGCGCTGCACAGGCACCTGTCTTCGGCGGTGGCGAGCTCTGCGGTGCTGCCGAATTTGGGTTCCTCGAATACTTCACATCCGTTTGGCGCAAAACCCGTGGAACAGGTCGACGGGGGAAGCAAGAACGCGCATAAGCAGGGCTTGCACCGCGGATTCGCGCCCCCGACTTCCTACGGACCCAACTACGCGGCGGTTAATCGCGCAAACATCCTTCACGTGCCCGTCAAGCCGCCGCAGGACGTGCGGACGATACAACTCATCAACATGGTCATTGAGGGCGTGTTGGAGCACGGCCCCGAGTTTGAGGCGCTGCTCATGTCGCGGCCCGAGGTCCAGCGCGAGCAGAAGTGGGCATGGCTCTGGGATGCACGCAGCGAAGGCGGCGTCTGGCTGCGCTGGAGGCTCTGGGAGGTGGTGACGGGCGCCCAGCCACGCGGTCAACGGGGTAAATACGTGCCACTGTTTGACGGAGCGCATGCGTGGAAGTCGCCGGAGAAGCCGCTACCGTTTGAGTATACAACGAAGCTGGACGAGTTTGTGTCGGACTCGGAATACAACTCATCGGATGACGAGGACATGGAAGACGAAGCCAACAATCGTGACGGTGAGGAAGGCGGTCGATCGTTTCTCAATCCGCTGGAAAAGGCCAAGCTGACGCATCTCTTGGCGCGGTTGCCGACTACAACGGGCAGGCTACGAAAGGGAGACATTGCCAGAATCACTGCATTTGCGATTATGCACGCTAGCCGTGGCGTGGACGAGGTGGTGGACATGATGCTTACCAACATCACGACACCCTTTTCGCTGGCTTCAGCGAATCCTGAACGGGAGAAGGCTTCTTGTGCCGCCGCCGGCAACGAGGAAGGGCCGCCGGACCTGAGCGGCGCGAGCCTCATTGGACTGTACGTCATCAACGACGTTCTGTCGTCGTCGTCGACGAGCGGGGTGCGGCACGCGTGGCGATACCGACAGCTCATCGAAGCGGCTCTGCGCTCGCGCGACACGTTTGCGTGGTTGGGGCGCATGGCGGAGCGGCAGGGCTGGGGCCGGCTGCGGGCGGACAAGTGGAAGCGCAGCGTCGGACTGGTGCTGCACCTGTGGGAGGGATGGTGCGCGTTCCCAGCGGCGAGCCAGGCGCTGTTTGTGGAGCGGTTCGAGAGCCCGCCATCACTGCGGCCGACGGAGGCGGAGACGGCGCAGGATGGCAGCGAGGGCGGCCAAGGCAAGGATGCGAGGTGGAAGTTACTGGAGGCAAAGTCGGAAGAGAAGGAAGAGAATGCGGATGTGCAGGGCGAGCCCATTGAGGAAGATGATGTGGAGGGAGAGCCTATTGAGGAAGATGACGTGGAGGAGGAACCGGTTGAGGAGGACGATGTGGAGGGGGAACCGATCGATGAGGACGATGTAGAGGGAGAGCCAATCGAGGAGGATGCTGTGGCGGGCGAGCCCATGGACGAGGATAGGGATGAAGCAGCGACGGGGACGACGGGGCAAGCTAGCAGCAACGGTGGTGCGGCGCCGGAGCCGGAGCCCGCGAGAGGCGGGTCCGGGCAGCCGCGGAGACGGATGCGGGCGGCGGACATGTTTGCCGACAGCGGCGACGATTCATAAAGGAAGTTTTATTTGCAAACCATTGGCTGGGCGTAATACATTGTCATTTAGTTTGATTTTCTCGCGATGTTGATTCGGAGCAATGCCGAAAGTCGTCCTTTGCTTGCTGGCCGTGAAGCTATGCGGCGATGCTGAATAGAAGAATCGGCTGACATATTAATAAGCTAGATACATCAATGGCAATCCTGTTGTCGAGTCCTCAAAGATTTAGCCAGGGTTGTGACTGGCTGACTCGGTCTTATGCTTGGCAACAGCTACAGAGAGTTGTGATGCGCGTAACGCGGTCGACGGCTGAATATACAAAGAGGGACTATTGTCCAATTGAGCCATGTCCGGGTGTCACGCCTTTGGATTTATCCCGTTTAAGCAGGTCGAAGAAGGATCTGAGACGGGGACCAAGGAACTAGTAGAATCCCGATGGATTGAGAGCCGGGTATTGGGTTAATATTTTGGCGGAGGCGCAATCCATTGATACAGGTTACCAGTGCCAGTATCGTGTTGTGGTGTGGTGGTGTGGGCGCGGGCCAATAGAAACTTGCTCATCTGGGTCCAACCGCTGTGCCGATTTGTTGGCGGGTGGGCTTGTTGATGGCCCGGTGGGAGGAAGAATGGCAAATCTGGCTGCTGAAGAAAGAAGGGTGTCATGGTGGGAAAGAGATGCGTTTGAGGGCAACATTAAACATGTTTGCGCAAGCGAATTGGAGTCTTGTCTGGTTTGTCAGCGCAGAATGTCTCGGGAATTGGCGCGCAAGATGGCGCCTCGTCTGTGTGTCGAGGTGACGGATGGAAGGCCAAGGCACCCCTGTGGTCAGCTATCACGAAACATGGGGCGAACGCAGGTAGCCTTTATTTTTTCCTTTTTCTCTTTTTTTTTTTCTTTTTGCGTTGGCAAGTTGACAAGAAGGATTCATCAGATGTAGTTAGAGCAAATGACAGCTTGATGATTTGTTTTGGGGCCTACGTAGCGCATAAACGCATCTGTAACAGACAATGCAAAGGACTTTGCAGACTATGCAGTCAGTTGTCGTTGACAGAAGAATCAAGGAAATAAAACAGGACGTCGGATCCCCGCAAATTTTGGCAATAGACTGGTTTCTTTAGGCTGGCCGTTTCAGCAGGATTCCCATGAAACATGACAAGCCGGTGGTCATGGTGATGATGGCCGATGGGGTGGTTGATATCGAACGAACGTCTGTCCGAGCGCGGACTGACCATGACGTTTCTATAAAAGGGAGAAGAAACAAAAGAAGGGCGATAAAAGATGCATCTGATGCGCGACGTGTGTATGAACTATTGTTGCATGCAAACATGCCCACCAGGGCACGCACCAAGCCACCAACAAATGAGCCAAACGAGCCTCGCTTGGACCCTGCGCATGCACACCCAGACTGACCGGTTCAGTGGGCTTTAGCGGGCTTGTCTCTTGCCTTTCAGCGGATTTTAGTGGACAAAACCCCCTCGCAGCACGTGGGGCAGTGCTATCGCTAACTTTTCGGCCCTGTAGATTAGGTAGGTAGGTAGCTACCAAGGCTCAATAGCTCCAGTCTCCAGTCGAGCCCGTCGAGGCCAAGTCCGCTGCCGTCTTTTCCCCCGCGGCTGTCCGTCCGGATCCAATCCTAGGTACGTACTATGTACCTCTTTTCAACCATCACAACCTCGACATTCGCTTCTTTTTCTCTCTCTCCATCTATCTTACCCCAACCCTGCCTCTAGCCAAGTTTGCTCGCTTTTGAAGCTGCCAGCCTGTTCCTCGTCTACCCGCCAGCCTCACGCTGCCTTCGTCAGCCACGCGCCCGCCAACCAAGCACCCCTCCTCCACACCTGAACGGAGGCAGACCATCTGCAAAAAAAAAAAAACCCAGCCTACGATTTGGCCGCGATAATCTGACCAGCCGCCGGCTGCTTCAAACTCATATCGCAACCCGCTTTAACCCAGACGACCGCTCTTGGATGAGTCGCCTATCCGACGCGGCGACGACATACCACATCCGAACGGGGTCACACCGCTGACACTTCCGTCTTGATTTGAGCTGCAACACAAGGACCCCGCCAAACCACTTTACGCCCTGCTCTTCGTCCTCGCCACGCCCGGCTCGTATCGTCCACCATGCCGCTCATCAATGGGCAAAAGATGGCCTGGTATGTATAGTTTGGCGAGACGGTGGCCAGCGCAACCGTTTGCCTCAACTCGTGATGCCTGTCCAAGTGCTTACCCCTCTTAGTGAGCCTTGCATTCGCGGCCATCGCTCAACAAAGTGTAATCACGCCAATGACCGACTCATGGTTCCAGTCCGGAAACCTGGTCGTCCGCTCAGTTCATGTCCTCACCCCGCCTCGCGGCCCTGCTCTTGCGCCGCCGTTACGGCCGCCATCCCCAAGAAGCAAACTTGCCGCTGCGGTCCCCCTTCTTCCTCACAGCCTGCCGCTCCCGAGACGATTAAGAAGGAGCCAGAGTCGAATGGCTCCTCATTACCGACAAGCCCCACGAGGTCTACACCAACCGCGCCCTTTAGAGTTCAGAAGCCGTCGTCAAAGAGCGCTACCCGTAAACAGTCTGTTGATGTCGCTGGGCTCGAAAGGATGGATGTCAACCAGCTCAATATCATACAAGGCTTTGACCCTGCTCAGCAAGCACCAGTAAACGGGACAAACGGGGTGAATGGACATGCGACTATGAATGGGATGGGACCGTACGCCGCCATGGGCATGCCCATGGGAGCCCCCCCCTTTACCATGCCCGGTACCATGCCCGGCATGTATCCTGTGATGCAGCAGCCCATGGCGCAGCCTTTTGCCCCGCAAGTCAATGGCTCGACAAATGGGCACAGCGAAACGCCTAACGGTAGCACAGAGCCCGCCTCGGGCGGCTGCTGTAGTGGAAAGCAGACACCGCAAATATCCTCTGTTGAAAAGAAAGACGGCCGAAAGAAAGACGCCCAGAAGGACAGCGAGCCTCGATCTTCAGGAAGCTGCTGCTCGTCAAAGACCAACGGCACCAATACTCCAGCGCAAACGCCCACCGAATCCACCAACGGACAATTAAACGGAAACGCCATGCCCATGTTCCAGCCGCCCATGAATATGACCAACGGCATGTATCCATTCTTCGCCACGCCAAACATTTTCACATACCCTCCTCAATACGGCTCCTACATGCAGCCTCTTCAACCAAAGCAATGGAGACAGGCCATGAGCCACATGAACATGGCTCCCCATCTACAGCAAGCATACATGTTTGGTGGCCAACCGGCTGCACCCTACCAACAGGCCGGACCGTTAGACGCAACATGGACATCTCACCAGTGCAGCTGCGGCGACTCTTGCCAATGTGTCGGATGTGCTGCGCACCCGTACAATGATGCTACTCAGAGTTACGTTCGCTCTGCCTGGAATGCCATGATGCAGGACTCACAGTCTGCACAAAACGGACACGGTCACACCAACGGCACGCATTCACCACCAAATGGCGCACACAGCGTCACCAATGGGCAGCTTCCGCATACTAATGGTATTACCACGATGACCTCAGGAAGCAAGACGGATGGCGCCATCTCGCCAACGGCCCCCCAAACTCCGTCGGATGCCACGTCTGGGCTGGCAGAGGAGCAGGCTCTGTCCGCCAACGACTTTTTCTTCGTCAGCTACCCATTTAATGACGGATGCGAAGGCGAAATGTCAAGCTGTCAGTGTGGTGATGACTGCCAGTGCATAGGCTGCGCGATCCACAACAACCCCAGCCCCGAGCTAGGAAATTGAAACACGACATGAATATGGATTATAGAAAGCTTTGCTATTTACGCGCCGATACCCCCACAAAGATGGCACCCTACTGTGGAAGCTACATGGCTTATAAGCGTTCTAGAGATGTATATACACACGCGACCATGAAACTTGAAGAAACGATTCCGCTCAATCTCGCCAGAGTATACATTCGGAAAAATCGTGTCCCGTTATCTGCGCATGAACCAAATCATCTCGTCGTCCATATCTGGATCTAACGCGATGCCCAACTGCGTGATCTTGCCATCATCCAGCGTAAACTCAGCCTTGACGGCCGTCAGGTCCTGGCCGCCCCACGCCTGGCTCTCGGCCATGCGCAGCGTAAACAGCCTCTGGTCGGCGACGTGATTGAAGACGCCCGTGAAGCCAAAGGAGCGCTCCGAGGCGTCGACGAAAAGCTTGCCGTCCTTGATTTCTAGAACGAGCTGGTGGTAGCCCGGATGCTCGTACGTGCCGGCATACGTCTCGAGAGGTGTCGTCAGAGGCTGCGGCACTGCCTCGTTTTCTCCCTGGTCCTTTTTTACCTGGTCCTTTACTTTCCCGTCCTCTTCTTTTTCGTCTCTTTCTTCCTTCTTATCCTTTTGATCCCTCGCAATAGACTCGAGAATCCCTCTCGTCAGCGTCGCTTCGCATCGCTCCGGATCATCGTCCTCTTCGGTTCTCGCTTCCCACGTATCCACCAGCGCCTCCCAATCCGTGCGCTCCGCCGCGGGCACGCCCAGCAACTCGTCGACCAGCTCGTGCACGAGGACAGACGCGGCCGCATGCCCACCCTCGCCGCTGTTCGCTGCGACGACGATGCCAAACTCATGCGCCGGCAGGAACAGATGCTTGGACGCGAAGCCCGTGACGCCGCCGCCGTGCTGCACGCGCTGGTGCCCGCGGTAGTAGTCGACCTCGAGCCCTGCGCCGTACAGGGCCGGCGATGAGTGCGGTTCGAGCTCCGCGCCGTCAGGATCGACAATAGTGCGGCCGCGCAGCAACCCCGCATACACCTCTTCGGTGACGGGCGCTTGCCGGTGCAGCAGGGCGCGCACCCAGAGAATGTAGTCGCTCACAGACGTGATGATGGACCCCGCGCCATCGGCCTCGGGGCACTCGACCATGGGGACGAGCGCATGGTGCGACGGCTCGTCGCCGCCGCGTACCCAGGTGTAGCCCGAGGCGAGCCGCGCGGACAGGCCCTTGGCGCGCGCGCGGGAGGGCTGTAGGCTGGAGGAGCGCATGCCAAGGGGGCCGAAGAAGTGCTGCTCGAGAAAGGCGGAAAATGAAAGGCTGGTGGAGTGCTGGACAAGGTGCGCGCAGACGGTGTACATCATGTTGTTGTACATGTACTTGGTGCGGAGAGGCGCGCTCACGGGCAGGTGGCGCAGATTGCGGGTGACGGAGAGGGAAGTGTCGGGTGTTTTGGAGACGGTGCCGTGATATGACCAGTCATGGCTGTGGTGTGGCATTAGAACATTTGATTATGGGACTGTACTTTAAGATATCACGGTCATGGTGAGCTGCAGGTGCTCAAGCGACTCTGAAAGCAAAGAAACAAACGTACGTGGGCATACCCGTCCGATGCGACACAATGTCGTCCAGTGTCACCGCCCTCGTCAGCTCTTCGGTCGGCAGGATAAAGTCCCCCGGCAGAAGCTCCGACACGACGGCGTCCCACCGCACGCCCGGGTGGCGGCGGCCGTCGGCGTCCTCGACGAGCAGCGCGACCGCGGCGGCCGTCATGCTCTTGGACGCCGAGGCCACGTCGAACAAGGTGTCGGGTGTACAGGGTGTGGGAGGGTCTAGCTGCGCGAGGCCAAAGGCACACGTCTCGGTGCGAGAGCGATGCGTGACGGCGATGGCGAGGCCGGGGACGCGGTACTTTGTGAGGAGGGCCTCGGCGCGGGCGTGGAAGGAGGAGGAGAGGAGGAGATCCATGACGATGGGGTAGACAAGATACAACGAGAGGGTAGAAAAGATGCAAAAAAGGAAGACGAGACAAGGAGAAGAAGAAAATAGAAATTCAGGACTAAGAAATTACGTATTTATATCTTGGCTCCATTTAATGTTGTGAGATGAAGATGATGGGTAGGAGATGAGCATTGTGTCGTCGCGCTAGTTGACCGAAACGAAAACGGGCTGTCGTGGGGTTAGTTGCTGACGAGGCTCGGCCAGTGACTCATGGACTGCATGCGGTTTTGGCTTCATAAAGGACGAGAATAAATAGAGGGTGAAGAATTTTCTATCGTGGACATGATGTATTATACTGGCTTGGAAGGGGTTAGGTAGCAGATGGCAATGGCTGGGTGCTGCCTAATAAAGTCACCAACGACCAAGACTGAGAGCAATGGGACCGAAGCCATGGCGTATACCAAAGTCAAATTTAGCAAGGGGCCAGGTGGAGGTAGGTTGAAAGATGCGCATGTATCATGATTGCAGTCGAAAAAGCAAGCTTTTGAAGCGAGGAAACGAGAAAAGGGTCTCTGGTCCGTGGTGCTGCACTGGTGAATTGATCGTGTAAGTTGGGCCATCTGAAGCCTTCAATACCAGCACAGCTTACTACAGAAAGGTGCAGCTTTTAATAAATATGCAAGACTCGAAGTCTATCCAGTGAGTAACTGCAAGCGTTTCGGAGGTATAAACAGGTAAAGTAATAGCAGACCATAGCCGTCGTGTTCTGCCTGGCTTGTTCGAACTGCCGAGCTGCTGGATCTCAGACGGTTGGCCCTGGTGATGAAGTAAACGTCGACCACCGCAAGCCACAATGTTTGATGATGCATAAAAAAAATGCTTCATTCATCGCTAGAATTCACTTCTATATAAAAGGTAAAAAGATTTCCCAGCTCCCCGTTATATGCAAAATCGATTCTTCCGATTGTGCATTGCGTACTGTTAGTTGCAGTGGGGCGGAACTCGATGCAGCCAAACGCCGATACTCGCTGAGCAAACTCACTAAACACATTCAAATACACAACACCATCTGCGGCCAGCTGCCACAAATACTCTTTTGCATCTCACCGTACGAGAAGAGTAGAACCAACAAGAAACACGCGCATGTCACAATGTCTGGGGTCTACGATGAGCGCCCCCGCGCCGCCCGTCAAACGGACGAGTCGCGTCGCCATCGCGACCGGCGGTCCCGCTCACCAGAGCGTGCCCAGCCCGGGAGGAAAAGTACGAGAGAGAATGGGTCCGAAGAGAAGTCATCATCACGGCGACTGCGCTCGCCGCACAGACACCACGCGCATCGCCGACGCGGAGAACGCGACTCGCCGGCGGTGCCGCCCGCGACGCTACCGTTTGATGCGCGGCCGCTGACCAAGAGCGACCTGCGCCGGTTCGAGCCCCTACTGGCGCATTATCTGGACCTGCAGAAGCAGAAATACATGGAGGACATGGATGACCGCGAGATCAGGGGCCGCTGGAAGAGCTTCGTCGGCAAGTGGAACAGGGGCGAGCTGGCCGAGGGCTGGTACGACCCGGACATGTTTCAGAGAATCGTGGCATCGCATCAAGAAGAGGAGGCGGATTACCAGGGTCGTGGTGAGTCGGCGAGGCAGGATAGACGAGATTCATCGGCGGAAGGGCATCGACAAGGCGCTGCTCATGCCGACGACCAAGACGACTCTGACTACGGCCCGGCGCTGCCCTCGTCGTCGTCCCGTACAAGTCGACGCGTGGGCGTGAGTATCCCCTCCGTCGACGACCTCGCGCTGCGCGACGAGCGACGCGCCGAGGACCGCTCCGCCGCCATCGCCGACCTGCGCGCCGAGCGGCGCGCCGAGCGCGCGCTGGAAAAGGAGCGTCTCGAGGAGCTTGCGCCGCGTGCGGAGCCCGGCACGCGGGAGCGGCGGCTCGAAAAGAAGCGCGCTCTCGGCGACAAGATGCGGGGGTTCCGCGAGGGCAGCCCCGGCGGGTCAATGGCGGCTGCGACGGACATGGAATTGATGGGCGGCGGCGGCGGCGGGCGGGACGGAGACTCGCTAGCGGAGCTGAAGCAGCAAAAGGCAGAGGCGCAGCGGCGCAAGTCGGAGCGCGAGATGCGGCGCGAGGAGCTGCAGAGGGCGAAGCAGGCAGAGATGGAGGAGAGGAGGCGCAGGTACGAGGAGAGGGAGCAGGGGACGATGAGCATGCTCCAGGAGCTGGCGCGGCAGCGGTTCGGAGCCGGGAGCTGAGACGGAGGGGGGGGGGGGACGTACTTGTAGCATGAATGGGCAGCTAGAAGAAGAGGGAAGAGGAAGCCGCAACTGGGATGGTGGCATGTTTATATGGGCATACGAATAGTGTACAATAGGTAAATATGCATTCATTACTTTACGCGGCGTGAAAAACCACTTGGCAAGCAGAAGCTGTGTCGAGGCCGGTGTGTACCTAAGAGTAACTACCTACTTGGTGTATACACTCAGGGTAGCAGCCGGATATCAGCATCGTTGCTCCGCGAGGAGCTGCAGGTTCGAATCGACGGGTATCTGCGGTTCTCCAAATACGCTCGTTCACAGCTTTATTATTTTGCATCAAATTATGACTAGCTACGGATGAATGCCATGTCGCCTCGCGTATGCATTTGACGGTGGACACATGCAACCACCTGGCTCCACCGCCGCCACTAAGAATCAAGACGTCAAGTTGGGCGCTGGTGAAAAAAAAAAAAATATTTAAGAAAAAAAAATTTCGTTTGACAATTCTTCAAGACTGACTTTTGCGGCAAGGCTAGATGAGCCACGGGCAATACCTTGGTGTCAAACGCATATACAACATACTTTCTGAAGCACTAGAGCGGATACCCTTTGCGCATTGCAGCGAAAGTGCGAATCTGCGGCAATAGACTTCTTCGCCAAGGGCCGCCGCAACTCATCTACCAGCCTTCATTTGCGGAGATTGTTCCGGTGTCCATCCATTATACGAGCAGACTAGGCTGGTTGCATTCGAGGCGTGTTCCTTCATCACACGGTAGCTTGCGCTGGGAGCTGAGCTTTTCTTCGTGATAACATACGTCGCAATCTGCGCCGCACAAAGGGCTGAAATCGGCATTTGCTATCGCCACCGAAAGTGGACTGGCCGTGCTCACTGAGGCTTTGAGGGGCAAGACTTTACTGCCTCGAAGAATTCGAAAAGAAGACTACGGAGAGGAAGAGAATACAAGTCACACAAATGGACAATCACGACGATAATGACGACTATGGCGCGGCGGGCTTCATGGAGGAGCCCGACGACTATTACCCGCCGACACCTCCGCCGACGCAGCAAGTGTACACGATGAAGAGCGGCAAGGACATCACGCTGCACCTGGTGGGCGCGAGCCCGACCGAGGCGCACCATCTGTGGAACGGGGCCAAGGTCGTGTCCGACTACCTCGAGGCGCAGCCGTCGCGCGTCCGGGGCCGGACGGTGCTGGAGCTGGGCGCCGCGTCTGGCCTGCCGTCGCTGGTAGCCGGCCTCCTGGGCGCGTCGCGGGTGGCCATGACGGACTTTCCTGACCCGGAAATTGTCGCCAACATGCAAAAAAACATTGACGCGTGCGACGAGACGGCTGAGCCGCGGGGTTCCATTGCAAGTGTCGTCGACGCGGCAGGTTTTGTCTGGGGCGGCGACGTGACGCCGCTGCTGGCGAGGCTGGGCGGCGACGAGGGCGCGGTGAGGCGGTTTGACGTGCTGATCCTGGCGGACCTACTGTTTCGGCACAACGAGCACGGGATGCTCGTCAAGACGATCAAAGAGGCCATGGGGACGACGGCGGATAGCGTGGCGTACGTCTTTTTTACCTCGTACCGGCCGTGGAAGCGCGATCTGGACATGAAGTTTTTTGACGTGGCGCGCGAGGCTGGGCTGGAGGTGGTGCGGGTGGAGGAGAGGATGCTGGACAAGCCGCTGTTTGAGAATGATCCGGGTGATTTGGATGTGCAAAAGACGGTCAATGGGTTCGAGGTGCGGTGGCCGAGGAAGGCGTAGCTGGGGCAGCTGGGCTAGCTCAGACAGCTGGAAATAGGTTGGGTGTGTGCGCACGGGAAATTTGAAAGACGTACCCGGACCAAGGGATGAGGAAAGAAGTGGAATTGGATATACGGGAGTATTAGACTTGATGAATGAATGATTAGACTGGTGGGATGGTTGGCATAAGCTACAGTAGCATCGTCGCGGCATGCTACCACCGATTGTCGAAAGATTGAATAAAAAAGTAACCTTCTCTTGTTATGGCGTTGGTTCAAAAAGCAACAATGGGCCGGCCGACACGAGACAATGAACCGGATCGACGGCAGGTATTGATAAGGGCAAGACATGTCGCGCAATCATGGCGGGGCGGTGCTCCGATTCGGCAAGGCGGGTCAAACCCCGCGGCAAGCCGGAGGCGGGGCGGGGATGCAGTTGCGAGTAACGTGCCATCGGCCGTGGCGGGGTGGTGGTCTGGAGGCAAATGTGAATTACCTGATTAGTGCGGTCGAGTGTGGCCTGATCTGGGGATGGAGATGGAGAGGATGGTGTCTGGGGAATGGGGGGGAGATGAAATTGAAAGGTGCGGCTCTTTTGGACACAGTTGCAGTGTGACTACGTTTTTATCAGTGCTTGTATTGGTTCGAGGCAGGAGCGAAAGGCGCGTGTTGGTTACAGACGGTTCATGCTAGGAGAACCGACGGGTAATTTGCCCGAGCAGCAACGCGGTCATGATAGGGGTTTTTGGGTGTGTCTCGGGCCCTGTCGTGCCTGTAAAACAACCTCTTTTGGCCTTTTCGTTGGCGCTATAGGGCCCATTCTTTTTTCCACAGCATATGATAAACCCGAGCTGCCAATAGGACGGCGGTTACGTAGTTACACATGCTACGTGAGAACTTGGACCTGCCACTATTGGCTTTCCTTCTGGATCCTGGTTTGCTTTCCCTGAAATTCAGCCGTCATAGTTGGGTTTGATCGGTACATACCTCGAACAGACGATAGTCATGCCAGCCAGTAACAACAGCAAGTGAACAAGACCGCGGCGCAGGTACCGCGCATCATGTAATAAAGGAACCAATGTGCCAGTCTACCCCACCCTCTGAGGCGTTCCAAACGTTGCAATTACCCCGCCATAATTATCCACGCACTATTCACCTTGTCACCCTCTCACCCTCACTGATAATTAATAAAGCATTCATTCAAGGACGTTGCTTGGTCGTCGCCAAGATTCCCCCGCATGCCCAGAATTTATATCCCACATCACGCTGCTTCCCCGGCTTGGCCTTGTACTCCCTTCTCCATTCTTGTGTATAATTACGTCCTTGTTCATCCCATCTCTTCTCTAATTCCTGCATCATTCTATTCAATATACCCCCCCGGATTACCGACCGACACCCGCCGCAATGCCCGCCCAAAAAACCAAATCTTACCTCGCCGACCTCGAGCGCGACGGCTTCGTCGTTGTCAAGTCCATCGTCTCCCCCGAGAAGCTGCAGAGCCTCCGCGATGCCGCCACCAAGGTCGAGGCCTTGGCCCGCAAGGGCGAGTGGCCGCACATCCGCACCGTCGGCAAGCAGTTCCCGCCGTGGCAGTGGGAGCCGGAAAAGGGCATTTGGGGTGTTCAACACATGATGAACCCGGAGCTGCCCGGCCACGAAATTTTTACCGAGCTCTACTTTTCCGACGAGGTGCTCGACATTGTCAAGGAGCTGCTCCAGTGCGACGACGACGACCTCGTCATGGAGCTCTTCAACATGCTCGTCCGTCCCGACGGCGACTTTGAGCTGCGCTGGCACCGCGACGACATTTCCGCCGACGCCACTCCCGACGAGGAGATGGAGCGCCTCGCCCGACCGGGCTTCCACGCGCAGTACAACTTTGCCCTCTACGAGGACGAGAGCCTCGTGCTCGTGCCGGGCTCCCACGCCCGCGCCCGCACCGACGCCGAGCGCGCCGCAGGGCCCTTTGAGCCCGTCCTGCCCGACCAGCTCATCGTCAAGCTCGAGGCCGGCGACATTGCATTTTACAACAACAACATCCTCCACCGCGGTGTCTACGACGCCAAAAAGGACCGCATCACCCTGCACGGCTCCGTCGGCCACGCGGGCGGCAGCAAGCTCCGTGCGCGCAACGTCCTCCAGCACGGCATCGGCAAGTGGGTGGACAAGGTTGACTTTTCCGAGCTCAAGGGCGCCGAGCGCGAGCGCGCCGAGGCTATGCGTGCGCGTCTCGTCAAGCTGGGCTCTGAAGCTGGCGATGTCGGCTACTCTCTTCAGGGTTAAAGAATAATGTAATAAACAAGAAAAAATCCCAAGAAACAATCGCTAGGAAGAAACCCAGTGTTTTTGTACATGACCTGTTAGTCTGCGCTGCGTAGGCATTTTATATAATGAGAGATGAGATTTTGCGAATTAACCAAGCAGTTGCATGGTCTAATCGAATGTTTATAACACAGACGATAAGTTTTGCATTTTGAACATGGAAGACTTGCTCTACAATCTCGTGAATAATCGTCATCTCTTCATTAGCCTTGATATGCCCTTGTCTCACCGGTCAGCACTAGCCCGGCTTTGCTGACTTGAAAACGGCAACTGTCTCGTATCACTCACTCATGGATCGTGATGATGGGACTATTTCGGGAAATGCAGCTCGAGTTATTGGTTGGCTTCGTTTCGACGACTACGCATTGCGCGAAAAGGTAATGTGGGTGCGTTATTGATTCCTGGGATAAACGACGGTGCACTGAGGGCCGAAATTTACGAGATTAAATGGGCTCTGCCCACAATAGCTGACACCTGCTTCATGCAGCAATACAGCGGTGCCTCGGCACGGAATGTCGACTCCGCCGACCTTGTACGTATCGTAAACTGTACGTATCGGAAACTGTACGTATCGGAAACTGTACGTATCGGTATCAGAAAATAAGAAGAAAAGGTCTACCAGCAGATGAACAATGCTGATAGAACCAGATTCTCGAAAATAACGATCCCGATGGGAAAGCAATGATGCGCCTCCTTGTATAGTTGGGGCGCTACTGGTCGACGCCATGGCTCGCCGGCAACAACGCGAAAAGTCAATCAATCTTTCCTCATTATTGCAAAGCCATGCGTGTTTATGCATATCTGATAACGCGGGGCCGCATGACGCAGCTTGGGCATCTGCGTTTACACACCATCATCGCTCACACCAAGAAGCGCTGCAAGCGTAACCCGGGCCAAACGCAAAAGATAGTTATGGACAATGGTTGGTTGAGATGCTCCCGCCGATCGGAGCGCGGGCGCTGAAACTCCAGATCCGGGCATATTCTCGGAGGTAGCAAATCCACTAGTTAACGTTAACTGTTCGAAAAGGACCACTCTAACTAGGAGAAACCCTCTTAAACAAAGTAAATGGGAAATTGGCTTCCTGAAAATCTGGCTGTAAGAATACTGTTGATGTTAGCTATTCGGTTTTTGGACAAATGCTGAATTACAAAAATGCAACACAGTTATCCCATCTATTATATCCTGGCCGATCAGCGATGATCTGGTGGCGCACATTTCCGCCCACAGCCAGCGTTTAAGCTTACTAAAAATGGCGCGTACCAGTATAGGCAACCTCCGCGTCCATTCGGCCCGTCACTAATTCTTCCCCATTCCCCAATCTTTCCCCAATCGTCAGCTCTTCATGTGGAGGACCGGTTACTCTTCCTCCTTTGCAACCATGTATATATACATGGCTCGCCGCGGGCCAGACACTTTTCTACGGTTGAGTGGGCAGGGCCGTCGAACAACCGACTCGGCGCGACTTTGGCACACAGCATCGCAATGAAGCTTACTACATCGCTCACACTGCTGACCCAGGCCCTGGCAGTCTTGGGCGCCGACACAACCTCTTGGAAGTCCCGCACAATCTACTTTGCCCTGACGGATCGCGTGGCGCGCAGCGAAAACGACAATGGCGGCGATGCCTGCGGCAACCTGGGAGACTACTGCGGCGGCACCTTTAAAGGCCTGCAGAGCAAGCTGGACTACATCAAGGGCATGGGGTTTGATGCCATCTGGATTACCCCCGTGGTTGAAAGTGAGTTGGAAGAATCTCTTGCAACTGTCGCTGCTCAAGAATGCTGACGCATAGGAGATTCTGCTCGGGGTTACCACGGATACTGGGCCAAGGACCTGTATTCCATCAACAGTCACTACGGCAATTCTGATGACCTCAAGAACCTTGTCAACGCCGCACACGACAAGGTCAGCCCTCCATAGCTCACACAAACACGCGTTCTAGTCTAATCTTGTATAGGGCATCTACATGATGGTTGACGTTGTTGCGAACCACATGGGCAACGGCCCCATCAGCGAAAACAAACCCTCGCCTCTCAACCAGGCCTCCTCCTACCACACGGCATGCAGCATCAACTACGACGACCAGCACAGCATCGAAGTCTGCCGTGTCGGCAACCTCCCCGACCTCGACACCACCGACCCCGCCATCCGCAGCCTGTACAAGGACTGGATCAAGTGGCTCATGCGGACGTACCGCTTCGACGGCAGCCGCATAGACACGGTCAAGCACGTCGAAAAGGACTACTGGCCCGACTTTGCCTGGGACTCGGGCTCCTACACCATTGGCGAGGTGCTCAGCGGCGACCCGGACTACTTTGCCGGCTACGCCAAGCTCATGGGCGGCCTCGTCAACTACCCCGTCTACTTCCCGCTCAACCGCTTCTACCAGCAGCAAAACTCGTCGCAGGCCCTCGTCGACATGCACAACCGCGTCGGCGCGCTCGTGCCCGACGCCGCCACCCTCGGCACCTTTGTCGACAACCACGACCAGCCGCGCTTCCTCGCGCAGAAAAACGACGTCTCCCTCTTCAAAAATGCCCTCACGTACGTCATGCTCGCCCGCGGCATTCCCATTGTCTACTACGGCTCTGAGCAAGGCTACAACGGCGCCGGCGACCCCAACAACCGCGAGGACCTCTGGCGCAGCGGCTACCGTACCGACGCCGACGTGTACAAGTTTCTGCAGGCTCTCGGCCGCGTCCGCAGCGACCACGGCGGCCTGCCCGGCAACGACCACGTACACTTGTTTGTCGAGAACGACGCCTACGCATGGAGCCGCCAGGACGGCGCCGTCGTCGCCCTCACGAGCAACATTGGCCAGGGCCAGCAGCGCCAGTTTTGCTTTTACACGCAAAAAAATAACAAGACGTGGAGGGGCGTCTTTGACGGACAAACGTACACTTCGGGCGGGGACGGAAAAATGTGCGCCACGGTGCACAACGGCGAGCCAATGGTTTTCGTTGCGCAGTAAACGGGGCATGGGGTTAGAGAGGACCTTCTACTGACAATGATGTGGATTTATTTGGCCAGTATACAAGTGTTTGATCAGTATATATATATTCGACCAGTATATAGGTTAGGTATCAAATTTGATGGTCTAGAACCGTACTACCACGCAAATGCTTCATCCAGCAAAACGACACCACGCGCCAGAGAACCGCTCCTCGCTAGTCTAGAGACTTCATTCCTCACATCGTCAGCCATTTGTGGCGGTCCGCACACGACGACCCCTACAGGGCCACAATCGCCTGTACGTGCTAAGAGTTCCTCCTTCAGTATTGAGCGTATATCCAGGCGTTGGCCGATACTAATGTCCACTTGCACTGCCGCTGGCAGGTTAAGGATATCTTTCTTGCACTCGTCCACAACACTGCCATCGCGAACGCCCCAGCACAGACGCCTGCGGCAGCCTTTCTCGCGCAGAATGGAGAGCACAGCACTTACGCCCACTCCACCGGCGATGCAGACAATGGACGTACATTGCGATAGCTCCGACGCTGATATGGCGTGGTATGAGCCTTCTACAACGACGGGCAGGCGAATCTTGCTACCTTCAGCCGCTACTCTGGCGGCCAAACGTGCGGTCATGCCTGCTTGAACGCGGACGAGGATAGATATACGGTGACCAGAGACGGGTGTGACAATGGTCCTGCGCGGCGGAGAAACTGGTGCTGTCTCGATATTTGTTGGCAACTTCTTCTCCTCCGCAAGCCCGTCGTTGGGGCTCTCTGCATCCATAGAATCGTCTTCGCTCGAGTCACTGATGGAGAATGAGGACGCAACTGAAAATGGGTGATTCTCCCAGAACCGCCAGCTTAGAGTCGGAAAGTAGAGGTAAACAAGCCCGGTCGCGTGAGCACCGTCGATATCGATGCGAAGATATTCGCCTTCACAGCCAGGCACGACAAAGACATCCGCTGTACGTCGACCCATAAACACCATGCGTACCAGCCGGATCAGGCGCTCCGTGCCCCAAATAGCACCGGCGATGTAGCACCAAATCTCGTAACCCCATTTGAAGCTGTAGCGGTAGAAGATGTGGTAAAAGTAGCCAATGAGAAACAAGGCTACGAGGATGTGATGTACAGAGAGGAAAATCTCGTAAAATCGCCTGCGAACGACCAACATCGAGGCCGGCCACAGCAGGACAACCGCCATGGTGGCGACGATGCCCCAGATCCAATATAGCCGCACTAGTTCTGCTTGATAGTCACCAAACATGACATAGTATGCCAGCAGCAGAACCGAATGTACCACAGTGTGAAAGATGGCCAAATATCCAAATGTGCGGTGAAGGAGCAGATAGGTATCGTAGTTCCAACCAGTCAGCGCCAAAAGCGGATTGTTTCTGCCCGCAAAGACTGTAAGAACGACAACGTTGCCCATTGCCATAACACCAGCGCGACAGCCAATGACACTCAGTTCTTGCTCGCGCACTGTGACAAACGTAGTCTGTGGCTGCAGGGTGTAGTACGGTACCATGAGAAATATAATGTTGAGCGCCACGATGATCAAGATGTAGAGAGACTGCCCGCGCGTGGGCATGAAGCCACCGCCTATAGCCTGTGCAGTATATTGTCGATGCTTTTTGCCCCAAAGGGGTGGGTATATAACCATGGAGTTGAACCAAGCCCATGAGGTGGCGCGTGTGAGGCCTGGGATGAATCGAGGGAGTGACGCGAGAATGGCAAGTAGAAAGGGCACGACCGTGATGATGATGCTAGAACATTGGTGATTAGAATGGGGCCAAGACTGAGTACTGGGACAGTATTGGTACATACGTATACTTGGAGTGCCCAATTTCATTCAACTCAAATGACTTGTGGCCGTTGTAATTCTTTAGCCAGTCCGACGGGCGGACGAAGCTCGTGACGTTTAACGGAGCACCAGGCTTAAGCACTGGCAGAGTAGTGTTTACTGGCGTCGTGTCAATTTCCTCCTCCTCTGCATGACTACCATGTCGCGCAAGGACAACTCGCTTTCCGTGGCCCGCATGGCCGCTCGTCGAGGTCGTGGTGTTTCCGGCCAGAGTACTGTTGTGCTCGTCGTGTCTTGCGCGCTGCAATGCTTCTTGGTACGTCATGGCTGGCACCCAAGAGAAATTTCCCATCATCCCCGTGGCCAGATGCGAGGCCCAGTACTCTTCGATCACACCCAGTCGAGGTGCATCGCTGCCCGGGCAATACGTGTCGATGCAGAGAGCCAGCGTCTGCGCAAAGGCCGGATCACTGGCGAAGCAGCTTTCTGGCGTGATGGCAGGCGCATGATGGCCCCCTGCGGAATTGTTCTCGTGTTCTGGCGTGCATAGTAACGGCGAACTGTCAATGACGGAACGGCATGCATATGCGCAGAACGGCTGGTACATGGTCGTGCCAAAGCCAATGATGCCGATGCCATCGCCAAGCACAGCAGGGATGGCGGCGATGAGGAGCCAGTGACCTAGATTGAATGATGCCATTTTTGTCAGATATCTAGATCATTCATCCGGCTGTATAGAGCGTCGAAACAGTAGTTACTGATTGGGGAAGGAGCGTCAACGTTGACGATGCAGGTGCAGGGTCATCTGGTCTATTATAAGCACGCCGGTGCGGCGTTGCACGATCGTAAGAGACATTGACTGCAACATTGGTTTCTGGAGCCTAACTCTCCAATGAAAAGATTTCAATTTCGTGTGTGTGCAAATATATTCTCAATCCTGCTCACCTATGCCTGGGCACAGTCGCTTCTAGTGGACCTAGCCGTGGTGCCAAGCGGGCCAAGGCCCTTGGGACCTGAGCATGTCCACGAGGACCCGCGGGACGTTTTATGATTATATTTAAAGTGTTGTTGTATGCCAAGACGTCTATGCTTATTGGGCAATGTGGCCGGAGAAAAAAAAAATAAACTGCGCACGACGTTTCATGGTGGTGGAATTTGCGGGTCGTGCTACCAGTGCTGCAGAATAAGCTGTTGCATTGGGATCTAGTTCCTATCGGATACTCTGCCGATATGTAGTTACATAATGTGTACGAGTTGATTGGGCAACAACTCATCAGTTGATATTCGATGTGAGCTCGCATGCGTCGGTTGACAGATCTGGCTTCTCGACCTGTCAAACATGACAGCACCCGTGAGGCTTTCAACACGTTTCGCAGCGGCGAGACATTGGCAATATCAATTCTATAAGCATCGGATCAATGTAACGGTGATAGTCAGCTCGCATGCGTCCAGAGAAAAGATTCCAGAGAAAAATTTGACATCAAAGTGGTATTAACAAGCGCATATAACATTATGTACCATGAGAAGCTAGCCGACGCCTCGTAACTATATACAATACATTGTGTCGCCCTGAAATGATCTGGTATATCTGCCTCCCTCGAATGCCTTCAAAAATGAAACGGAGTGGCATAGCTTCTGAATATATAGATGCCAATCATGGCATCAGAGCGGCGCCGGCAACGACTGCCATTGCAACAACGACGCCGAGAGCGGTACCCCGCTGTGGTGCCTCGGAGTCCTCATCATTTGCAGCGAGATTAATCATGCTAACATTGCCCGTGTTGACATCAATACTGACTCCGTTGTTTGGGGGCACAGCGGGTAGTGCAGTCGTTTTCGGGGACCCCGAGCCGGTGAAGACAGCCGTCAGGGATTTCTTGGTGCAGAGGGGCCTGACGCTGACCTGGAAGACGGGGCCACCGCAATCCGTGTGCACACTTCTGAGATATTCCGTCGCGCTTGTGTACTTGCTCTTGGCTTGGCTGAGATAGGAGATGTAGTCGGAGGACAGGCTCGACGCGAGCGTGACTGTGCAGAGGTTGCCTTGCCAGGGGTGGGGAGTGGCGCCGCTGAGGGACAAGGAGGAGCGGAGAGAAGAGCTCAGCTCCTCGTTTCTGACGGACCTACTAAAGGCCTTGCTGTAGACGGAATGCGCGCAGGTCTTGTTGAATCCGTCGCGTTGCTCCAGAGCGGCGGTGATTTGCGGTGGGTGAGGCAGTATGTCGACCGTGACAACGTGCGTAGCCGTCGGGACGTCGAGGGTGAGGCTGGCGCTGGAGCTGACCAGTATAGCCGCCGTGACGGCGGTAATGAGGCGCATGTTGACAATGTTGAAACGGCAATCTTCCAAGAGGTCAGCTCGATGATATCCTGGTTGTTGAGATGCCATATTACTCGCAAGTGGGGAGCGCTAGCAAAGGGACCGACCGATGCTGCAGCACAGCAAACTTCCGCCGACGCTGGCTACCTATGAGATTGCTCTGGCGAGAAAGCCAGGGTTCTTGCCTGGGCAAGATAAGGCTAGCCCAAAGTAATCAATGTTTTGTTAAATCAATCAGACGGATCCGCGCCATAACCAACAGTGAAGACTTGCCCTGTAGCCCAAAATCGACACCGCGCAAGGATGAGTTTGTGGATTCCCACGTTTCTACCCGCTGATGAGACAATGGAATTAATCGGGGTTCCAACGGGCTACAGTGGCTCCCCAAAAGTTACTGTATTCAAAAGGGAACACGGTAGTCGTAACATACCTGTCCATTTCCTTCTGTGGCGCACTGAATAGCACACATGCCACTACCTTGTGCATCACGCAAATGATCAGCTCGTCGGCTATTTTATAGGCTCGTGGCCATCTGTAGAAGCGAAGAAACAGCGTAGACGATAAAAAAGGCTGTAATTGAATGGGAAAGAGGAGCATTGTTCCATGTCTCGGACATGTGGAGTGCGGACCGCCTATTTAGTTACTAATTACTTGCTTATAATTATTAATTAACTAATCCGAGACCTGCCCCATTTGACGAATTGCCAATTGCTAAAACTAATTAGTCCCTGTATAGAAGCGGCTTTGAATTTTAACATATGTACTCTGCGGCAAGTATGAGCCGAAAGACTGAGCCTAGAATTAGTTAGTGCATGTGCAGACTCCAATTCCAGGCACAACCTGCTTGTAGATCTTTACCCTCACAGGTCCCACCATGCAAATGCGAGTAGTTAGCTTAGATGCAGTACCGTTTTGTTCTCGGAACGTCTGAGTACGAGAACCACTTGGCTGCACATGCAGCAGTCTGCAAATGACAGTATGCAGGCGGGCACGGCCCGAAGGTCTCGACGGGCTGCGAGCTGGCTCTTGATCTATTATGTAGAGTTGCAAGCTAAAATCTTTTACGAGCTGCCGCCCCAATGACTAATGATGAATATGTATGCTCAACCCTCAATTTTAGGTATATTCATTGGGTGGTGGAATGCCAAGTTGGAAGGGTTGCGTTGGACACATACGAAAAGGCACGCACTAGTGGTGGTGATGGGTGGTTGCATAGGCTTATCAATCGACAATAGCTGTATGCTTGTGACGAATGGGGTCGGTCACACCTGGCAGCCAGGTGCTAGCGTTGTGCACCAACTCGCCAGATGGGTTGCGTGGATATTTACAGTTATTAATCCGTACAAGTAGATGAGTAGCAGAAAATTCCTTGTTGATGCTTTCATAGCCAATGTGCACTTAGGTTTGCCGGGACCCGCGCGGACCAAGGTACACATGCAACCGCTGGCTTGTGATAGCGACACCTAGGTGCAATCATAAATCAGGCTCGCAGCTGGCAATAGCAAACGGACAAGGCGACGGCCCGGCAGAAGTATTGCCAGAAACGGGGGTTTGAAAAACCACGTGACTAGTAATTACTCGTCGGCAAATGGCAGAGATGCAGGCAACATCAACTTGATATCATGCATTGCAACTGTGTATCATGACAGCAGCCTGTGGCCACGCTGACCGTCCCGCGGCAACAGACACGAAGACAGGTCCGTTAAGGCTCACTCATACCCAATGCTACTCCAATGCGGAATAGGCGGGCCCGAACCTAGCCTAGGCAACTGACTAGTTACCTGTCCGCACTTGACGAGCAGTTTAACCCCTTGTTCCCTTCCCCCCTTCAAGGCGCCTCTACGACGGGCTCAGACACGCAACGGGCTGCTTGCAAGGCCCTACAGTCGCCTTTTCTTGCGGTGCAACCCCAGGGTTGTAGAGAGTACCTAGGTACCTGAATGCCCGAGAACTAGTTAGCAAAGTGAGCAGACCTCCTTGCCAACTCCTCACTAGCCACATAGCTTCCCCTCTTCCTCCACCTCCTCCCCCATCCCATCCCCATGGGGTCTGCACGTCTCTGCATCCCCACACTCCAACAAGCTCGGCTTTGCTAGGTTTTTTTTCCGCTGGCAGGCTCAAGCTCTGGTATTCTGCAGCTGACGATTTGGAGAAGACACACGCAATTGCGACTCGAGGGCATCGGCCGCAGGCGTATCGCTCGACTGTATCGCCGACGAGCTCTGTCGCTCCGCTTTTAGCCACTCGTCATTGCCCACCACCAGCGTCGCCGTCGTCGCCGCCTTCAAGACACGCAGACCGACATCTCATGCTTCCCCTCACGAGCCAAAAATCCAGACGTCCGGGCCGCCGCCAACTCCAGCCTGCCCGCTAATCATACGCCCAGTAGCCTATTTACCATTGCGCAACCTCAACACACCGCACGGCGCGCACGGCTGTTTTTGCCCTCGCCCAGCGGCTGCATCTCGCCCAGCGGCTGCCTAGGGCCTAGACGGGCCTTGTCTTGTCCTTTGTCGACGGAGATCCTTCAAGTGCTTTCCCCACCCTCTCTGCTGGTTGGTTTTGCGCAGCTAACGAATCCGTCCTGCCACCATTCGCCGTTGCCCGCCATCCACAACAAGTCGCTTTGCAGCATCTGCATTGCTCACCCAACGGTATCGTGCATACGATACCCCAGACTCCAGCTTGGTCAATTCCGCCCTAGCCCATTGGCTCCCGTTGCCACCCCGTGCGGCCAGCTCAGTTCACTCGCCCTTGACCGGCGACCAAGTTTTTCCAACTTTCACTTCTCGTGTTTTTTGCGTGACACGCCCGGTCTTGTCCTGCGCTGCAACGCTCCTCGGTGTCTGGTGTTCCCCTCCAACATCGTCTCACACGCCTTCCACGCGGTCCGTCTTGCCTTCTCCGCACTTGCGCACCCTCGACGCCTCTCACGCCTTACTCTCCCCCCCTCTACCATCGGACTCATCACCGCTTTCAAGTAGCGTCATCCCGAGGCGTGCGAGAGGGGGCCAAGCTCGGCTCTCTTCTCCTCATCCTCTTCTAGCGTTTCTCAAATCCAGCCTCACTCTGGGAACCGCGCAGCCACTGCTCCGACACGACGCCATTGCTCCTCACTTGCAGCTCATCACTAATACACCCAAGCATACACCACCCCCACACCATATACTGCAGAATCCTACCCTTACTTGGCCTCTGGTGAACTCTTCTCTGCGCCGTTGCCTTACCCCAACCTATCATCCCCCCGCCTCCTCATTTGGCTCTCTGGTGTGGTCTTGACCGCTGCCAACGCCCACCAGCGCCGGGATGCTCCCTATCCAGGCTCTTGAGCCTCAGGCTTCTCACCCTCCGCCAGCTGCGCACCCCGACGCCATTGCCACTGCCGAGAGCACCGAAAATCGCAACCAGAAGCCCAAGACGCTGCCCTGCAAGTATTGTAGCAAACATTTTCGGTCAGTACATCTGCTACGTGGAACCGTGTCCTTCCCAGCCTGACAAGAATAGCCGGGTCGAACATGTGCAACGGCACGAGAGAACTCACACTAAGGAAAAGCCTTTTGCCTGTCCTTGGGATCGATGTGGCAAGACATTTGGACGACGGTAAGATACAAAGGTCTTTTGTTTAGCGCAACATTGAATTCCTATATTTATCCCCTGGACGTCTCCATGCAATGTCACTCACTCTACCGCATTTTCAGCTCCACTCAGCCTTCTTACATCACTCAACGTCTTTCCCACACTCCTTTCATGTTGCCTGCTTGTTTTACCCAGTCAATGTGGCATTTTAAGCATTTGCATAGCTGACCCTCATGGACATCAGGGACCTCCTCGTGCGACATGAGAAACTCGTTCACTTGACTGAAGCTAGCAAAGACAATGCCCGTCCCAGACCCTCCTCGTCGAGCGCGGGCTCGCATAAGCCCTCGTTATCTGACAGTCACGTTGAACCCGATGCTATGAGCATGCACCGGACGACCATGACCCCCGTTGGGCCGCCGCCGCCGCAGCAAATGTATCATCCCCAGCCGCCTATGCCGAATAATGTGCAACCGTTGCAGCAGCCGATGCAACAGGATAACGCCATGAAATCGAGGATGGCTGCCTGTAATCTTGACGTTCTCTCTGATGCCGCACTGGCTAGTGAAGTCAGCTCCATGGCACCGATGATGAACAACATACCCCAACAACCGACTAGTCACGCAAGATCAAAAGGCTTCGGTGAAGCCATACCTCAATTTGGCGAACGCCAACCTCAAGATCAGACGCATGGCATGCCGACATTTGCTCAGCAGGCAGCTCAACAGCCCGCATATGATGACTACAATGTTTTCCTGGATGACTTTTCTTTCGCGCCGCACTTTTTACCACCGCACTTTGAACCAGACCAACCCATGAACATGTGGAGCCGCTCACCGGCGGGTATGAACCAGAGAATGGCCTCGAAGCCAGTGTCGGCGATGCCTTCACGCATCGGCTCCCTTGGTCCTGATGCCCGCGATGCCACAGATTTTGCCGCGGATACTTCACGCCCTTCACCACTGCGCATATCTGTCGCAGATTATTCGGTTATCAAGAAGAAGCTGGATGGATTTTCGTCTGTGTTGTCTAGCGACTTTGCGTTCCCGTCAAGGCATACTTTGACGCGATTTGTCGAAGGCTACATCAGCGGTTTCCACGATCTACTGCCTGTTCTACATTTGCCCACGCTGTCACCCGCAGCCATCGCGCCCGAGCTGTTGCTAGCGATACTCGCCGTTGGAGCTCAATACCGGTTTGAGAGCAACCGAGGCTACGCCCTTTGGTATGCCGCGAAGTCGGTTGCCATGGAACAAATTCGAAGAAGACATAGCTCAGAGATTCATGCATTATTGCCCAATGCGGCCTCGTATAGCCCGCATTCAACACGTCCTTCACCAACTTCTGCATATCGGAATTCTTTTGGTTCGGGCCAGTCAGAGAGACCGTCTACTAACGACGGAAGCCGTGATACTCTGTAAGTCAACAAATTCTCGAAATTGCTTGTCGATCTTGCATGTTAACCGGCTTTAGCTCCATCAACACTCCTCAAGCACGATTAGAGACTATCCAAGCCATCTTGCTGCTCTTTGCTGTTGGTCTATGGGGCATCAAGACGATTCTGCATGAGTCTCTTTCGCTTCAAAGCAATTTGGCAATTCTAATCAGGGAGGAAGGCCTGTACATGGACGCCAGCCAAGTAGGTATTACTGATTGGGAGACATGGGTCCAACGTGAAGGCGCTCTGCGGACGAAACTCATAGCATTCTGTTTCTTCAATCTGTGCAGCATGACGTACGACATGCCACCGGCGCTGCTAACATCTGAAGTTCATCTCTTCCTCCCGTTGACTGCACGGCTATGGCGTGCCGAGACAGCGTGGCAATGGCAAGAACTTCGGCAATCGACGCCACTAATTGAAATAACGCTGCACGAGGCGTTCTCCAAGTTTTTCGGCCCTCACAACGCAGTCTTACCATCAGAGCTTTCATCCCTCGGACACTATGTACTGATCCATGCCTTGATTCAGCATGTTTACCTTTTGAAACAAACTTCCTTTGCTTCTGGCTTGATGTACGATATACAGCGCACTTTGAGGCCCGAGGATGTTGAGACAGGCTCGCAGGCCCTGCGAATGTGGCACACGAGTTTTGAGCAGCGGCACCAGCTACGAGCCGCCGAAACGAACAACTTTGGAAGCACCGACACGATGACTGGAGGGTCCCTGGTGTACAATGCGACGGCATTGCTGCGCTTGGCATACATCCGACTTTACACTGACACGCCTCCTAGCAGGGCGCTGCAGACGCGAGACTCGATGTTGATTGCGTCGGCGATGCACAACACACCCGGGCTGCCGCGTAACTTTCGCGTGCAGCGAGCAGTATTCCAAGCAACCCACGCCTTGTCCAAGTTGGTCAAAGTAGGGGTCAACTACGTGGCCAAGGCCAAGTCGACTGAATGGAGCATTCAGCATTCACTCTGCAATTTTGAGTGCGCTATTCTTGTCGCCAAATGGCTTATGAGCTTAGCATCGATAGGCCCTCAAGATCCACCGGCATCGGCCGAGGAAGTGAATTTGCTCGAGACTGTACGGCTCATGGTAGATGAGACGGAGTTTGCTGTGCCTCAGCGAGATGCGAATGTTAGCGACGTTGTCAAACTCCGACAGCTTGCGAGTGCCGTGGTGCGGCTGTGGTCGGAAACATTCAAGGGTACGCACATCTTCGACATGATCAAGACGATGGGAGATAGCCTGGACGGCTACGCCAGCCTTACCGAAAAATCTTAGAAGCAGATTTCAATGGGGAGCGTGTCGTACGACGAATATGGCAGATTGATGAATGCTGGCGTCGTAAAACAAGAACATATGGCGGGTACTTTTAAGTTTTAGGCTGACTTGTGCGACAAAATCGGTCAGAGCGTGTTTTCTTTTGGCGTTGGATGCGCAGAACAGCAGCAATTCGATCTTGTCTGAGGGCCTAGTTATGCCAATTGCGGCGGTACATTGGAGCGATGAAGAGAGGCTTGGGGTCTCGCTTTTTCCCATTTAGTGGGAGGTCTGAATTGGCATGAAATTAGCAGATGGAATGCAAGACCAGGGTAGGCTTCAATGAATCATATGACTGCCACCAATATAGACTTCTGCAACTGCCGCCGGCCCAATGGCTGCTGCCAGACGTGTTGACAGGACCCTTAATGCCGGACCAGCTTTCATAAGAGAAGCTGTCATCTCGGCAAAATGCCGAGAAGGGGCGTCGCCATTTCTGGTTGTAGGCAGACTTTTACACATACATCGTTGCAGAGGCTGAGCAACGGTGGCGAAGCCATGCGAGGCTGAACGGCGGAGATGACGTCATTGGAGGAGGCAGTTTGGCGGTCACGATGGAGCCGCTGGCGAAAGTAAAAGACCAGAACTTGCACTCACTCGGCCTCGCGATTTTACTCATTCCATTCACTCTACCGCATCACATCAAGGAACTCTCTACTCAAAACCATCATGACTCAAGCCAGGCAACCAATCCAGCTACCGCCTCTGCCGCAGCCCATTGGCCAGTTCAGCGCGACCATTGCCCGTGGCACCGAAACCATTGTCCTCAAGGAAAAGGTGCTGTCCCTCTCCGGCGACAGCTTTGACATCAAAACCATCAGTGGTCAGCCTTTATTCAAGGTGCAAGGCCGCCATGCGACCATTTCGGGGCGTAAGTCGGTGTACGATATGGCCGGCAATCACCTGTTTGACCTCTGCAAGGAGCATTTCCACCTGCACGCGACGTACGTCGCCGAGACACCGGACAAGCACAAGTTTTTAGAGATCAAGAGCTCCATAAAACGTGAGGCACCCCCCCTGACCCTTTGAGTGCGTGGTCCCGCTGACTTTGAGGATAGTTTTTGGGTCCAAGGCGACGGCCACGTTTACGGCACCAGATGGCCAGACGCACGTGTTTGCGATGAGGGGGGATTGGCTTGACTCGCAGGCGGAGATTGTGCTGGGCGCGGATAAGCAGGGACCGGTCGTGGGCCTAATCGATCGCAAATTCTTCAACAAGAGGGAATTTTTCGGTGGGCAGCAGACGTACGCGGTGACGATAGCGCCGGGCATGGATATGGCGCTTGCGGTGGCGCTCTGTATCGCGCTCGACGAAAAGAACAACGAAAAGTAGTCATTGGAGGAAATGGCGGGAGGCAATCTGTTTGATGTTTATTTGGCGTGACAAGGATACTCACCAGGGCTTTTTAGTCGGGACGGGAGCTAGTGCATCCAGCTATTCTGTCTCCAGGGTGGCATGCACTAGACGTTATTATTACGCTGACTGACAAGTGTACGGAGATTATGCAAATAGCCTACTAACTATAATTTGACTGTTCTTGTTGAAGCCTTCGGCTTCTTGCTTTCAACAATCTTTTTTTTTGGGCCCGAGCATTGGCAAGCAGCGTAAAGTAGCAGGGGAGTACGAGTAGCAATGTATCGTCTCGGCTCTCGCGGTTATATGGTGGCTTGCTGCAATGAACACACGAAACACCGGGCGGACAATGCCCGGACTTGCCAAATTCGGCAACCTCGGCAGCGCTTCTCATATCCGGGATTATTGTGCAAAGAATTTCCTGTATATGTAGCTGGGAGACTGAAATTGACATCGATGCACTCGATCCGGGGATCGCGGGGTCGCCCAAGGACTACCCCAGACTGCTATGAACCAATGTTTCCACCGCATCTACACTCTTTGACTTTTACCGCGGGGAATCAGGGGTCTAACCCCCCCCCCCGGGGGCGATAGCCTCATCTCTCCAGGCACCACCAACATGTGAGGGCTCCACCGGCGACCGGGGCAGTCGATTGGGAAAAGCTTCCGTGCCAGTGGGGCGCAACCTCGGCTGTCGAGCTCACCAATAAAGACCGATCCCTGGTCATCACGGCCACCTGCGGGCTCATCATTCCGTTTGACGTCCTTTTTAGTCTCGACATCCTCCGTCGTCTTGTCTCTTGCTTTGCTTTGCGAGATTACTTTTGCATCCCCCGCATAACACAATTCTCACACCACAACCGTCATCATGCCCATCGTCACAGAGCTTACCCGCCGACTGGGCATCCGAGGTAAGCTTCCTTTCACCAACGTCTCGACGACGCAGCCACTCTCCAGCGCCGCGCAAAGTGACTGACATGCTTGTCCTCTTCCCCGCGCAGTCCCCATTATCCAGGGCGGCATGATGCACATTGGCACTGCCGACCTCGCCGCCGCCGTCTCTAACGCCGGCGGTCTCGGCATCATTACCGCGCTCATCTTCCCCTCGCCCTCCGCCCTCCGCGACGAGATCAACCGCTGCCGCACCCTCACCAAGAAGCCCTTTGGCGTCAACATCACGCTGCTGCCCTCGATGGTGCCGCCCGACTACCCCGCATACGCCCAGGCCATTATTGACGAGGGCATCCGTGTCGTCGAGACGGCCGGCAACTCGCCGGGCCCCGTCATTGCGCAGCTCAAAAAGGCCGGCATCATCGTCCTGCACAAGTGCACCACCATCCGCCACGCCCTCTCCGCCGTCAAGCTCGGCGTCGACTTTCTCAGCATCGACGGCTTCGAGTGCGCCGGCCACGTCGGCGAGAGCGACATTACCAACTTTATCCTCCTCAGCCGCGCCCGCCAGGAGCTCAAGATACCCTTCATTGCCTCGGGCGGCTTTGCCGACGGCCAGGGCCTCGCTGCCGCCCTCTGTCTCGGCGCCTCGGGCATCAACATGGGGACGCGCTTCATGTCCACCGTCGAGGCTCCGCTCCACGAAAACATCAAGAAGACCATTGTCAAGTCGGACGAGCACCAGACCGCCCTCGTGCTCCGCCGCTGGCGCAACACCTCGCGCCTCTTCAAGAACAAGGTCACCGATGAGGCCCTCAAGATTGAGCGCGGGAGCACCACCGGCGAGTTTAGCGAGGTGGCCCCCTACGTCTCCGGCAAGCGCGGCAAGGAGGTCTTTTCCAACGGCGACCCCGAGCACGGCGTCTGGACCACCGGCCAGGTCATGGGCCTCATTCACGATATTCCCACCTGCGATGTTCTCGTCAAGCGCATAGAGAAGGAGGCTGAGACAGCCCTTACCGAGCGCGTGGCCCTCATCGTCCCCGAATCGAAGCTATAGATTAGTATAAACCGACAAGATTTGTGTGTCAGCAAGCCGCATAACTAGAAACTCATTTGAATGAGGAAGAGAATTTGAGGTCACGAATTGACGATGACCTTTTTTTTTAGATGCGGTTTTCTTGGTATAAATAGTTATATATAAATATGTCAAATATTTGAAATCCATATATGAGTGTTGAAAGCTGAGGCTGGACAGGTTGCAACACTTGAAAACAATGGGATTGTTCCACACATCCACTCTCACATTTGGGGTGTAATTTGTGACCTTTATTTTTGCTCTCCAAACCTACACCCCCCAGCATCCCTGATGCTTTTAAAGTTGAAAATTCTCAAAAAAAATGGGAAAATGGGAAAATTCTGACCCGTGGCTTTTCCAGCCACTCCTGACCCTGCCCTCGAAAGGATAGAGACGAACGTCTTGAACAGCGCATTGATGCGGGTCAAGAGGCTGCTCCCCATGGGGAAAGCGCCAGGGCGGTCAACTTGCGGGTTTCCTATCGGTGGCGCCTTGTAAAATACTGTTGGTTTTGTCTGACGTTTAATACGAAGCTTAAACATTACCCGACAGAAAGAAAAAGACGGAAAAGCGTTCTCCACGCTAAGAGGAAACATATCCAATGGAAATGTATTTTGAGCGTCATCAACTCCTTTGAATGAAAATTACAGTCCTCTCTGTGATCCGCTCGCATCTGTTGTTGTGCCAATACAGTCGTCAGCAACATGTTAATTGAGCGTTTCAGGTCTACTATGACAGAGGACTCGGCCACCTATTTTCATCGTGTCCTAGAACTTTATTATTTTCTTGTAACTTTGACCTCTTCGCATTCACACTGATAGCCTTTTTTCGTTCTCTTTTATAGGCAAGTTATGCGTGCGACTGGTGGCGGCAGGTGAACAAAATTTCAAGCCATGGATACTATCTATGCATTCTCAGCCAAGTGGTGCTGTAGACTTGCTTCTTCGAAGAGAACTCTATATAGCTCCGATATAATTTATTCGACAGGCTCCAATTATTACCGCCCTTCTATTTTAGAGTTTTCCATCGGAATTGCTGCTTTTGTGATTGTAGGCGAAACTTCTAATCCCAAGCCACGAAAGTAATCTTGTCTCTCTTTGACGTGGCGCCGCCGAGCTATCTACACTCAAAGCTTCAATTTCTTCTGATTTCGCTGCACATCTATATAAACCCATCACTTCCCAGATTTAGAAGCATTCGTTTCACCTGTACTTGCTCTCAAAGATAACAGCCTCTACCTTGACTGTCTACTTTGCCAACCACAGCCAACCACAGCCGCAGCACTACTACGCGAATCTTTTGAATAAAATGGACAAAATGTCGGAGTCCAAATTCTATGGCCTTCCTAGCCTAACAGACTCACAATATGAGATACTGGTGGCCGCTTCAGGGGACTTGGCCTCTCAAAAAGCCTGCTTGTGGTGCTATATGAAGAAGCAAAGGGCACGCTTCTATGACCACAAACAATACAAAAAGCTGACAAAGCTGCCCCGAAAGCATAAAAAATCACGTGGAGACATCAACATGCCCTCAAAAACTTTACAAAAAGATCTCAAGCTTAATCCCTCGGTCCCAAATCCACGCTTCATATTCTCAACAGCCGAGGGTAAGAGACGTGCGTATAAAAAGGCAATGAAGGAGAGAGCCAAACATTACCGAAGAAAGGAGGTTAAAGCGCATAGCTTCAATTCTCTCTGCACCATTCAGGAAGAAGATGAAGATGAAGAAGGTGATGATGAGAGCGTGACTGGGACGATCCTCTTTTACAACGTCCATATCTGTGCCCACGCATATGAGAGGGCTCGTCCAAAGGGTAGTGGCCCCTGCAACGAGACTATCCACAGATTGGTTAAAATCTGTGACTTTGGGGCTTTGTAGTACCCCGATATTGCCGAGTTGGAGTCCGAAGGCGAGAATCTTGGCCGTCTTTGATTCTGTTATTGAACCATTCAGAAGTTGTTGCCTGTGCTGACAGGCAGCCGGCAATTCTATCAAACTTGGCATGGCTGAGGATGCACATTCTACAAATCATTCAATGGGTGCTCCTGCTGGAGGAAGTGTTCACGTTGCAAATTTCATGTTGCGTGGCTCGGCTGGTCGATGCATACCAACCCCCCATCAAAACCACCAAAAAGAAAACCCCAAAAACCCCAAAGAATATTACGAAAGAAATACAAAAAAATACCAAAAAAAAAATACAAACATACAGCAGCCGGTGTTGGCTGGTCATCACCGACTAAGGGGATCGCTAGAACGGACATCAGAGGGCGGAAGGAGCTTGACACAGACAGGCGAGGGGCCGAAATTTGTTTTCAAGCAATAGCGTAAAGGACTATCGGGTCTGGAGTACCATAAAATGTATTGATGTCCATTTCTTCTATGAATTGATGTCGCGTTCCTTGTTTTCGTATTTTACTTGGGCATAATCGCGTACCAGTAGTACAAATGTACATAGCAGTAGATGCACACTGCAGCATTCGTTCTGGTAAACACCAGGCGGCTCCCATAGCAAACGGCAGTCCGATCAATGATTTGGCCGAATGCCCAACTGGAATCGTTCGCCTAATGACAGAGGGAAGCGATGGCAGGATCTCCGTCAAACGAGCGGCAGACTTACCCCAAGTTGTCGAATGCTCGCGTAGCTTATCGCCAGTACGGATTCATGGGAAGGAGCATGAATAGAAGTACAATATCGAATCCAATCGCTCTCCCATCCCCTTTCAAACTCTCCGTCTTTATGCACATCCTTTCCTCGTCCTTTGGTGTTCCCATTTACTCCATACCGTGCAAAGTCATTGGTGTAAAACAAAAAACAAGACCTCAGCACCCCGGAGAAAATAGCAAGGGGTTTCCCAGTCGTATCATCACTGGCCAAGATCCACATGGTTTGTTCTGCGTCATTCGACGCTGGCTTCCAAAGGACTGGGTCTTGCCTAATCTCTTCATCACCAGCCAAATTGATCCGCGCTTTCTATTTTTCACCTCCGAAGTCGGGGGCAGGCTTGCCTTTGAATCCATCATCGGCTAGAAGGTCCATGGTTTGGTCGTGGCACTTCGTTGCGCCTGAGAATTTGTTGTTCGGGGATTTTTGCAACATGAAAATTGCAAACGTAGAGAAGAGGGGAGTTGAAGTTTATGTAGGGATGTGCTAGCTCTATTCAACCGCCAATTTTCGTCCAAGGATGACGTAGCAGAACAAAAATTTGTTACCTATTATTGATAGTGTGAAAAGACAGATAAATCGACCCAGTCGGGCCGTTCCAGACCGCAGATTCGTGCCACAGGGCTGGGAGGAACTGGCGGAGTTACATAAAGCTGGAGCTACGAAGAGCTAATGGTATTGAGCATTACAAAAAGCACGTCCGTGTGTAGTGGCAAAAGTTAAAAGTTAAAAGTCAAAAAAAGCAATCGGGCTGTCAAATTCTAAAAATGCAGAACGCCACGGCTAAATGAGGCTTGATCGAGTCCCTTTATTGAGTGTCATGATGCTTAAGCTAAGTTGTTTGCGCCGCGCAGAAAGTTATGACTAAGAAAATTTGTGGCTGGTAAAAAAGCCCACTGCTTAACAGCTCGCTGCTACAAACCGCGACTCTTTGGCGATTATCTTGGCCAGTTCCTGAATGCTGCTTGTTCCTCTCAACACCATAAGCGGAACATTGGCCTGCAAATATGCTCCCACCCAGTTTCGCAACTCTACAGCCACCAACGAATCTACTCCATAGCTGTCAAGACTCTGCGCAGAGCTGAGCGTCTCTACCGGACTAGCGATGAGCTTGCTGAGCTGAAGCAAGACAAGCTGGCATATATTTTCCAGCAATTTCTCAGCAGGGGCTGTACCGTCCAGCAGTCGAGGAATGTCGGCAAATTGGACGCTGCTTTCGCCTGTCTGGCTCACCAAGTCGTGGCGGACCAAGTGCGCAAACCGTCGATCAGTCAAGCTCTCGTCAGTGTCACGGGGAAGCATGCCAATAGCACACACGCTGTCCTTGGCATGGCCGCTGCGAGGATGCATCACGGCGTAATTCAGCATCGCAAGCAGGTCCGACATGCTGATGGTGCCCAGACCCTGTTTTCGCAGCGCCGCTGCCACCTGGGGGCTCTCGCTCACGAATCCCACGTCGCGGACAGGACCGACATTGATCGAGTAGGCAGGCATGCCGGCTGCTGTGCGGTAGCGCGCCAAGGCGTCTTGGAAGCTGCAGCCAGCGGCATAGTTGGATTGTCCTAGGTTGCCACGCAACGCAACGGCCGACGACATGAAGATGAAAAAGTCTAGCTCGTTGCCAAAGCATCGATGCAGATTGAGAGAGCCCGCGACTTTGGGACCAATGGCTCCGCGCCACTCGTCCGCCGTCATCTCCTCAAAAACAGAGTCCTAGGAGTAGTTGGTCAGCCGTCGTCATGATTCTGCTTGAAAATACGGAAAATAGTCAAAGTGCGACCGATGCGCATGCATGATGTACTTACCTGGAGTACCATCGCCGAGTGAATCACACCTCGGATGGGCGGTAGGCCACAATCTGCAGCTGCTTTGGGCAGAGAGGCCACCTGATCTTCAGCTGTCACATCACACTTCATCGCAACAACCTTGACGCCAAGAGCCTCCATGTGTCTGATCAGCGTCTGGCCTTGATTATCTGAGCAGCCTGATCGGGAAGTACACAGAATATTCTTTGCACCTCGACTTCCCATCCATGTGACTATCGCGCGTCCAAGGCCTCCGAGGCCCCCGACCAATAGATATGTTGCGTCCGGCTTCAACTCTGCTTGGGTAGGCGCTGGTGGGTCGGCCTGTACTCAAACGATTAGTATCTCTCTAACAACGTGATGGCTCTCGGGCGGAATGTTAAAAAGGTTTGCTCACCTTGACTTTCTGGTCCTCTTCCACTCGAAGGACAATCTTGCCGGTATGTTTTCCAGCTTGAATCATACGGAAAGCCGTCTCAATCTCCGTGATGGGAAGCGTGGTGAGTGTGACGGGGTGAATGGAACCGGAAGCTGCAAGCTTGACAACGTCTTTCAGTAGACGTCTTGCAAGCGACCGCTTCTCCTCCATGATCAAACTGAGATCGACATAGGCAAATGTAATGTTCTTGAGCAGGAAGCCCATGGACATGCGTGCATCATCCATAAGATCTTTGCGACCAATTTCGACAAACCGGCCAAATGGTGCGACAAGGTTACACGAGTGCCGAAACTGATCGCCGGCGAGCGAGTTCAGGACAACGTCGACTCCATAGCCGCCGGTATAGCGTTTGATCTTGTCATGAAAAGCAGGAGTTCGGCTCGAGAAGATGTGGTCGTCGGCAATGCCATATCTCTCGCGAAGTAGCTCTCGTTTAGCACTGTTACCGACGGTGGCGAAGACTTCTGCCCCAATATGCTTAGCAAGCATGATGGCCGCTTGGCCGACAGCACCGGCTGCCGAGTGAATCAAAAGCCTATCTCCCTTTTCCAGGCGGCCCATATCCACGAGGGAGTAGTAGACAGTCGTCCACACGACAGGCAGGGCGGCGGCTTCTTCAAAGGTCATATTGTCTGGCACAATCTGGCAGCAGTCGCCATGTACTACGGGGTAGTTGGTGTAAGATCGTGAGTACAGTGCACAAACGCGATCGCCGGCCTTGAATCGGTCACGCATGTTGGAACCAACTTGAACAACGACTCCGCTGCAATCGTTGCGCATCTCATTGATGCCTTCCAATTGCCCTGCGGCGATTAAAACGTCCTTGAAGTTGATGCTTGCAGCGCGAAGCTCCAGCCTCACCTCGTCAGGACCAAGCTTGGTCGCTTTCGTATCATCCTTCCACCGGATGCTTTCCAAAAGACCTGGTACGCGAAGCTCTGCCGACATTGGACGCCGCTTGTCCAGAAATGGGGAGAGCTCGGGTGGTGCCCGATGCCTGCTGCGGTGTATGTAGTCGCTCATCTTGTCATTTGAGACGAGGCGGGAGACAAAGAGCTGTCCATCGGTTTCTCGAAACTCATTGTCAAGCTCACCGCGGCCTTGAATGTCAAGGCCCAGCTTTATGGAGCGCGTGAGCGGGGGAAGGACACTCGCCAGCCTCTTCATCATGAAAGAGCGTGGTGCACTGATATCCAGTGTGATGATGCGTAATCTGGGAAGCTCCAGTCGCAAGCAACGTGCGAAACCAAGCCAGATTCCTCCGCTGATGAAATCGGAGCCAAAGGAGCTGCCACAGCCAATGAGCAGCACAACGCGCGCATTGAGAATCGAATGTTTGAACCTCTCCCATGCAGATCCATCAAGATCCTTACACAAAGATCTAGCCACCTCTGGCAGCATGATAACAACATTGCCATGCGACGGGACATCTGAAAGACAGCGGATTGAGATTTGAGTGTTGCAAAGTTCCTCACTCACAGCAATAGTCTTCAAAACTGCCTCATCGCCAAACTCAAGTGCGCTGAGCTCGGTTGTAACCACGTCAATGGGGGGTAGTTCAGCTTCAGCCGAGTCCCATGGCGCACTGGCTATGAGGACACTGATCGTGCCTCCCTCCTCTTCTGGATAATCTTCAAACCACATCTCTGCAGAAGAAAACTTGGCGCGCGTCAACCGCGTTACCCATTCCGACCGTGGTATCAGAGGAGACAATTGACGGCCTTCGTCGTAGCCTGCCCACCAGCCCTTGAAGACACCGAACAATAGATTATAATGCGGAGTCGGTACCGTCAGCTCCATGAGCATAAACTTGCCGCCGGGCTTCAGCAATTTCTTGATATTGGCGAGGACCGAGTCGATACGCCGGGTCGCGTGAATGACGTTGCTCGCGATGACGAGATCATAGCCAGCCTCTTGGAAGCCCTGCTCCAGTGGACAGCGCTCGATATCCAGTATGTCAAACTTGACTGCATCCGCAAAGCTACCAAGACGTTCTTTGGCCGGTTCAAAAAATGCCGGAGAAAGATCGGTGAAAGTGTAACTGTGAGCATTGGTACTGCCTCGGCCGTTCAGAGCCTGAATGGCCGGCAATGTTGCCGACGCTGTACCGGCACCAACCTCGAGCACTTTGAGCCCTGGTGTTTGCTGTCCCAGTGCATGACAGTATTCCGCCATTTGCGCTATACACCGTTTACAGCGCTCAGTATTATAAAGTTGCCCCAAAAGGCCATCTGGCGTTAGAAGAGCGAGAGGATCTGTCTTGTCGACGAGAATGTCTGCCAAGTGCGGTCCAAGTCTCTTGACGCCTTCAAAAAAGGCCCATATTCCAGGGCTGGTGGAGGCTGGTTGGAGAGACTGGTTGTCAAGTGACGTATTTGCGAAGCTCTTCATCCACTCGAAGAAATGGCGACGGGGTCCATCTGGGACGCGGTCCGGATCTACCTCTTTGACTGCTTTCTTGATAAAATGCAGAGTAAGAGCATCGAGTCCGCGGTTATCCTCTAGTGAGCTGGCAGGGGCAACGACAGATTTGCAAACCCGATTGCAGTGGTCAGGCGTCCAGGCGTCAACGTATGTAACCCAGTCCTGGCTGTGGCAGATGTCGCCAATCACTTCGTTCAGGCCTGTATCTCCTGGGAGAGTTGTTGTGTGTACACTTTTGGCGGCGACAATGACTGCTTGGCTGGGATTGCCACACCTTTCTTGAATGACGACATCATAGATCGAAGTGTCTCGGCTGAGCTTGCAAGTGCTCACGAGCTCACTGTTGGAATCTGGCGCCCTGTTGAAGATGCGCAGTTGCTCGATAAAGTTGGGAACAAAGGTCGACGTAGCGCCTCGCTCAAGCACAAGAACTGCAGAAAGACCATGGAACAAGCAAGAATCTAGCACGGTGGGGTGAAGGATATCTCCCATGCCGCCGACATGGACATCAGAAATAGTCTTGCGAGCGACCGCTACGACCGCATCCCGACTTGTACGGATGCTTGAGACGTTATCAAAGGGATGCTGCCAGTCAAGACCGATTTCGCGGCCCAGGTGATACAACTTCTGAGGTGTCACTTCATGAGTGCATGCTGCGCCAGCATCAACTGTGTCTTTGACATCCGCTGCTATGTCGTCCACTTCGGCGGCCTGTGTCTCGGCATGGATCAAGCCCCTGCAGTGCTCGGTCCAGACGCTATCAGAGGTCACGGTAAAAATGCGAAACTCACTCCAGACGGTCGAGGAGCTTTTGGCCGTGTGGGATTCTGGGCGCAGGGTCAAGGTGATTTCGACGTCCGGGCCATCGGCGGGCAGAACGAGGGCTCTGCTGATGCTGACATTACGAAGCAAGAGGCTGTGTACTTTGACCAATGGACTGGTCGCGTGCATGTGCTGACGCATGGCCTGCACTGCCATTGTTATGAAGCCAGCCCCCGGAAACACAATCTGCCCCTGGACCAAGTGCTTCTTCAGCCAAGGAGTCTGTTTGAGGCTGATGAACTGGCGCCATCGCGGCTCTATACGATTTGTATCGTGCGAGAAATTGCCGAGAAGCTCGTGAGGCGCATGCTTGCGATGTCTGTAGTCTTTGGAAATTCTTGTCTCGTGCCAGAAGCTGCGTTCATGGTCAAACGGATAAGGAGGGAGGTCAACAAGTAGCTTGGGCACGTCATTGCCACTGAGCCCATTGCTGGTATTCAGATCAACCGTGGCCGTGCAGACGTGCAGGGCGCCTAGACATTCCAGCAACGATTGTTGGGCATCCTTGCCCTTTTTGAGAACACTTGTGTATGCAATCTTGGCATCGCTTGCCTTCAAGGCCTTGACTGTTTGCTTGACTGCTCCTCCAAGCTGGGAGTGTGGACCAACTTCTATAATCATGTCAAGTGCTTTGCCGTTGTACCTCTGGTCGCACATGTCACCAAGAGCCTGTGAGAATAGAACCGGACTGAGCAGATTCGTAGCCCAGTACACCCCGTCAAGCGGCGTTTCCTGGTTGTTTTCCTTTCCAGTGACACTGCTGAATATCCGCGGCGCGTATATGGAAGTGGCTTTCTTGGGAGAGAGTTTCTTCTGTAGCGACAATGTATATTCCTTGACCATGGATTCCATTTGATGAGAATGGTAGGCGGCACCGTTTGTTGGAAGCATTCGATTGAATATGCCTTGCGCAACGAGGAGCGCCCTCAACTCATTGACAGCTGCGGAATCCCCGGAAACGGTTACACTATTGGGGCTGTTGAAGCAAGCAACTCTCATTCGTCCGTGAGCATCACCAATGTCACTAATTCGTTGGTTCACCACATCTGCATCTGCACCGACGGCAAGCATCGCGCCGTCACATTCCGGGTTGCCGACAACCAGCGAGCTGGTCAGTGAGCCGCGGTAATATGACGCGGTCATGGCATCCTCGAAAGAAATGGCTTGAGCGGCATACGCCGCCGCAATCTCTCCACTGGAATGGCCAACCACTGCACTGACAGAGATGTTGAGCTCAAACAGCAAGTCTACCAAAGCAAGTTGGATCGCCGTTGTGAGCGGCTGAGACAGCACAGGTTCGTTTATGCGCGTCGTCGCCTGAGGCTTGCAAAGCTCTTTTCGCAGATTCCAACCGCTGCCGAGCTCAAGGAGATGCTGACAAGCTTTGTCGATGGATTTGGAAAAGGTTGCAGAGCTAGACAACAGCTCGCGACCCATCTCGGCATACTGAGACCCTTGGCCACTGAAAACCAGACCGATGCGGGCATCGTGCTTTCTGTCTTGACGCGCAATTGGTGAAGAAGCTGCCAAGATGAGCTGCTCAATCAACGCATCCATGTCTTGCGCGACTAGGGCCAAGCGGTATGGATGAATAGACTTCCTTGTAAGGGTAAATGCAAGTCGAGCCAGAACCTCTGACGTGTCAGTCTTTGGCGAAGCTGCACGCTTAGCGAGATATTTGGCCAGTCCTGCACAGATCCTCTGGCATGCCTTTTCACTGGCTGCACTGATGAAAAAGATGCGTTGCGTCGACATGTGCCGTCCAAGACCCGACAGAGCACAGAATGCATCGGCGGCGGCGTCTACGACCACATGAGCATTGGTCCCGCCGTATCCGAAACTAGGGAGAATTGTCATCAGCACAATCATCTACCAGATTTCTGAAGCAAGGCCTGCTTGCAGATATTCACGCACCTGTTGACTGATATTCTCCGCAGCGTTCGGCGTTCCAGCTGAGTTGGGACCTGCAATCAGGTCCGTCAGTACAATTTCGCGAAATGATTTCGGATGTCTACTTACACGTAGGCCTCTTTCTTCCAGCATAAGGTCAGGATTGGGGAATTCATAGTTTGCTTGCGGTGGTATAACGCCATGCTCCAGCATGAGTACAGCCTTGATCAGCCCAGCTAGCCCGGCAGCACTTTCAGTGTGCCCGATGTTGGCTTTTATAGATCCTATCGGGAGCAAAGCCCCGGGATCATTCCCGCGTGCAAGTGCTGCGGCAATGGCGCCGGCTTCCTTGGGATCGCCAACCTTGGTCCCCGTGCCGTGCGCCTCTACATAGTCGGCGCGGAGGTCGAGCATAGCGTCTCGGTAAGCTTTCAGAATGGCTTCCTCTTGAGCTCTGGGGCAAGGAACCGTAATACCGGCCGTCCGCCCGTCCTGGTTCAGGACCGAGTTTCGGATCACAGCTCGGATCTGGTTACCGTCGCGCAATGCAGCCGAGAGCGGTTTCAGCATGACGGCAGTGCATCCCTCACCTCTGCCGTATCCGTTGGCGCGCGAATCAAAAGCAAAAGACCGGCCTTCGTTGGAAAACATCTTCAACTTGCTTTGATAAACGAAGCGCTGGGGATCCAGCATAAGGTTGACGCCGCCGACGAAACATTGCGAGGTCTCGCCGCTCCGCAGGCTTTGCACGGCTTGGTGCAGGGCGACGAAGCCAGAAGAGCAACCTGTGTCTACAGTGAAGCTTGGTCCGCGCAAGTTGAAGAAATAAGATATGCGGTTGGATGAAATGGCCGGACCAGTTCCGGTAGTGAGGTAAAGTGGCGGGGCATCAATGTCGCGTGTTTGTATCTCGTGATAATCGTTGGCCCATTGGCCCACGTAGACGCCCGTGTTTGAGCCCCATAGCGAGTCGATGCTAAACCCTGCGTTCTCGAAGCATTCGTAGGCAATTTCAAGAAGGAGGCGGTGTTGAGGATCTATGGCCTGGGTTGCATTAGGCGAGCCCTATGAGACTGCATACAAGACTGTGTGCAATCCTGACTAGGAACAGAGTGGCTCACCTTTGCTTCCACCGCGTGAATGCCAAAAAAAGCAGCGTCGAATGCTGCCACATCCTCTTTGAGAAAGTGTCCACCACAAGTATTGGTCTTGGGGAAAAGTGATGAGTTAGCTGTGCATCCAATGCAAGCAATCAATATAGCTTTGGGGTCTTACCATGCCCAACTTGTCTGCAGATGGGTTTTGAAACGCCTTCATGTTGAAACGGGTACCAGGTCCTGGTGTCCATGCCGTTCGACCAGAAGTGAGCATTTCCCAAAGGCTGCAAGGATCTTGCGCACTTCCCGACAGTCGACAACTCATCCCAATGACTGCAATGGGTTCGGGAGGCGTGCTGCTCACTTCGGAGCATGTTGCGCCGCACTCCATCTCTTCCCATGATGATGGGGAGTTGTCCGTGTCTGGCATTTTTGCAGTTTCTCAAGTAAACTTGCAGTGAAAAGTAGGTATAATGTTACAAGTCGCGCAGTCTATATGGGGCGAGATTGATGTACATTCATTCTATCGCTCAAGTAAAATAGAGAAGCGAGCTGTTGAGATAGTTATCATTCAAGACTGGTTGTTGAATTAGTCATGGATACGGCTGAAGTACACCAGACATGTGTTTGTCTTGGATCTGAAACTACATAACAGATGTTGGGACGTATTGCTCCGTAAAGCCACCAGTTTTCAGCAGAGTCTGGATTCCGGGACTCGCTGCACAATGGAGCGGAGAAACAATGCATGACACGCATGATATTGAGACATGATGCCACCTTTGAGCGGGACGCAGTCACCAAGCCTCGTACCATGATGGGTTGGAGGTAGCTGCAGGTGACTGGGGCAGATGGAAATATGATGAGAGAATGACCAGGAAATGACGGAAAATGTCGTCCACATTAGAAGAAGCAAACACACACGAAGAGAGAAAAAAAAAAAAAAAACTCGTCAAAGCTTTCAACGGCTCCTCTCTGATGGCTGACTGTAGTCAATTTGCTTGGGTCTTTGGCGATGAGGGAGGCCGACGGATGAGGAGATGGACGGCTAATAGTTTACAGCTACAACACAAGAGTGGATAAATCCACAAAAGTAATGTATCAAGAATATGCTGGGTACGGTACAATTTCCAAGTTAATCTATCGTGGCGACGTGGGCAGGTAAACTTTGTATAGAGTAAAGGTACGGATTACAATCTACTCAGGTAGATGCTTGCTGACCGAGGTTGGCCTAATCCCCCGTATCGGTATCGGCTTTCTTTTCCGGTTTGGGGGCCAAGGACGGCCCGTAGTGCGCTAGTGAGGGATCAACCGGGTTTGTTACTATCAGGGCGTGAAAGCGAGCACATGTAAAAGTCACAGTACTTTGTGTGGGTTGATGAACAAAGTCATGTCAAGTTGGTATACTACAAGGATACCCTGCTCGTGGCTGACAGCGGAATACTGGGTAACGTTAGGTTTCATTATCACGTTAGCTTACGGGGATAAGCCGTCTCCCAGACTTGTTGCTTTGACTCTCGGAAACGAGATCCGGCCCGCATGATTGACACCACACCCCCGGAGTAGATGTAGTGGACTGACATGCTTCCTGACAACTGGCGTCGCTTTTTCGCTTTTGATGCTAATATTAAACAAAGGGGGCTTTACGAATATAGCTGGGCATTTATTTTCTCACCAAAAAAGCCACTTGGACAATTTTGGACCTGCAGGTCTCATTGTCGCCGCTCCCACCAGCCAGCACCTTTGTGGCCTCGGTCAACGTCGGCCTTGGGCTCACTTACAACAACAAGTCGTACGAGGTCAGTGTCGCGCGGCTCTTGTATTCCAAGGTCATTTTCAGCTTCTCAATGAGTTGATAGCCCCCCCCCCTCAACATACTCTGTCCGAGGTACTTTCTTTCGGACTCGTTGTGTGAAATCTGACAACCAACCAACCATGGAATCTACGTCTGTGAAGCTGAGCGTTCCTCTCGGAGAGGAAGTTGTTCAACTTTCTACCCTGGACCAACAAGCACAACGAGCTTATGCCAACCTTGTGCTCGTTTTCGAGCTGAGTCGAAACGCCAGTGTCGAGGATATTCTGCAAGGCTTGAAACTTGGATTGGGAGCTGCATTGACCGAGTTGCCGGACTTTGCTTCTCTCGTTGTACCGCTACCAGGTTCAAAGAGGAATGAGCTGCAACTTGAGCTTGGGCCTGACTCTGCGGTGCCATTCAAGACGGTCAAGCATGCTGTCGTGGTCAACTCGGCTGAAAACCACTCGGGCATGCAGCAAAACGGCTGTACATGTGATTTAGCCAGAGACAAGTTTCCTTTGGCAAGCGTTTCCACGGAAGCGTTGTTCATTCAGCAGCCCGCTGCTGAGTTGGCTTGTGCAACAGGGCTCCCGGCTCTTCTTGCGCAAGCCAACGTGATTGATGGAGGGCTCATCATGGGTCTCTCCTGGCACCACACAGTCAGCGATGCGAGGGGCATAAACACGCTGTTGTCGTCGTGGGCGCGGTACACCAAGATGTGGGTGACTCAGGGGACGGTCGGCTCACCTACCGCGGCACCGGAGCCGACCAGAGACCGCTGGCGACTTATTGGCGGCCCGCGCAATGTCAGTGTCGACCAGTTCAGCGACTACCAGATCAACTCGACTGTACGGGCCCCCGTGTCTCCCACCGCAGTCCATCTCTTGGACCGGCCAAACACAACAACCACCACGGCCAAGCTCAGCACCTGGTATTTCAGCAAAAAAGCACTGCAGGCTCTGCACACTGCTCTGGGAAGCGTCGTGACCGACGAGAGTGACGCTGTGCATTTTACCAACAGCGAAGCTGTCTCGGCCCTCGTCTGGAAGCACTTGAGTCTGGCTCGGCTCTTGCACCACGAGCAGGCGCACGACACGTCACTCTTTTCAACGCGCATCGACTATCGCGGGCGTGTGAAGCCTGCCTTGTCCAGCGAATACATTGGCAACATCAACGAGCCAAACGCGCGGACGCGGATGCGCCTTGACCATGTCTGCGCGGCTTCCAGCCCCGAGTCACTGGCTATGCTAGCTTTGAAGATTCGTGAAGCTGTCGGTTCCATGGATGAAAAGGCAATGCGCGAATTCGTGGGGCTGGTTGAAGGTTTACCGGCTGTTACTGACTTGGCATGGGATTTCGATACCCTTCCCGGCCCCGATCTAGTCGTGACAGACATGTCCGGACTGGACACGCTTCGACAAGACTGGGGTGGTGCCCTGGGCCGACCGATTTGCATTCGCTCTGGCTCCCGCGAAAAAGGCGTTGCCTATTTCCTCCCGCAGGATACAGAGGGGGGTTTTGAGGTGCAGTTGCAATGCACAGATGATGCTCTTGGTAGGCTCAAGTGCGACAGTCTATTTACTGAATATGCGCAATTCCGCTGCTGAACCTACCTATGGCCGGCTCAGGATTAGTAAATAGCAGACCATAGGAATAATAGTATTGTTAGTAACTACCTCGTATTTGGTGGAGCTGCCTGTGAGTTCCAAGTACCAAGGTTGTGCCCTGAACAAGAACCTCCGGGCCGAATAGCACTGCTGTTTAATAGGCCTTCTTGAAGGGTCCAGTCTGCGTCGGTGATTGTAAAAATAAAAAACAAAAGCCCCTGATAGACGGGATGTGATACGTTGACCACTGTTGCAAGGACTAAGAATAGACACTAGAATCAAGGGTAATGTTCAACTACTACTCATTGTCCGTGTCCTTGATCAGTATTGAAGCTAACTAGTGAGAAATATATCAAGCACTGTAATTTAGCAATGTTTAGTGAGTGAAGACATCATTCAAAGTTGCCTTGTTTGATCAAGATATACATTTGACACCGTAATTAGAACTTAAACTCTTTCAATTCTTATACTTGTACTTGTCATAACGAGACTAGTTTCTCAAACTGATGCCACTTGAGCCCTCAACAACTTTTTTAAAATCTTTCCGCTCTGGCTTTTAGGAATCTCCGAAACAAGCTCAATTCTATCGCCCAACCAGTGAGTCTCGTGAAGCTTACTTTCCACATGGTCATTGATACTCTCTTGTAAATCATCCGCGGACAAATCAGTCATGACAGATGCTGAGCGTACCACAAACGCCATGGCTCGCTCTCCCGCGAGCTCGTCGGGAACACCAATCACGGCCACGTCCGCGACAGCGGGATGCGTCATCAGCACTGTCTCAACGTCGGCTGGAATGACTTGCATACCCTGAAGTCATCAACGGTCAGCGCCAAGTTGGAGCTTCTTTCATGTGTGCCACTTACCTTGACTTTGATCATATCCTTGATCCGATCTCGAATGAAGAGGTGTTCTAGGCCGTTGGGGCTGACTTGAATTGCTCCCATGTCCCCGGTACGAAGCCAGCCATTGTCGTCAAAAGCCTTGTCAGTCGACTCTTGGTCTCCCAAGTACCCAAGAAACATGTTTGGCGCTTTGTAATACACTTCTCCGCTTTCATCATAATTTTCTACATCTTTTCCATTGGCATCGACCAGTCGCAACAAACACCCCGGCAGCAAAGATCCGCTCGATCCATACCAGACGTCGTGCATACTAGTCAAAGTAACGACAATAGAGGTTTCGGTGAGACCTAGTTATGAGATTGTGTCCTTGTCAGCTCTTTTTCTGAAATACACATAGAAAACGATTATAAAGTGAAAATCAGGTGCCGTACCCCAGGCGTGTAAAAACTCCCAGCGCGGCTGAAGCAGCTTCAGTCTGCCAGCTACGGTCGGATCGAGCGCCGCTGCACCGGTCACCACCGAGGAAACAGAGGAAAGGTCAAAGGGCTCCATTAGAAAGGGATTTGCAGCGAGAACCGCTAGGATAGGCGGCACCTAGAGAGAAGAAAGTAAGATTGGTTAGTCTTGCAGCTCGGTTGGTGGAACTATGGATGCAGAGGGTAGGAAACACTTACCAAGTATAACCTATTGACTTGATGGGTCGCCACAGAGCCAAGCGTGAGTTGCATATCAAAGCGAGGAAACACAATATGTTGTTCAGCACGCAAGACACCGAGATGGCCGATGAGAATGCCATAACTGTGACTGAATGGAATGGCGGCTGCTACTGTCTGCCCGCAGCTGTCGTTGGCAAAGCCTTCGAATGCGGACATTTGAAGTAGGTTAGTGATGATGCCGTAGTGGGTGAGCATGGCAAGTTTCTTTTAGTCTCCCGTTAGTATATATCAAGTTGCTTCATTTCCGCTCAGCAGGAAAAGGGGAAGAGTACCTGTCGTCCAGAGGTACCACTAGTAGAGCACAGAAATGCTACTTGGGTTTTGCCCTGCCCAGCTGACCATCTCAGCGGCTCTAGTTGAGGGAGCTTTGAGCCTTGGCTTATCAGATTTTGTACAGTTTTAAGTCGAGGAGAATGAACAAGGTCCGACTCATCCGTGTAAGTGCTGGGCAGAGTCAGTGTATAGACTCTCTCTGTTGGTATATGCAACTCTTTGGCGGCTTCCAGGCAAGTGGACACAAGGCCCGAGCACGTAAAAATTGTCGTGCAACGTGCAGTGGTCATATGGAGTTTGATCTCCTCTGGAGTGCATGTCGAATGGAGAGGCATACAGATGCCGTTCAACCGATGGATGGCCCAGCAAAGTAAAAAGTAATCGGTCTAAAAATGAATTTCAGCAAGTGTTGACTGAAACTCATTCAAGTGAAAGTATCTCACAGTGTTCAAAGAATAGATGGCAACCACCTTGTCCCATGGTGATCCGACATTTGGAGACCAGTCGAGATCCTCGGCCAGCCCTCGCGCAAGAGAGTCAACTCTGGTCTTCAGCATGGCCATGGTGTAGACATGACCGGATATGGCGTCTACAAAGGGCGCGTCTTTTTTCGGCTTGACATGGTTCGAGAGAACAAAGTCCCCGACGGTAGTCTGATCGGGCGCGCTCTGGTCCAAAGACGGCACCCATGCTGGCGATGAGAAAACCATTCTGTTGGGCTAAAGTCTGACTCTATGAATGGTGGTGATGGAAACTTTACTCGGACACGGAAGTCGAATATTGCAAAAGTGAGAACAGCAGCTGATGAGCGTGAGAGTAACAAACAAGGCTATTGTGTAAACCGGAATATGTCTCCGCGCCGGCAGACTATGCCATGCAGCATAACCCGCATAATCAGATAGACCTCGTATCAGCATTCAAGCCTCTGATCCTGCAACCTGCAGCCTGGAAGTATGTCATCAGCTGGGAATGCATGTCTCGGCTACATATCCGCTGCTGCAATGCCGCCTAAGCATATGTATCTCCACAATCAACTGAAAATATATTACCAGCCAACCAGCGCAACCAGCATAGGCAGGAAGATGGGCAATAAATAAATTCCTTGCATTCGCGACCTGCAACCTAAAATTGTGTCATGAGCTAGAAATGCATGTCTCATCCATATGCTCATGGTCGAGTCAGCTTTGTCAAGCCATAACTAAGCCATGAGGCTACTTCAAAGCCGTCCGAGTACTCCGTAACTACAGCATAAGGTGACAAGATGAGCCCAAGCAACGTGGCAACCAATGTCTCACCCTGATGCAGAGAAGACGGTGCACGTAACGACATGACAGCTCGACCCCGGGGGGTGTAGATATACGGCGATCCGCCCAAGACTAAATCGCTGCGGGTTGGTGGGGTGATTCCGGGGTTCCGTGCTGACAGTGAGGTTGCGACATTAATAGTGGCAACACAATAACTGCTCGAAGCTGCATAGCTCATGCCATTACACGTCATTGCAGCGTGTTGGAGGCTCACAGGGTGCCACTTAATTGCAGAGCATACAGCCCATCCAACTCCCAGCTTTGAGGCTCGCTTCAGGTGTACTTTGTAAAGTTGTGCAGCGGCTGAAATTCTTTTCTCTTCTGTCGATTCCGGTGGATCAGGTATGGTAATGACTGACCATGAAAATAGAAGAAATTGAGGCCCGAGCATAATGGGTCGGGAAATTGCTAAACCGAGTTATTGTCTCAGGAAAAATTCTCTTTCCATGGCAAATACATTGGAGTTTAGCACCAAGTGTCTCTTACTGCATGCATGTAGCATAAGCTCTAGGTAATCTCAAGTAAAACTTGGTCTATACGTAGAACAGAGGCAAATCACGTGGTGAAATTTACATGAACAATTCAAGTGAATTGGAATGACCGTTGGTCAAAGACTCTACAGCAAGCGATGAGGATTTTCACTTTGGTGACAAGACAAAAAGAAAACTCGAAAAAAGAACAATTACAGAACAGAGTCTTGGACGCTCGACACGCTTCTGCACCAACTTCACTCTTTCTTTAACAATTTACACGACACAAATCTGTACCTTTGAATACAACGTCACTTTAACCTACCTGATGGATCTCCCAAGCTTAGAGGACATGTCAGTCTCGACACAGACTTGTGCGCCAGGCCAGAGCGCCATGCAACAGGAATTCAGGGACATTTGTGCCCAAGTGCTTCTCCGACCAATTGCGCGCATGAAAATGAGCAAGTCCTTTGTCGCCCAAGGCGGCGACTCTCTGCTCGCAATTAAGCTAATGTCACGCTGTCGCGAGGCTGGATATGATATCAGCATTGCCGAAATACTCCGTGCTACTAGCCTTGAGGAGCTCTCCAGGATTGCTGAGTCTCAGAAGATCCCCTCAACCGGAGAAGCTTCCATGACACCCGACGCCAAAGCAGCGCCCGAGCCAATCGAGAAGCCAGTGTCACTGCTGAAGGATGAACTCGTGTTGAATCAGGTCAAAAGTATCATTGAAGAACCATTGAAAGTCATTCAAGATATCTTCCCCTGCTCTCGAACACAAGAAATCTTTCTCATCTCCCAACAAGCCAACCCGGAAATGTATCAGTGTGCTGTCGTCGCCGAAATTAAATCTACAGACTCTGGCATTCCGCTAGACTATGGTCGTCTTCGCGATGCTTGGAACTGTATTGTGGAACGATACTCGGCACTTCGAACCCTTTTCGTTGAGAGTAGTCAAAGGCCGGGCCATTTCGACCAAGTCATCCTGAAACACGAGGCTGTGCCGTTGGAGTGCCACTTGAGCAGTGACCTATCTCAACGGTCTACCGAGGACATCCTTTCGCGCCGTGCTGTCATGACGATGAAGAAAGGCACGACAGGCCGAGCGACAATTTGGAAACGCTCAGAAAGCTCTGCCGTGTTCAGATTAGAGGTCTCTCATGCGCTCATGGACGGTCAGTCCCTTGGCATCCTCTTCCGCGACTTTGCCAAGGCCTATCTTCAGCATGAGTTGGCCGGTTTCACAGATTTTCCATATCACAAGTTTGTGACCTACCAAGAGCAACTGGACCTAGAAATTACTCGCGACTATTGGTCCGACTATCTCGCCGGCGCGCAGCCAACACTATTCCCCACCAACGGCAACCGGGACTTTGAAGACTTGAAGACGCTGAGGTTTCGCTTTGATCTGGATACGGCTGCGGTACACAAGATCTGCGCTGAATATAATGTCACAGCAGCCAATCTTTGCCAGGTAGCCTGGGCGCTCGTGCTTGGTTCTTATGCGGGGTCGGGTGATGTCTGTTTCTCATACGTCAACTCTGGCCGCCACGCTCCACTGAGAGGCATTGAGGATGCAATTGGCGCCTTTGTGGACGTGATGGTCTGCCGAACAAGGCTCTCGGGAACAGCAATGGTGTCTCAAACACTGTCCAGAGCAAAGCATCATGTCATTGAGGGCTTGTCTCGGCCGGGCTCGCTCATCTTTGAAGACAAGAAACAAGGCCAGAAAATTTCTGAGCTAAGAGGCAATACCATCATGACATTTCAGATGGGAGTAAAAGACGAAAGCTCGGCGAGATCGGGTCTTGAAATCTTGATGCTCGATGAGATCACTGCTTCCGAGGTAAGTGAGCTGACAGCTGTGAAAGCTAAAAACCCACCATGGATAAAGTATATCAAAAGCTTACAATATTACAGTACGATATTTCGCTCAACATCCAGCCGTGTCAACAAGGTCTTGACATTCGGCTTGACTATTGGCTCTCACGAGTGGACCAGCACATCATCGAAAATGTCGCCGAGAGCTTCCAAGCGGCACTGGCGTGTCTGGTCAACGAGGATGTGCCATTGCGAGATGTCGATGTTGTTTCCGCAAGGCAGATTGAACAGATGCGCAAACGAAACATGTATAACTTGACTGAAAAGGGAAGTTGTTTACATGACTTGGTCGATACTCAAGCTGACCTTGGACCTGACGCCCTGGCTGTGTCAGGCTGGGATGGTGAGCTTACGTATCGAGCTCTTACCGAGCAAGCCAACAAGCTGGCCTCGTACCTTCAGCAACTGGGAGCGCAGCGAGAGATGATGATCTGTACGTGTTTCGAAAAGTCCAAGTGGGCAGCAATTTCACAGCTAGCAATCCTCAAATCGGGGGCTGCCGTGGTTCCCATTGGTACTAACCAGCCGATGAAACGCCTGGAGACGATGATTAAAGACGCAGGTGCGGATATCATTTTGACCACCAGCAACTTTGCCGGTCGGTTTGCTGCAACGCTTCAACATGTTGTTGTTGTAGATGATGCATTCATGGCAACGCTCCCGCCTTGCGCAGCGATTTCTTGTTCAGCAACCCCAGCCAGCCTCGCTTTCGTTGTCTACACATCTGGTAGCACCGGTGTGCCCAAAGGTGTGATGCTTACGCACGAGAGTGTGTGTATCAGTCTCCAACATGCTGCAGAAAGTCTCAATTCTGACCCAAATACCCGCATGCTTCAATTCTCGGCATACACCTTTGATGCAGCTATTTACGACTTCTTTTGTACCTGGCTCATCGGCGGCTGCGTATGCATTGTCTCTGAGCATGATCGGCTAAACAGACTTGTGCCCGCCATGTGCGAGCTCAACGTGAACTGGGCCCTTCTAACACCAACGATGGCGGAGATGATTTCACCAGAGGAGGTGCCCTCGCTAAAGAATCTGGCCTTGATCGGTGAAGCAGTCAAGCCTGGTGTTGTTTCTCGGTGGATTAATCACGTAGAGCTTTGGAATGGCTACGGACCGACTGAATGCTCCATCATCTCTAGCGGCAAGCTGCTCACACGGGGGTGCAACACTCTGAACCTCGGCTTTCCCATGACGGGTGCGTTCTGGGTTGTTGACGCCACGAATTCAGATCGTCTTGTGCCCACGGGCGCAATCGGAGAGCTACTTATCCAAGGTCCTCACCTGGCGCGGGGTTATCTTAATGATGAAGGAAAAACTTTACTTTCATTCATCACTGAACCAGCGTGGGAATCCAAGTATGCATTTCCCGCTTCGACTCGCTATTACCGCACGGGTGACTTGGTCCGACAAGACCCTGACGGGAGTGTCACTTTCGTAGGACGACGGGATACGCAGGTTAAGCTGAGAGGCCAGCGCGTTGAGTTTACCGAGATTGAACAGCATTTGATGGACCATGATTCTGTGGTTGATGCTGCAATTGTGCTAGCTGCTAGTGGGCCATGCAACGGCCAACTCGTTGCGCTAGTTGCTCTTGAAGGCTTCATATCGCGAGAGTTGCCTCCAGCTACGCTGATTCCCATCGACCAAAAGGATATGGCGCAAGCCAAACTCTCAACCACCGTCCTGAGCGACTGGCTCTTGGACAGAGTTCCAGAATACATGGTACCAACTACTTGGATTCCCGTCACCAGCAGATTATCACAAACCGAGTCCGGAAAGCTGGATCGTGTCGGGCTAGGGCGTTGTGTCGATGCGGTAGATGCGAGGTGGCTTGAAGAGTTTGCATCTGCTGGAGAGGAACATGCCGGAGGACTTGGCGCAACACCCCTTCAGTTGCGGATCAGAGACATCTGGGCTGAAATACTGCTGTTGCCTATTCTTCAAGTTCCAATTGACCGTCGCTCGTTTCTGAGTCTAGGTGGCGACTCCATAGCGGCAATGAAGGCAGTGTCTCGAGCTCGGACACAAGGCATCACGCTGACTGTACCCGACATTCTGCAAAGCAAGTCAATAGCCAAATTAACCGAAAAGCTTGAGACTACTCAAGGGGCTCAAGGGTCTTTTCTCGATGCTACAGTCGCATGCAAACTCTTTCCACTATCACCAGCTCAACAATGGTACTTTGATTGGCTTCACCCTCTTGGCTCAGGGTCTACTCCTGGACGCCCCCACTGCTACACTCGAAGCATATGCCTTCAGATCAATGAGCAACTCAACGAAAAGCATGTTGCTGCCTCTGTCTCTACCCTCGTTTCTATGCATCCAATGTTGCGCGCTCATTTCTTGGCCGACGCCGCCAACGGGTGGCAGCAGCAAGTCGTTGCGCACCATGACGATGCATATGGATTTGAGGTGAGCCATGTACAAAACCTCGATGAGGCCCATGCCTTGGCAGAATCCGTGGAACGGAGCATTTGCATTGAAAATGGACCTGTCTTCTCGGTTCAGTTGATGCATTTCGAGGCAGGCGACGAACAAAGCAAGCAGCTGTTGTTCATAACAGGACATCAGCTTGTCATGGACGAGAGATCTACCTACATCATTGCTACAGATCTAGAAAGACTACTGCGACAAGATCATTCCACCAATCCGTCGGTCGAGCCCCTTTCTTTCCAGGCATGGATCCTAGGTATGACGGAATCAATGGACGAAGCAGTTGAGCCTACCTCGGTACATCAAACACCTGATGTCAAGTCTCTGGTATCCAAGCCTAGTGTTGGAAGCTGTGGCTTGACAGGTACTGAGTCAGTCGACGAGGTCATTGTGTTTGAGGAGTCCGGCACCAAACACTTTCTCAGTGATGCCAATCGAGCCTTGCGAACTGAGCCAGTGGAGCTAATTCTTGCTGCGTTGACAATGTCATTTACCGCCGCCTTTCCAAGTCAGTGTTCTCTCGCTCTTTTCGAGAATTGCCAAGGGAGAAACTTGTATCACGGTAGCATGAACTACTCCAGGACAGTGGGCTGCTTTACCACAACAAGGCCACTTCGTCTCCCTGCTGCCAACATGGACAGCGCCATTGAGATTCTCAAAGAGACCAAAGATGCTAGAAGGAATATTGAACTTGGTCGCTTTCACAACTGGCACAACAACAGTTCAAAAAATCTTGATGAATCATCAACCGCGCCTCATGACACGATAGAGGTTCTCTTCAGTTTTGATGACTCGGCTCACCAAATCCAACAACAAAGCACACTATTCAGCCAGCAGACCTTGCCAGGACTCAAAAAGTCGTCATCAATAGCCAAAATCGGACCGAGTTACGCGATTCATGTTGAAGCCGCAATATTGCAGAACAAGCTCCATGTCAGGTTCTTCTTTGATGACAGCATGAAATATGGAAAAGACGCTGGACGCTGGTGTCGCCACTTTCATGATTCCATGCGTGCTTTGGTCACAGATCTGGAACAGACACCTTCCATGCTCACGTTGAGCGACTTTCCACTCATGGAATCGACTTCCAAGAGGCTGAAAACTCTCCAAGATGAAATTTTGCCCAGCCTCGGGCTACAGCCAGAGAATGTCGAGGACATGTATCCCTGTACGCCCATGCAAAACGGTATATTGATGAGTCAGGCGCGATCGCCATGCATCTATCAAACCCAGATGCTGTGGCAATTGCAATCGCCAGACAAGCACAGAGATTTGAATGTGGAGCGAATCTTGCAGGCATACCAGACCTTGACGAACCGACATCCGATGTTGAGAACTGTGTTTGTGCCACGAACCTCTGATGCCGGAGATGGTGCTTTTGATCAGATAGTCATTAAACGATATACCGCCAATGTAGGCCACAAGATCTGCCAAGAAGATGATCTCGAGGCCCTTTTGACCGAAATGACCAACTCTTTGGCAATTGACTACGGACGAGATCCCAACCACAGGTTCATGGTGTATTCAACCCCGTCTGGTCTCATCTATGGCCACCTTGTCATAAACCACGCGCTTTCTGATGGGTCCTCGCTCGCTTTGCTGGAAAAGGAACTCACTGATGCCTACGAGGAGAGAATTACGTCCGACACTATCGCGCCTCCGTACAGCGCATATTTGTCGTTTCTCAAGCGAAGCGGTACAGGGGAAGCTTTACAATACTGGATTAAAAGTTTGGCTGAAGCTGAAGCTTGTTTCCTCCCTGCGCTGACCGATGCCGAACTGCAAAGCAAAGGCAAGAATGAAGTTGCCAGCCCTTCTGCGCCCGTACGCAGACAACTGATCACAGCGAGCCTTGAAAATGTAAAGTCTCTACAAAGATTCAGTGAGAGACATATAGTCACCATGGCAAACGTCTTTCAGCTCGCTTGGGCTCTGGCCCTGTCCAAATTTGTCAGATCCAACGATATTTTGTTTGGTTATGTGTCCAGCGGCAGGGATGTGCCTGTACAAGAAGCACATGAAATCTTCGGTCCATTTGTCAATATATTGGTAAGCCGGATTAAGCTTGACTCGGACTCGAGTGTGTCAGAGACTCTGCAGAGCGTTCAGAGACGTTTCTTTGAGAACCTTGGCCACCAGCGTACTCCGCTCGTGGATATCTGGCACGCGCTCAAGACCGGAAGCCGTGGCTTATTCAACACATATCTCTCCTACAGGCAGCTTGATGCCGCTGCAGACGAAAGACGCAGCCTCATCCAAGACACTGTTGCACTTCTGGGTGATAGTGAGTACGATGCAGGCGTCGACATTGTGGCATCCCACAACAGTGTTTCGGTAGCTCTGGATTATCTGCCTTCCTTCATGAGTCGCGGGGCAGCAACGAGACTTGTCGATTGTTTTCTACAGACAGTCCAATCTCTGATACAAAGCGAAAGCTCATCGCTTCGTAGCGTGGTTACAACAACAGATCAGGATATACATCAGATCTGTCAATGGAACAGTGACATTCCTTTGGTCGCTGCTCAGCCTGTTATTCACGACACTGTATACTCTCAATGCTGTCGTGATCCAATGGCCAAGGCTATCTGCGCATGGGATGGCGACTTGACGTACTCTGAGCTGGACCAGCTTGGCGAGCAGCTCGCTTTCTACCTGACGTCCAATCATGGTCTCGTCCCCGAGACCATGATTGGCGTCTGTTTCGACAAGTCAAAATGGGCAATTATTGCGCAGCTAGCCATTCTCAAGTCCGGGGCAGCAATCGTACCAATCAATCCAAACGAGCCATTGCAGCGCCTAGAAACAATACTGCTAGAGGGCGGGATTTGTACACTTCTCACGACAAGTCGTTACGCTGACCGTTTTCTTAACAGTATCCAACACGTCATTACTGTTGACTCGAGTTCAACCTTTTTTCGCAATGCAATTCCGGCTAAGCGGGTAGCCTCCAATGTTGAGCCAGAAAACGCTGCGGTCGTTATACATACCTCTGGTAGTACCGGCAACCCCAAGGGTGTCGTACTGACCCATCGCTCGATTTCAGCAAGCATTTCAGCACAAGGCAGACTATTTGGGCTAAGCTCTCGAACTAGAACCCTTCAGTTCGTGTCTTACACGTTTGACCTGAGTATTGCTGACATTTGGGGCACCTTGAGCCATGGAGGATGCGTGTGTGTCATGTCAGAAGAGGACAGAATGAACAACATCCAAGGCGCCATCCAGTCCTACAGCGCAAATTTTGTCGTAATGACGCCTACGGTGGCAGCTTTGCTGAATCTTGCCAATCTACCGTCACTGGAGACGCTTGTACTTGGTGGTGAGGCTATGAAGCCAGCTTTCATCGAACAGCACCTCAAAGCCCGACAAATCAAAATCTTCAACGCTTACGGTCCATCCGAGTGTTCAATGATTACAACCTGCAACGGACCAATCCAGCATAAGAGCGAAGCACCCAATATTGGGCGCCCACTGCTGGGAAGCGTCTGGCTTATTGACGATACAGACAACATCTGCCCCATCGGTGCTGTCGGGGAAATTTGGGTTGAAGGACCGCTACTAGCTCGTGACTATCTCAACAAGAAGAATCTGACCGAAAGAGCATTTCCCATTAATCCGACCTGGGCTAGTCGCGCTGGCTTGCAAGGCAAACGATTTTATCGAACTGGTGACTTGGCGAGGCAACATGACAACGGGCATCTCATTTACGTTGGCAGAAAGGATTGGCAAGTCAAGATTCGCGGCAATCGAGTTGAGCTTGGCGAAGTTGAGCACGCCATCAAAGAAATATTGAGCGGGTTGCAAAATGTCGTGGCATGCTTGATCTCTCCCAAAGAAAGCTCCCACGGGCCTCTTATTGCTGCGATATTGGAACAGAATCGCGATTCACTAGGCCTGCAAGCCGGTGTGACAGATCATCTAGACTTGCACAAGATTGCCAAAGGTTTTCAGAACGAGTTGATGGACTTGAAAAAGACTCTTTCGGGTGTCTTGCCATCGCACATGATACCGAGTCTATATGTCCCGATTACACGGCTCCCATTAACAGCCTCGGGTAAAGTCAATCGACGAATTCTTTGCCAGGCCCTCGAAAGCTTTTCGGAACAGGAAATCTTGCACTACAGCCTTGCGGATGTTGCCAAGACCCCTCCAAAGTCTGAGACTGAAAAGAAGCTTCGCGCTCTTTGGGCAATGGTTCTCCAGCATCAACACGATCAAGTGGGAGTAGAGGACAACTTTTTCCAACTGGGTGGCGACTCGTACCTGGCCATGCGTCTTGTCGCCTTGACCCAGACTGATGATTCAAGTATTCACTTTACCGTGTCTGATGTACTCCAACACCCGACCATCAGAGATTTGGCGCAAGCTGTCGAGAAACGCACGACAATCACCCAACACTCAGACACAAGAATGGCGCCATTTGCCTTGTGGAAAGAGTACCGAGAACTAGATGATGTAAACAATGAATCTGACTCTGCGCAACATCTGCTTGATCGAATAGCTACGCAATGCCATGTCATGATCGACGACATCGAGGACGTCTATCCATGTACTCCGCTACAAGAGGGACTCATGGTGGCCACGGCTCAGCAGCCGCGGGCCTACATTGCACGCTGGGCGTTCCAGATGCCCAAAGATGTCCATCTTCAACGCTTCCAAGACGCATGGCAGACGCTCAGCAAAGCGATGCCGATACTTCGGACTCGTGTTGTGCTCGGACCATCTACGGGAGCGTTACAAGTAGTTGTTCGCAGCGCTTGTGAGTGGCACACGAGCTGTGACCTTGACCAGTACCTGGATGACGATGTCGCACGATCCATGACATACGGTGCGCCCCTAGTCCGTTTGGCCTACATCCAAGGCATTGATGGGCGGCAATACTTTGTCTGGACTGCTCATCACAGCATATATGATGGATGGAGCTTGCCAATGCTTCTCGAGGCTCTCTCGCGTATTTACTTGTTCAACGAGATACCTACGTCGCCTACTCCGTATTCCAAGTTCATCCAATACATTGAATCACAGGACCCAGCAGCAACAGCAGCCTTTTGGCGATCGGAGCTGGAGGGAAATCTGGGCATGCCTTTTCCCACGCTGCCCAGCCCATCGTACCAGCCGGATCCCGCGCAAAGCATCCGTTGCAATATCAGCGTCAAGTCTTTCAAGCACTCGTTTACTTTGGCTTCAATACTACGCGCGGCATGGGCGGCTACCGTTTCTTCACATACTGGCGGTACGGTTCTTCTGGCGATGCCACTTTCGGGACGAAACGCACCGGTCAACGGCATACTGGATATGATGGCACCTACGGTCACAACAGTGCCAGTTCGAATACAGGTGGATGAGAAACAAGCCGTTCAGGACTATCTAGCTGCCGTACAACAGCAGGCTGCCAACATGGTACCTTTTGAGCACTCTGGTCTTCAGCACATTCGTTCTATCGTCGGACGGGACATTAACACGCAGCATCTCTTCGCCATCCAGTCCGTTCGGGCGAGGGGTAAGGCGACATTCGACGGGTTGCTTGGTATGAAACAAATTACATTGCCAATGGACGGATTCGACAACTACGCCCTAATCGTTGAGTGCTTTGCCGATTCGCAAGAGGGAGCACCGGTCGAGATCCTGGCTCGGTTCGACGAGAATGTGCTCTCCTGCACTCAAGTTCAGCATCTTCTCGACCGATTCAGACATGTCTTTGAACAATTGAGTCAAATCTCTACCGACAAAACCGAGGAAAGCAACAACAAATCTATGAACTGCATTGAATACATCAGCCCACAAGAAGTTGCTCAATTGGCCATATTAAATCGCGAAATTACTGGAGACACACCATGCCTTGTACATGAACTCATACTGCGCAACTCAGTCATCACACCTGAGAGGACTGCTATTTGCGCATGGGATGGCGAGCTCTCTTTCCGGCAGCTAGATCAATTGTCTGAGGCGCTGGCAAGCCACCTGAACGAGCTCGGTGTCACAGTTGAGTCACCGGTACTTGTTTGCTGCGACAAGTCCAAATGGGCCATCGTTGGCATCATGGCCGTACTGAGAGCAGGTGGTGCCGCAGTACCCGTCAAGGTCGATCCGATGGCACGTCTACAAGCTATTATCAAGACCACTGGAGCGACGGTGGTGGTCACAATGTCTGAATTCGCCTCTCGGTTGCAGGGAGTCGTTGATCACGTCGTAAGTATGGACACAATGTCATTTCCCAAGTCAAATATGCACCAGAGGTCAGGCAAACAACTTGCAAGCACACACAATGCATCATTCATCATGTTTACCTCGGGCTCCACGGGAAATCCCAAGGGTGTTGTTCTCGAACATGGCTCAATGTCAACTGCCGTACAGGCCCTTGCAAAGAGGTTTGGGGTGAATAAAGATACGCGCGGATTTCAGTTTGCTTCCTTGACATTTGACATGGCTCTCCACGACATTCTTACTCCTCTCGCAGGCGGCGGATGCGTCTGTGTGCCGTCTGAATGGGAAAGAGTCAACGACTTGGCCAATGCCATACGACGACTTGGAGCCAACTACGCCATGTTGACTCCAAGAGTACTGCACACTATCAAGCCTTCGGACTGTCCTGACGTCCGCACCCTGATGGTTGGCGGCGAGCGATGTGATACTGAACAATTGAAGCTGTGGACTTCCCAAGCCACAGTGTATCATGCATATGGCCCTGCCGAATGCTCTATTATATCCACGGCTGCTGAGTTTGCTGGGGTTGAAACCTTGCACCTTGGTCGCGCTCTTGTTGGTGCCGTTTGGGTCACAAACAAGGACAATTGCAACCAGCTGTGTCCATTTGGTACTGTCGGAGAGTTACTGGTCGAAGGACCGCTGGTTGCTCGAGGCTATCTCAACGATGAAGCCAAGACCTCTGCCTCTTTTATTGACAGCCCACCTTGGCGAACACAGCATGGATTGGTTCCAAACAGTCAGCAGCAACGCATGTACCGAACAGGTGATTTGGTTATTCAGCACGAGGATGGCTCTCTTATCTTTGTCGGTAGAGCAGATCAACAGTTAAAGATACGAGGACAGAGAGTTGATGTGGGAGATATCGAGCATCATATCGCTTTGCAACCAGAAGTTGAAGATGGCATTGTTCTCTATCCCCAACAGGGTCCATGCAAATCACGACTTATTGGGCTAGTGACTCTCCATGAGTACATGTCCGCTACTGGTCAGACACAAATACAGCCTTCCTCTTCTGATCATCTGCCAAAAGCCATTGCGCTGACCGAAAAGCTCCGTTCAAGATTGGCCGATGTATTGCCAGACTACATGGTTCCCAATGTTTGGATCTCAATGGCATCCCTGCCACAGAGTGCCCATCACAAGGTCGACCGTCGAAGACTGATGGACTGGGTACAGTCTCTGGATGCCGACTTTTTCAAATGCATAACTGCCGGAAAAGAGGAAGCGCCTCAAAAACCAGCGACCAGGACCGAGGAGCAGATACAAAACGTCTTGGCTGACATCCTTGGACTTCCGTTGGAAGACGTCTCAATGGGTCGCTCGTTCCTGAGCATGGGTGGCGACTCGATTACGTCCATGCAAGTCGTATCTCAATGCCGGTCGCGGTACGGAATCTCGGTCCATGTCCGTGACATCCTGCAGAGCACTTCAATCACCCAACTTGCTCTAAGAGCCGTTACAGACGCCGCCATTGCGCCATTGGCGAGCGCTACCGGTGGCGAGTTTCGGCTTTCACCTATTCAGCGACTATTTTTCAGATCTTTTGCATCTCACGGACTGGACTTCAAGGACGAGAACAGGTTCAATCAAAGCGTATGCCTCGTTGTCAATAAACACGTTGATGCAGATGAGATTGAGCGCGCGGTTCGGGGCGTGGTTTCGGCTCACCCCATGCTACGCGCCAGGTTCGCCAAATCTGGCAAGAGATGGAAACAGAGGATTGAGAATGATGTTGAAGTATCCTGCCATGTCGTTTTTCATCAAGTCGAAGATCGTGCAGAGCTTGAGAGTGTGATTTGGGCTAAGCAGCGCAGTCTGAGTGTTGAGGATGGCCCAGTATTCTCAGTACACTGTATTGAGAATACTGCTACTCGCAGCCAGCTTTTGTTCCTGGTGGCGCATCACCTGGTGGTTGACATTGTCTCGTGGCAAATCATCCTTCGCGACCTGGATAATTTGATTCAGCATCCCGAGCTCAGTGTCCCTGTCGAGTCCACAACTTTTCAGCACTGGTTGCAACTCCAAGCCAGTCGAGCTCAGGATATTGGCTCACCTCGTCAAGTTCTCCCCATTCAAATGCCGATGGCAGAATGGAGCTACTGGGGCGTGACCCCCGAGAGAAATACCTACGCTGACCGCATCAACGAGTCCTTTACGCTCAAAGATTGCGCATCTGTCTTGTTCGGCGAGAACCAACCCTTGAGAAGCGAGCCTGTCGAGGTGCTTCTAGCAGCTTTGTTCTATTCGTTTCACCAAGTTTTCCCAGATCGCCCTGTCCCGACAGTCTTCAACGAAGGTCACGGACGCGAGCCATGGAGCGACGCAATTGACCTTTCCAACACTGTGGGTTGGTTCACAACAATGACTCCTATCCACGTACCAGTCGGCACCAGTGATATCGTTGATGTATTGAAGAAGACCAAAGACTTGCGAAGAAGCATTGCTGAGCGGGGCTTTGCCTATTTCACGTCAAGATTCCTGACCCGCGATGGACAGCATGCATTTGCCTCACATGACCAACCGGAGGTCATGTTCAATTTCGGAGGACGGTATCGTGACGACAAGCACTCGAAGAGTTTATTGCGTATGAGCAACGATTTCAACGACTCTCACATCTCAGGAATAGGCAACAATGTCAAGCGAATTGCCGTGTTTGAGGTTGAAGCGTCGGTACAACAGGAGAACTTGGTTCTTACATTGGGCTTCAACAAGAATATGCATGACCCCAAGCGTGTCACTCGCTGGATCCAGGTTTATCAGGAAAGTCTCCAAGACCTGCTTCATCAGTTGTCTGTCTTGCCGGCTATGCTCAGCTTGGCTGACGTTCCATTGCTCAACACCACGTATGACGACTTGCACCGGCTGCAGAGCGAGCGTCTTCCCCTCGTCGGCATCGAAAGCATGGACTGCATTGAGGATATATATCCTTGCTCGCCTGCCCAAGAGAGTATTCTGAGGAGCCAAGCTAGGGATTCATCTACGTTCCATGTGCAGTCCATATGCGAATTTCGGGCGCGTGAGGCCGCTGCCGTGGACCCCGAAGCTCTGATACGCGCGTGGCAAACAGTTGTATCTCGACATGCAATCTTGAGGACAGTGTGCGTGTCGCCAACGCTAGATGGAGATGCTTTCTGCCAAGTCGTTCTCAAGCAATACGAACCAGAAGTCTCTACAGTTCGCTGCGAGACCGCCGAGGACGTAAACCGCGCATTTAATAACGATGGCCGACTCAGGTATCCGGAAGGGAAGCCAGAACATCAATTGACTCTATGTATAGTTTCTACTGGCCAAGTGTTTTTCCAACTCTTCATCAACCATACGCTTGTGGACGTTTCATCTCTGAATCTCATCATGAATGAGGTTGCACTGGCTTATGAAGACTGTGTTTCGGACATGCCTGCTCCATCATTCAGCAAGTACATTGAGTTCTTGCAGGAAATATCGGTTGAGGAATCTACAACATATTGGACAACTCGACTTGCGGGAGCAGCGCCTCGCTGTCTGCCGAGATCCACAGCCACAGAAAGCCAGTCACTCGACAATGCGCACGTCGAAATGAGCAACTTGGAGACTCTTTACCGTTTTCGCGATACATATGGCGTTACGGTTGCCAATATTCTACAGCTGGCGTGGGCGCTTGTCCTTGCGAGGCACTCGGGATCCAATGATGTTCTCTTTGGCTACGTGGCCAACGGGAGAGATGCTCCCGTCGATGGCGTGTCTCAAATGGCCGGGCCTCTGATCAACATGATGGCCTCACGAATATGCTTCCGAGGCAAAAAGCTTAGCGTCGCAGACACAGCAAAGCAGGTGCAGAATGACTTCATGGAAGCGTTCAAGTATCAGAGAGCATCACTCACAGACATTCAGCATGCTACCGGGCTGTCGGAGAGGCAGATGCTTCACACGGTAGTGTCGATTGTGCGTGAGTCGGGCGGCCGTCGTAATAACGACGTCGGCGTTTCTGTGCACGGCCAGTCTGCAACCAGTTTGGCCGATTACGATGTGAGCCTGAATGCGGTTTGTGGAGAGCGCACAATCAAGTTGTCTCTCCAGTATTCTCCACGATATCCGGGCAGCCTGTCTGCAAAGTTTCTACTGGAAAATCTGGAGCAAACAGTCCTTGATCTGGTTGCGAATGGTGAAGCTTGTATTGTAGAGCTGCAGAAATCTTGAGATGATGGGGTAACTGCATTGTTTTATGATGACGACTTCTTTCTCACGATGAACTGTCAATTTACCGAGATGGGCGTTTACGGTGTTGCAGGATATACAATATCTGGCCATAGAAAGTCAGAAATAGGTTTAGCCTTTTAGTACATATTTGTTTAATTCTTAATACACGTTTTGGCACAAGAGGAACAGGTAAAATAACGACACGGTAGAGTCCAGGCTATGTGAATAATTTCATGAATAAGCAGCAAGCGAGAAGAGGCGTATAGGCAGGACCGACTACCTGAAGGGCTCATGAAGATGAAATGTTGCATCATACTTATACAACTCGTAGAGCTCTAGAGAAGTCTATGTAGATTCTAATTGGCCATGACTCTAATAACAACATAGTCTCATCCTTGGATAGCCTGCAACTTGAATGGATAAGATACGTGACCAGTCACGACGCCCACAGTGTTCTTGATAGCCACTGAGTGGAAGCTGTCCAGAGCAACGCGCATTTCCGCTGTGCCGATTTCAAGCCGGGCCAAGATTTCTGCGACTGCGCTGTATAGTATATCCATGTTGCCATCTTCAATCTTTGCCGCAATCCCGACTGATCCAACCGCACCAAGGCGCCGCGTCTCCTCGCATGCGCGGATACCGACGCCATAGCAGGCATCCGCGCCGACTTTGCCAATGACCCGCCCCTCAAACGCCCTCATGAGCTCGGTGCAGAAGCGCCCCTCGCCGGCAACCATTTCAGGGTACTTCGACATGGCGTTGAAGACCCGGGCCATGTTGCGCTGCCGCGGCGTCGTCGTCGCGCCCACGTCGTCCCGCGCCACCGCATCCGCCGCCTCTGCAAACGCGGCGTTTGTGCTGGCCAGGTAGATGAGAGGGTAAGCTGGCGCGGGCATGTTGCAGCCGTCAATGGCCCATCGGACTCGGTCCGGGGGCAGCCGTGCAATTTCCTCCGTGGCCTGCTTCACGCGCTGCTGGAGAGGATGGGAAATGACATGGTAGTTTTCCTGTTCCGCGCCCATAGCACGAGCAGCGGCCAGCATGCCTGCGTGCTTTCCGGAGCAGTTGCTCCATACGGGTGTTGGCTCAAAGCCGGCCCGTATCCATGCCTTGTTCCTCTCTGGCATGATGGCGGGGTGGCCACCACAGCGTAGACTTTCTTCAGAATTTCCCGACTTTGCCAGAATTCTCTTGGCCCTCTCGGCATGCCGATCCTCACTACTGTGAGAGGCACACATGAGGGCGAGATCAGCTTCGTCTAGGCCATACTTTTCGAGAGCTCCGGTCTCGACAATGGCAACCGACTGCGCGGGTTTGGCTGCCGAACGGATCAGCGTCACCCGATTTGGGTCGCCGACAACGAACAGGGTCTTTCCTGTCGAGTCTACGACTACGGCGTGAAGCTCGTGTCGATTTTCAATCACGCCATTTCTGTCAATCACAACGCAGCCGTCGTCGCGAGTGGTCTTGGTCATGCTATGATGGACTGGGTGCGCAAAGAGTCTGATCCAATGGGGCACGTTGAGTGCCTACGAACCAAAAACGAATATAATTGGAAGGGCTTCCTTGATTGTGATCAAGGAAGATTCCAGGAGAACCGACGATACCAAATTACTCTTGTTAGTAACTGGTGGCAGGCTTACAGTTACCCCACAGCTCTCTACTGGTGTCAGAAACCCCGTGCGCAAACTTGTAGTTGTGTACGCCCTACGCTTGACATAATAAGGATGTTAGTTGGCTTTAGCAATTCAATTTGGAGATTTGTTAGTCAGTTTTCACTGTGATATTCTGGGTCGAGAAGCCGCGAGATTGGCGTCTTCGAACGATTGCCCATTAGGCAACACGATAAATTGGCATTTAAGGCACCTAAAAATGTATTGACAGCGTGTAAGACTGATCAATCAGCATCGCATTAGAGGAATTGAACACGTAACAATACCAATAACTAGGCAGCATCTGCCAGCTGTCCTTGTCATCTCGAAAACAAAGTATTATTTATAGGGCGCAGCTCAACAATGTAAAGCTCTTTCTTGTCCAAGTCCCAGCTAAAAACTTATACACTATGCATCTTCTCATTCTCGGCGGCACTCACTACGTCGGACGCCTTGTCGCGGAACAGGCTCTGGCTCGCGGCCATCAAGTCACAGTCTTCAACCGCGGCAGCAAACCGCCCCCCGCCGGCGCCCAAGCCTTGGTCGGCGACCGTCTCGCCCCAGACGGCTACGCGGCCCTCTCCGGCCTCTGCTTTGACGCCGTCATTGACACCTGGGCCGGCGACGCCTCCGCCGTGAAGCGCGCCGTCGCGGCGCTCCGAGGCCGCACAAAGCACTACGCCTTCGTCTCCAGCATCAGCGTCTATGACCATGCGGCGTCGCCGGCCCCGTACGACGAGACTTCGGCGCTGCGCGACGTCGACAAGACGCCCGTTGTGTACTTTCGAGACAAGCTGGGCTCGGAGCGCGAAGCGGTCACCTCGGGCGTGCCGACCCTCATTGTCAGGCCGGGGCTGATTGTCGGGCCCGGCGAGACCACGCCCGGACGGCTGCCGTGGTGGCTGCGGCGGGTGGAGCGCGAGGGCGTGACGATGGCGCCGGGGCCGAGGGACCTGGCGCTACAGTTCATTGACGGGCGCGACCTCGCGGCGTTTCTGGTCGACGGCGCCGAGCGCAGGCTGGAGGGCGCGTTCGATGCGGTTTCGGGTATCGGCCACATCACCATGGAAGGGCTCCTAGAAGCTGCGAATGAGGCTGCGGGCGGCAGGGCCTCGCTGCATTGGGTGGATGGCGACAAGGTGGCGTCTGCGGTTCTTGGAAAGCGCATGGAGATACCGCTGTGGTTTCCCAAGGAACACGTCGCTATCTTCCAGAGCACGGGCAAAAAGGCAGCGGAAGCTGGGCTAAAAGTTCGGCCGGCAACGGATACTATTCAGGATACGTGGGATTGGGTCGTTGCCAGCGGTTGGAAGATTGGAAATGGTCCTGCAGGTGTTCCAGAAGATGTCGAGGCTGCCATTCTCAAGCAGCATGTGGAATTAAGTAGGGATAAGACCGGAGCCCAGTAATCACCATCTTTTTCTAATCATTTACCTAAAATATGGACATCTACTTAGTGAGAGACCTTGATCTGGTAGAAGTGAACCTCGGTGGGACCGCTCTTCTGGTTGTAATTGCCAGCCTTGAAGTAGCTTTTCGGTCCATTCAGCTTGTGCGTGTCCAGTTTCTGAAACGCCTTGCCATTGATACTCACCGACAGCACGTTCCTCTCGTATCGAATCTCGTACGTAAACCGCTCCCCCTTGGGCACGTGGTCGACATCCACCCTCTTTTGCGTGCAGCTATTCTGCGCGCACAGCTGCACGCCCATCTTCAAGTCGCCCTGCGCGTTATAATACAGCTCCGCAACCGGCTTGTGCGACACTGCATCGTCAACGTGAATCTGGCCGATACAAATCTCCCCATCGTTCCTCGCCACCCTGAGCTCGCCGAATAGCCGGTTGGTGTCGGCGCGTGGGTCCCAGCTGGCAGGCCGTGCCTCACGCAGCTCGCAGCGGCAGTGTTTGCTGTGCGGCGTGCTGACACAGTCCGAGTTGCTCATGTCTCCGGGTACCTTCATAACCAGCGAGCCGTCGGAGGAGTCGGTGTAAAAGTATCGTGGGTTGGAGTAGCCGCCGCAGTCGCCGAGCTGGCCGGCGCCGATCTCGTCGGGGTGGCCGGGCTTGCCCGAGGGGAGCTGCAGCGTCCAGTGGGAGAGGTCAAAGTTGCCTCCGGGGGCACAATTGGGGCGTAAGGCGGCAGACAGGGACGCGCTGCTGAGAAGCAGCGCAACGTACGTAAACTGCATATTGATGCCCAGTGGGTATTTCTTGCGAGAAACTTTGTCTTGGTTCAAGGGAAACGTCGATGAGTGTGTAAGTGAGACTATTATAGCTGCGATTTCAGCTCATTTTGAGACGGACATGCTCTTTCCTTTATAGCTTTTCATTCATAAGACTCGTCCCTTCCACATCATCCAAAGTGTCCATGTGCTGGCGGGATCGATTTCAGTCATTCAACTCTCACGTCAGCGGCAAACTAGAGATAAATCGTGGGCTGCTTCGGCTGGTACGGGCAGCGCCAACGCCGATGTTACTTTCCAATTTGTCAGTCTTATTAGACTGGAATCTCGTTGGTGGAATTAATGTGCCCGCCCGGTCACACTGCAACCCAACATGGGTCCAAGTATTATCAATTTTTCTGGGCGAATAATTCGGTGGTCATGCATTGGTATCATTCATACAATATGTTCTTTGCTTCTTAAATTTAGCCATTGCCGTGCGCCGTTCCGTGGTATCTTCTTCATACTGGCCGCATCCTAGCTCAGAGATGCATAATGTCTCTCGACCGTTCATTTGCCGTCGCCGCCGGCCTTATACCATGTTTCGCCCACCATGCTCTGACTTTCCTCTGCTCTCTCGAGTTTCGATGCAGACACGCTTGAATGTCACAGACGCGAAACTCAATGGGCTGGCCGCTGCGCATGCCCAGCAGGAGCCCACGGGAGAAGCAACGTAGCCACTCAAGCACCAAGGCATGGCCATACGACGTGGCCGACATGACATCCACGTCGTCCACGTAAATCTGCGCATCTCCCTTTGCCGTGCGCCAGGCTTCGAGCACGTCGACGTGTCCGTTTTGGCAGGCCGTGTTGACCACATCGTCCCCGTAACCAACGGCAATTTTGGACGTGTGCCACCACTGCAGCACATCAGCCCGTCCGTGCTGAGCGGCCCATAGCAGAGCGCGCCCTGGTCGCAACACCACAGACTCGTCCTGCAGGGCCGCATCCTGCCACCACTGGAGAACGGCAATGTGCCCGTTGGCACTGGCCTGCTCCAGCGACGTTTCGGTATATCGCAGGGGCAATCCAGACTGCCGCCGCCACCAATCCAGTATTTCCACATGGCCGTATCGCGAGGCCCCATCAACGGCCTCGGCGTCGTAGCTGTGTCTGTCGGCGAACCATTGGCTGTGTTTCCAGTAATGAAGCAGCTTCGTGCTTGGGAAGAAGGATGATGCTTTAGTTGGTATCGTGGTACCTTCGAGGGCGATGATCATATCGGGTCTATTGGACTCGAGATACTCGAGCACTTGTACATGTTCGAATCGGAGGAGAAGCTTGATGAAGAGGGCGGATAGGTGGCTGTAGTCACTTGGTGCTTTGGACAGCTTCTTGCATACTGCCGAAGTGGTACAGGTCAAAGCAGTCTTTTCCAGCTCGTGCTCATAGACTCTGACATGGTCTAGCTTATCTTTGGGATGAAGGACCCAGGCCGAGGGCGCGGGCAATGTCGTGTAGATGCCAAGCGCCTGTGCCAGCTCCCAGTCGTTGGCTTGTTCGAGAATCAAGGTCCAAATTTCGGGCGGTAGCTGCGGACATTTGGCTCCTTCTTTGAAGCGCATTGTTATGCTCGGCATAATGATGCCAGTATCACGGCCGAGACCGAGCAGACTGGCACGATTTTGTATGATTCGTAGCACCTGATGGAAGGAGTTCCAGCACGGTACTCGTTTCGCATTGGGACTTTTTCCATAATCCCAGATGATGGACTCAAGGACTTGTATCCATTTCCTCGAAAGATGCAGCCGTTCTAGATGCTCCTTGGTTGTGGCATTAGACCACATAGGCTTGCTCATGCCTGGCACCAGCACCATACTCTTTTGCGAGCTCCATCCTCTCAACACTTCGCCAATCAAAGTATCCGCAATGCCAGCAAGCATCTTGGCAATTCCATCGGCATCGAGCGGCAAGCATATGAGAATATGGGCCCATTCCACTAGGTCAAAGGCCTGCCGACGATAAAATTCGACGTCTTGAGGGCGGTTCGGGTGGCCAACAGCAAAGCTTATGTTTTGTATTGTCATGATGGTCTGGGTCATTCGGGGAACGACATCGTCTACAACGGCGCGCATTTCAATGTCGGGGTTTTTAGACAAGCGGACGATGAGGGCGTGAGCCCACGAGGTCTCACGTGGGCCGGTGGCGACGATGAGCAGGCGCAGCTTGGGCGGCACGGCCTGCTCGTCAAACAGTACGGAGCGGGACGGGAGAGGTAGCTCTGGCGTCGGTGTGGTGGAATTTATCTCCATGATGGTCGGGGTCTCGGGAGCATCAAAGACACGAGTCACAAGTCGCTTTGGCGCACTGCTCGCGGCGTAAAGGCGAAAGGGTGAGAGCCTAGGAGGTCAAGATGTGTGTCTAGGCGTCGCCGAAGGCTTCCAAGACATGCAGGTCCAGCCGTCACATATCCTTGAATGATGGTTCTGGGCCCAAGGAGATGCCATGAGCGATTTGCGTCTTTCAGCGATGAGGACATGGAGTGATGTGTTTGGGGCATGCTGAGTGCAGTGTTGGTAGTAGCTTCAACCTTTGTGCTACATGGGCGTTAGAGGCTTGAAGCTTGTTTGAGAGGCAGCCACGTCTGTGGTAGCGCCTTTTGTATCGGCAGTAGTCTGGCTGAGGCATATTGTAGATGCTCTGCTTGATGCCTATACAGTTTACCTGAAGATATATCAACTCATTGCAATTTCTGTTTGTGCAATCGCAAGAATCCTGCGCAGCATCACAGCACTGCGGCCTGACTGTACATGTGCGACACGTGACCCTACAGCGGTGATGGACTTTCGAATTAGGTGGAGAGCCACTGAAGCAGCCGCTAAAATTCTAACACCGGCCGCTGTAACTATGGTTATGGTCGCTGGCATGTGGACGCTTTTCGAATTGAAATTGGTGCAGTCTATGTACCTAACTACCCATCTACAGGCGCAAGGCTACAGCAAACTGGGGGTCCACGGCCCGCTCGCCTTTGCATCCGATCCGATGGGCAAAACTCTGACTTGACTCTTGACGCGTATATCGCCACGCATCCTCATCTTCATCAATTCCATTTGCACAAGGCTTAGCAAAGCTACATCTGCTTCTTCCCATACCGAGCTTGCTCACCTTAGCCAATAGCGCCCGGGCTTCTTGCTCCCTGGCTGCATTAGCATACCGTCTTATTCCGGTTATAGCACCGAGCCGCAACGTGAGAGGGAAAAAAAATCCCTGCGCCCCGCCATACCGACGAGGACAAGACAAGGAAAGAGCAGCCATTGCAAAGCAACACCGATACCATGCTGGATCAAATGGCCAACGAGATCAAGCTCATCTCGGGTACCTCCCATCCGGAGCTCAGTGCCAAGGTGGCCTCCCGGTACGTCTTCTAGTTCTCTCAATGCAGCGACCACATCTACAGACACCATGGCGGCACCACGCGTTCATCAGCCTCTTGCCCGTCAAGAGCACACACGCACGCCTCTACACGTCTCATGCGAAAGAAATCAGATGGCTAATATGCTACACCTCGCAGCCTTGGCATTTCCATTGCCAACACCATGAGCCTTAACTACTCCAACAAAGAAACTAGCGTCTCCATTGGTGAGTCGGTGCGAGATGAGGACGTTTTTATCCTGCAGTCGACCGCCCCCGGCGACGTCAATGACGGGCTTATGGAGCTCCTCATCATGATTCACGCCTGCCGCACCGCCTCGGCTCGCCGCATCACCGCCGTTATCCCCAACTTTCCCTATGCGCGCCAGGACAAAAAGGACAAGTCGCGCGCCCCCATCAGCGCCAAGCTGATTGCCAACATGCTGCAAGTATCTGGCTGCGTGAGTCCCTCCCCCGGTTGTCATATTGCCACCCGGTACCGCTAGGCGACTAACCTCGGAGTGTCCTTCAGAACCATGTCATCACCATGGACCTCCACGCTTCCCAGATCCAGGGCTTCTTCAATGTCCCCGTGGACAACCTGTACGCTGAGCCCTCGGTGCTGCGTTGGATCCGCGAGAACCTGCGGGTGGACAACTGCGTCATTGTGTCTCCCGATGCTGGCGGCGCCAAGCGCGCCACCTCGATTGCTGACCGTCTCAACACGGCCTTTGCCCTCATTCACAAGGAGCGTCCCCGTCCCAACGTCGTTGGCCGCATGGTCCTTGTCGGCGACGTCCAGGACAAGACAGCTATTCTCGTTGACGATATGGCTGATACCTGCGGAACTGTAAGTGCCTTTCACAGGGTTGAAGTGATGGCTGCAGATGAATACTGATGCCTTGTGTAGCTTGCCAAGGCTGCTGCCACCCTCAATGAGCACGGTGCCAAGGAGGTATATGCCATTGTCACTCACGGTATACTGAGTGGCAAAGCTATTGAGATCATTAACCAGTCTTGCCTGTCTGGCGTTGTCGTGACCAACAGTATGTGTACCTCCGGATTCATGTTTGTTTGATAACTGCTAACAAGTCACAGCTGTTCCTCGTAAGTGGCCGAGACCGAGGCGTACGGAAATCGGCGAAAACTAACATTTCCAGTCGGCGACAAAGCTGATCGCTGCCCCAAGCTCAAGGTTATTGACGTCTCTGGCACACTTGCCGAAGTAGGCGGCTCACGCTCAAATATGGAGGCCATGACTAACTTTGGCAGGCGATCCGCCGAACTCACAACGGCGAGTCCGTCTCGTACCTGTTCAACAACGCGCCCGTCTAAGCTATTCTTGGATAACCTTTCCTTATCGAATCTGGAGTTGATGGTACGTGGTAATGTGAGTATGGTACCGTGGCAGCTACTAACAAGACAGCTAGGATTTTCTTTTCAGCTTTTCTTTTGCAATCTCTTCACTAATACATCAGCGGTTACGATTCCGCCATATCAACTTTCGAGAAACTCCATCTAGGGCGTGGATGTAACCTAAACAAAAAAAAAGTCACAACGACACACAACGACACAAAGAAGCTTTGGCAGAAAAACGAGATGCCAGGCAGAGACGTCTGGCCTGGTCTAATTTTGGTTGTACTCTGTTTTCTTTCTCGTTGGCGCAGATTTGCCGTGCAGCAAACACAAGCTAGAAACCTACCATTCGTATGAGCCTTTCTAGCTCTTTTCTGTCCCTTCCGAACTGCTTTTGGGATACAATATAGATTATGAGGGCACTATCCTCGTGCACGTTCACTTATAAGGGGCCATAATTTACATGGGTGCGCAAGACATGTGCGACCCGCGGCATGCGGTGGTACTGAAGGATTCACCGTTTGGTTACAAAAATGACGATAAAAGACGTGTCAAGGTGCCGTGTGGTGTGATGCTGATCTGGGACGATGAGTGATGACGTTGCATCATGAGCATGACCTACGGGTGACAGCGTTGAATTGGTTGCATCGAAGCAAGGCGGCACTAGCACCGCGAAATGCAGCTGAAAAGAATTCACAAAAATTCAGACAATAATCCTTCGCCCACTGTATTCTTGCTTCAACAATGCGAACAATTGTTATGTGAAAGTTGACCGTGGTACCTGCGTTACGTCGCTTTGGTGCAAGGAACGCTTGCGACATGCCACGCAGCCATCGCTCGAGTAACATGTACTCGGCGCCGCATCTACTTACTTTATTATTACCGAAACGGCCTCCGTCATCGGAGAGGATGACAGCAGCAAATTACAATGCCAAAAGCAAGTCGCCGTATCCGCAAAGCCGCGATGCTAGAGGGGAGGGGGGTCATGTGGTGACGACCGTATGTGGCATGTCAGCCAACCAGGCCTTATTCCGGGGGCCGGTCGTCCAAACGAGAGAAGCCCCCAGACGAGCTGTCGCGGGCGACAGAGAGAGCGTGGCTTGTGCTGCCACGCGCGCGGTGTGGTTGCTTTTTGTCCGCGTGATGGTGACCTTGGATTCCTCTCAGCTTTCGGGGGGAGAATGACAAAAGTGTTCATGCAGGTTCAACATGGGGGGGTGCGTGGGCGACTGGAGGAAAATTTGGGTTGTCGCTGACGCAGAGGGTACGGGTAGCTGCGGGCGTTTTATATGCGATGCGCCGCCTTGTCAATAAATTGCCATGCATCCACGACCCGTGGCTAGTCCCGGCCTGTACAAATGTGTATGTGTGTGTGTGTCTACGCGCGCGTGGTTGTATGATGTGTGCGACCTTTGGAGCGTTGGCCCAGGATCTGGATTCCCATCTGAGATGCGGCGGGTTTCCGGGGGAGGAGGGCGATTGCTGATTGTTGCGGGCTGGAACGACCGTGTTTGATTGTCGTTGGCCACTTGACATCGACTTGTCGATTTGTTGCTGTTTCGCTTTACTGCCATCCAGATACCGTCGTTGGCCACTTGTCAACCAGTTCAACTTTTGTGTGTCGTTTGACGGCAAGTTCTTGTCTTGAGACCGGGCTGAAGAGGGCATAGGCGACAGCCAAGGCCGTCATACTAAAAAAGACCTTGGCCCCACCATCGTCAAGCTGTGGAGAAGGCCAGCGCCAGGGCGAAAAAAAAAAAAAACACCAAGGTCGTTCTCACAGTCATGATCCATGACAAGACGAGAAAACAACAATTGCCCACCATCAGACCCCCGTATCGCGTCTCAGCCGCCGCGCCGAAAATTTGTACCATGGAAATGGGCAAAAAGTAGCCTATCTTGGGCAACCAATTTTCGCATTCACTTTAAGATTCCAAGCGCCAAAAATAACCGCCATTCAGCGGAATAAGGGCATGAAAGTCGGAGGTCGGTTGGTCGAGCGGTTTCGCCGCCATTTTATTGCTGATGCAGCAAAAAGTCTATGTCGAGGGATTGGCGCGTCCGTCCGTCGGCGTGAGGCAGTACCGGAGTAGGGAGGCGCACAGTGCGCCCACTGCGGGGACTGGGCCGGAGTAGTTGTTGCTGCTGGTGGCCGGATTAAATTAGAAGTTGATTTTTGCCATGTTCAATTGGAAAAGAGGCACTCTCTTCTTTGTAAATATCTCGATTGATGAACCAGGCTATTTTTCATCCTTTTTCTCGCGTGGAATAAACATTCACTCGGTGCTGTCGAAGATGCAGCCCTTCTCACAGTGCGCAGTCCGGACTCGTACTCTGTAACGGCGCATCCGCGGTCCGGCCACCGGGGGCATTTCCAGTAATACATACATGACCAGGCAACACACTATCTATGTGCCCGGATCCTACTTCTCTGCCGCCGTCACCCCCCGCCTGCCTTACGAGCCTGGTTAGCATTTTAGCCATGTTCTTGTTCCCATTAACTCTCCTCTTCTCTCTCGCTCTCCCGTCTCCTTTCAAACCAATAGGGAATACTACCGAGAGCCAACGATGACGGCCATCTTCAACACTCTCTCTCGCCGCCCGCTTCTAACCCGCCGAGCGAGAGAAACAAAAGCCGTTCTAGTTACGAAATAGCAAACGTGATAAATAAAAACACATGGCATCTCCAAAACTGGACTGGGATGGGGCCGTTGATCCGCTCTCTTACAGGTCAGCGGGGCCCCCAAGGTTGGTCGCTCTTCGGTTTCCGCAAGTCTGGGACCATGCAAGTACCCCAGCCCACGTACCGGCGCCAGCTTTAGTACAAGTACACGCCTTCCTCACCTCCAGTCAACCATCTTTTACCTTTTCTACACAAACCTACTTCGTCTTCATCACCCTACCTTCTCGACAATTCTCCATTTCATACCTTGCCTCATCAGTCGACAATAATTGCCAGGTGCACACACCAGCAATCATATAGATCACATACACAACACGCCCACACCAACACGCACTTCACATACACATACACATCCTCGCCATGGCCACCGAAGCAGCTTCCCCCCAGGTCCAAGCCGGCCCGGCCAAGTCGGTTCCCCTTCAGCAGGAGGGTCCTGCTCGCTACTGGGCCCGCGACGGCTTCTTCCTCACCACGGACAAGACATTCCTCGACCCCTTTGTCGTCAACGGCATCTTTGACACGGACCTCATGTGGTGGAACGACCCCCTCGACATTGACCAGATGCGCAAGATGCTCTCCAACTGCATGACCCTTGCCATCTACTCTGTCCCCGACACAGCTGCCGAGATGAAGAGTAAGCCCGTCCACTTCCCCCATGTTTGACCAATTCTTCGCGTCCTCACGGAGCTCCTCCACATGCCCGTGCTGACGTGGTTATACAGGCAATGGTGGCCTGCCCCGCGAACCTTCGGGCCCAGACTGCAAGCTCGCAGGCCTCTGCCGCGTAGTTACCGACTACGTCACCTTTGCCTACCTCACCGATGTCTTCATTCTTGACGACTATCAGCGCCGCGGCCTCGCCTCGTGGATGATGCGCGCCCTCAAAGAGGTCGTCGACGGCTGGCCCAACCTGCGCGGCCTCGTCCTCATGACCCACGACTCGGCCGCCGCTCGCATGTATCAGCGTGAGCTCGGCGCTCTCGACTTTGACGAGGGGCCTTCGGCCGGTCTCGTCGTGCTCGAGATGCCCGGAAACGGTGTCAAGGACGTTCCTGAGGACCATTAAACTCGTCAACGACAATCAGGAAACCATTACACAACGTTTCTCAAGTTTCATATCCTTTGTCTCTTCACAACAAACAGTCTGCATCACGAGGGTTGCTTTTCCCACGTCTGGCTGCGCAAAGTAGCCCATGTCCCGTCAATGCTGGCTTTCGAATATGGTAGTGTACCTCGAAACCAGACATGACCAAGCATATTCGCCCTTTTCTTTACATTCTACGTCTTTATTGGCTTGTGCCACATTCGGTCTCGCTAGACTTGGGGAAACTTTCAAAGTTTTGGTATTTGAGTGCTTACTTGTTTTTGTATCGAAGATTTGCTCTCGACTTCAAAACACCCTCTGCCAGGGAAAAGCTTGGTAGCTGAGATATAATTCTGGGTATCATTCGGGGGTTTTATCATGGCATCAAAGCTTGTTTCTTTTTCTTATTTAGTTAGCGGCTCTTGGACGACAGCGCAGCCCGCATCTCAATCGCCCGCTTATACGGCGGCGCAATTGGCGGTTGCACCGGGTCCAGGGAGACGTGGTCCTCGGGCAGCGTGTAGGAAGCGTCCGAGTCGAACGCGGACAAGTCGCCGCACGCAATAAACGGAGCAATCCACCTCTTACTTGGATCCGTCGTCGACGTACGCATCGTATCCCCTTCGTCGTCGTACACCTGCCGCTCCTCCACCACATCGTAGTCGTTGCCATACCCGCCGCAGCCGCCCACCAACACGTCCCACGTGCCCCTCTTGTCGTCCTGCATCACGCTCGTCGCCACCGTGGGCATCCGCCGGCGTCTGTCCTCGACCATGTTGCCAAGCCGCTCCCCAACGCCCAGCGGCTCCTCGAGGCTCGCGCGGAACCCCGGCGGCGGCCGAAAGTTGATGCATACGATAAAGGCCTCGACGCTGCTCGCACGACTGCTTCGCGGCTTGGCCACGACTACCTTTTCAAAGAAGATTTTGAGCTGCGCGTACAGCACGTCGACGCCGCGCCCGCGGAAAATCTTGGCCACAAACTTGCCGCCCGGCCGCAGCACGCACAGTGCCAGGTTGAGCGCCGCAAACAGCAGCTGCGACTGCACGTAAATATCAAGATCGTGCAGACCCGTCACGTCGGGTGCGCCGTCGCTCAGCACCAGGTCCACAGGGTTGGCCGCCTTGTCGCCGCCGCCGCCGCCGTGGTGATCAGCATCCGGATCGAGCGCGGAAAGCAGCAGCGGCACCGTCGCGGGGTGCGTAATATCGGCGCGCAGCGTCGTGATGCCAGCGAGCGGCGCAATCGGCTGTAGGTCAATCGACACAATCTTGACGTCGTCGCGGGGCTGAGACGCGGCGTGCTGCGCGGTGAGCGCCCGGGCGAGTTCATCTTTGGCGGCGTCGGTCGTTGTCGTCGTAGTCGTCGTCGTCGTCACCATGCCAAGCATTTGCTGCCGCAGACGCGCCTCGCGGTCCTGCCACGCCGCCCGGCCAAACTTCTCGCCCTGGATGAGCACCCGCGAGAGCACCTGCGACCAGGACCCGGGCGCGGCGCAGAGGTCGACGACGCGGGAAACGTTGGCAAAAAGGTCGAATTCTACCAGACGGCGCAAAAAGTAGGGGTGTCAGCTATACGATGGGCTCAATCGGTGCCCAGCTCAAGATTTCTGGAAGAAGAGAGGAACGGCGTACCCTCGTCGAGCTGCAGCAGCTTGAATGCGCTCCGCGCTCGCCAGCCTTGCTCCTTGGCGAGGCGGTAGTAGGCATCGCGCTTGTCCTTGGACGATTTGCCCATCCTTTGGCCGTCTTTACGCCGCGCTTGTGCATGGGGGTGCTGTGGGAAGGAGGGGAGGAATTGCAGTTGCTGGTGGTCAAGATTTTTTTTCTTTTGGTGATGCCCCGCGATGGGGTGGTTGGCCCCGCTAGTGACGCAGTGGCTAACAGTGGACTTGTCCCTTCTACATGTAGGTAAAAGATGGCCGACATGTCATGTTTATCGTTCAAGGGAAGAATTTGATAAGTAGACTGGGCCTGTGGTTTCAACGTACTAATGTCATGTATCAGTTTATCACGGTTGATTGGAGGCGGTATTGATAACTTCGTGTTGGCCTAACCCATTGGTCCTCCGGCGAAGGAGTTGACGCCTGCAAGCTTGATGGGACAATCATTGCCTTGTGCATAGATGAGACCGCGCTTTGGATGACCACATGTGCGGTAACACGGTTTTTGAGCGGCATGTCCCGGCCTTCTTGCTTATTTGCGTAGACGGCAAGTATGGGCGCCTGGTATTGAGCCAGCGCCAGCCGTGACATGATAAGACGTATCTCGGCTGCAAACCTCCCCTGATGTCTCCCAACGCTGCAAAATACTACAAAGGCACTAGCATGGAGACGTGAGTAAACATTATCATTTCTTTGCATAGTTGTAATGATGGTAATAGTTATTAACGTAAGTCTGCATAGTATGGAGCATCAAAATCTCGCAGAACCCGACGGGCAGCGACAGTCTACTCAAGTAGAGACGCTGCCCAACAGTCTGCCGGGAAATGGTTACAAAAAGGCATTTCAGACTAGCATGATACCATGACGTGAATATCAAGGATGCATGCAAAAAAAAAAAAAAAAAAAAAAAAACAGAAAGAACAAAACCCCCAACGACCCTTGAATGACCAACGGCGCGAAACTGCTGAAACAAGAAACGAGGCTCGGACCAGAGCCATAACGCCAGTAAAACTCCAATGTAATGTCCGTCTAAAATAATTTGGTTCCGTTCTTTAGTGCAGCGATATGTGCAGTTCAACTGTAGGATTATGTGCAATCATCTTCGTTTGGCGGTTTGTCATTATGGCAAAGGCAGAAGGATGCGTGAAGATGCGTGGTGACGTAGGGAAGGAAAGAAAAGGATTCTCAAATTGAGCACCTTGGCGGGGTCCCAACAAGGACCACTTCTTCCAGGGGTGCTCGACTTTTCTCGGTAAAGATGATTTACCAGGAAAAGGTCATGAGGGCCGGGTTCAGGGCAAACGGCAGCAGAAAATGACTGGCGGCGACCGTCGACATGGGCAGGATGGCGACAAAGTCGGTGATACGCCAGTCGTGGGGCACAAACGGCGCGACGGCGAGGATAATCATGCCCACAATGGCGACAAGGGCAAAGATGATTGAAAACTTGAAGCTCTTGAGCACCTTGGGCACCTCGATGAAGAAGTTGGAAAACTCGGCCTCCTTTGACGTGGAGCCCCAAGTCATGTTGATCTCAAACATGTGGGCGAGGAGAGCCTGGGAGACGTGGAGGGAGAGACCACCGAGGAAGATGGCGAGCATGAGGGTCCATTTAAAGTTTTCGTAGATGGCGTAGAGCAGGCTGCGCTCGCCGATGCGGTAGCGCATGATGGCGAGGGAGACGTTGCCGAGGCCGTTGAAGACGATAATGATGGCGAACCAGACCTGCCACGAGTCGACGTAGTACTTGTCGAGGTAGCCGTTGTACCAGCCCATGAGGAAGTAGTTGACCGTCGTCATGATCCAGGCAGCGCCGATGGCGTAGTAGGTGCCAATGTAGGAGATGACGGTGATCTTAGAGGTGAAGCGGATGTTGGAGAAGAGAAAGGTGCGGAAGAGGGGCGTAAAGGGACCGCGCCATAGCCAGGTGCGAATGGGGTGGAAGAGGAGCTCGTTGCAGCCGTAAGCGTACTTTTCCCAGCGCGCAAGCTCGTCGTAGACGGTCAGCGAGACGCCTTCTTTGAAGCCCTCGCCGGCCCAGGCAGCCAGGCGGATAATGTAGCCGTTGCACTGCAGGCGCAGCGACATGTCGAAATCTTCCGAGACGTGGCTCTCGGACCAGAACTTGTCGTAGCCGTCCTCATCCTGGTACGAGACTTGCTGGATGGCGGACCAGCGGAGAAAGGCGTTGTGGCCGACAAAGGGGGCCACGTCGCCGTTGGAGACGGTGTAGCGAATAGCCGAGTAGATGAGGTTAGTGAAGAAGGTGATGCCGTTTTCAAAGTACGTGTGGACGACCTGCATGACGCCCGACGAGAATTGCATAATGCCGACGTCGGGGCCCTGCTCCATCTCGGAGACGGCGTCGAGGAAGCAGTCGGCGGGGACGCGCGTGTCGGAGTCGATGAGAAGAATGTAGTCGCCGACGCGAATATTGCCGTCAGCCCAGGCGCGGCCGTTCTCCTCGAGCACTTCCTTCAGGGCCTGCTCGTACGCGAGCGCCTCGTCGTGCTGGCTCCAGTCGGGGGTGCGTTGGGCGAGCAGTAGCTTCTCCTCGACCTTGCACGATATCATGAGGGCGTAGTTCATGTTGGACGCCTTCTTGAACTTGCCCTTGCGGACAAAGCCGTCCTCGCCGTGCTTGGGGCGCGCGACCCAGCCGATGCTGTTGTCGGCGTAGAATTCGATGCGCGCGCGGCGATCCTCTTCCGGCAGCAGCTGCAGGCCGTCGTCGTTGATAAACATGTTGGCGGAACCGCCCTGGAGCTCGTAGGTGGACATGGCCTGCTTGATTGACTTGACAGTGGGCATGATGACGCCCTGGAGACCCTCCTTGTAGACGGGGCACTGGATGGTGACGTGCGGCAGGATGGGCGTCGTCAGACGCGGCGGTGGGCGGGCCGAATAGAACTTGGAGTTGACGGTGAGCTGGCGGATAGGGCCAAAGATTTGAGCCAGACAGCCGACAATGACCTGGGCGAAGAAGAGGGTAAAGAAGATTTGCAGGGGCATGAGCGCAACGAGGGCAAGGCGCATGTACGAGTTGTCGATGGATACCTCAATGGCCAGCTGGCGCCAGGCCGCGCCGAGCGAGACAATGACGAGGATGAGCGTCAGAGAGACGAGGATAGTGTTTTGCAGGTGGACCGGGCGGGTTTCGGGCTTGACCTCGCCGCTTTCCTCGTCAATCTCAGCCTCGGTCACGGCGCCGCGCTTCTCCTCCTCCTCCTCGTCGCTGTTGCCAGCCTTCCAGACGAGCTCCATGAGCTCCGACTCGATGGCCTTGGCGCGCTGCACGAGGTGCAGAGCGTCATCGTCCCAGACGACCAGCAGGCCCTCGGAGGCGACAAAGGCGGCAAACTGATACTTGCGGGCGCGAGGCAGGTCCTCGATGGTGGGGAGAATTTGTACGCGGAGGCCGTTCATGAGCGGTACGTCGACGGCATCGGGGGACCATTGCAAAAAGGTCTTGATGACGCGAGAGTTGACCGTCATGGCGCACTGAGCAACAAACAAAAGTCAGTCAAATGAGGCGAAGAAGAGTGATAGTTGAACAGAGTTCAAGACTTACCTGGACATTGAGAGCGCAGCAGGCTTGCGCAAACGGCGAGTGGACGAGCTGGGGCGGGCAAGCCATGTACTGTCCGCGCGACTTACGCAAGAGGACACCCTCAATCTCGCCGGAGCCGTCGCTGACCCAGAGCTGGGAGCACTGCTGCTGGTAGAGGTAGTTAACCATGACCTCGTGCTTGATCTCGTCAAGCATGTAGGAGCTCTGGTTAGACGGTGTCGAGTGGCCGGAGCGTGTCGAGCCGGGTCTGGAGCTGTAGCGCGGCGTGGGCGCCTGCAGCTCCATTTCGTTGCCATTGATGGGTTTCTCATAGAACGCCGTGCTCTGAGCTCGCTCCGGTCTTTCTGGCCGTGTAGGAGCAGTAAGCGGCTGCGGCGACGGCGACGGCGCAGAAGCCTTGTTGCCCTTGTCGGCGGACTTGAAATAGCTTCCGAAGCCCATTGCGGCGAATTATTGTGCGATTGAGAACAATCGTGAAACTTGTTATGTTTGGAATCAACTCGTCAAAAAATTGCAGTCGTGAAATCGAAGAAGGGGGGAGAAAAAACGTCCCGACTGGTTGTACGGGTTTGGCGCTCTGAGGTTGTGCTACTGAGACATGGGGAAGAAGACGAGGTAGGGTGGGAAGCGAGAGGAGTTGGAGAGCGAGAGAAGATGTAACAAGAAAAGAAGGAAGAACGAATGGGATGATGAGCAAAAAGGAATTGCCACTGCTCAAACGTGTGTGAGTAAAAAAGAATCAAGTTACGAAGAAATAACAAGAGTCAAGGCGTGGAGGAAGGAGGGTAAGATACTGGTAATAAAGAGTGACGAGGTCCTGGCTAATACGGGTCGAGCGAGCAGCAACGGCGGAGGAGTGCGTGCTGAGCTTGGTGGTTCCGATCTTTTGGGCGACCATCAGCCTCGATTTTTTTTTTTTTTTTTTTTTTTTTTTTCAAATCATCCATATGTTTGTACCGTGTGCTTGTCCCCCTGTTGCGCATTGTGCGGTAGGATAATAATGAGAGGCCACCCAAAAAAAAAAGAGCTATCCGCAGCAACACAGAAGGCACTAAAACTTGCAAGATAATGGAGCTGGGGGTGGGAACCTGGGTAGTGTGTGGACGGGGGGGCGTGGCCGGAGCAAAGCCACACCTTTCAGCAACAGGGGGTGCACGAGTTGAACGAGCCACGCTGGAAAAAGGGTTCTGCAAAACGGCAAAATATGCATTGCGTTGCCAACTTTTTACCGCTATAATGAAAGGTATAGCTCAGCTCAACTGCTCAGCAGACAGTCAGGCGGCGGCTGGCTGGCAACGTATTTCGGCTGCAAATAGGCACCGTACTGGGCAGGCATCAAGCTGCATTGCGCGAGCCCTGCATCCGTAACTCCGTAATCTGTGCACCCGGAGCAACTACAGCGAGGAAATACGAAGCAGATTTTTTTTTTTTTTTCCTTTCTTATGTTCTCTTTAACCAAAAAGTCAAAATCGTGTACTAGCTGTCTGTGATGCCCCAACATATCAACTCTTATTTTTGGTAGCATGCCTTGCACAACTGATGCTGCCAGGGCAAAATGGCTGTTCACTGGCTGGAAAAGTCATAGTTGGTTAGCCGGAGAGCTTGGCATTCACGGCCAGCAAAGCAGGATACGATGATAATATCCAAGCGCCCCTGGGTTTTACCAGTTGGCAAGCTTTGGGTGGCCTGCCACACTTTGTTCGTACCGCATCGTCCCGGTCGGAGGGGGCGCTAGAATGTGTATGGGCTTCAGGTAAGGAAGGACCCGCTACCGGACTTTTCCAAGTCTGTTCTCCACCACTACTCCGGATAACAACTGGATTAATACCAGTAATTATAATAATGGCGAATCAATTCATTATTTACGATAGCAGCAGTCCGTCTCTCACTCGTTAGAACCTCCAGACCCTTTAGAATCTTTGGTGGTCCAAAGCTTCTCCTGGAACGGCAACCGTAATTAGGTCGTTTTATGCCCGGTTCCTGCCTGCTAACTAACCTAGTTGGTACATAGGTAAGGTATCTCGGCCGCCAACCAGCCCAGGCCATCCTTGTCGGGCCCTTTCTGTGGCCTTAGCGCACCGTGATTATGTCTGAGCTGCCGTGTTTGCAAGACGATATCATGGCCGCAAAAAGCAACAATCTGCTATTTACCGCTACTTCTCTTTCTTTTTCCAGGCAAAGTCTCAAATGTCGTAAGTGGTCTCTACAACATCCACGTCGCTGTCAATCAAGATGCTCCCTCGCTGGGCGAATCGCCCAGGTAATGGGGCCGCTCTCGTGCTGGAAATCCAGCGGCCATTGGCTCACGGCCACGCAGAAATCCTGAAACCCGCCCGCTCCGCTCCACCGCCGCGGCGCTCGACACAACGTGAGCGCTTGTCGCACGCAATGCCTGTTTTAATTAATTTTTACTTTTTATCTCTCTTTGGCTGTCAACACGGACTCGCAGGCCTTGCATATCTGTCCATTTTTTTCCCACCCGTTCCCAGTGGTCGGACGGTTCGCCACCACCACCACTACCAGCGAGACATTGCCAATGTGTCGGCCCATCTTGTCGCCTCGCATCACTCACCGAGCCTAGCCAAGCCCAGCAATTAAAGAGTGCCCGAGAAACACCACAATTCACCGTAGCCTGCTTAATTTAGCTCCACGAGCCAAAGTGGCGCCGGCCACGGCCGGTTCAGTTATCCGGGCTGATGATGGGATTTTAGCCGCTTGTGCGTTGTGTGCCTGTGCCTGTGTCTTGTGGCTAGTGAGACTGGGGCCCTCACCGCGAAGTTTGTCGGGTTCTAAAAGCGGCGGCATGTTTCTTTTCTCGGGGGGTTTTTTTTTTTTTTTTGCTCTTTTGACTGAAGAAAGCTGTTCCAAGCTTGACGATGCTAGCTTCTTTGCACCGTCATGCAACGCCAGAACTGATAAGCTAGCTATGCATTCACCTTGCTTGGTTGGGCGGGCATCTGGCTTCGACTTTCTCTGCAGAGAAATTATTTGTCTCGTGCTATAAGTGCTCTTCATCTGTAGTTTCGATTGTTGCCAGCTGCTAATTAGTCTGCTGACCGTTGCCCTTGCTCATTGCCACGTGTGTCGTCTCTCACCTTGTGCAATGACACGGTTCTGCTGATGGGCAGAAAATTATAATAAAATCAAATAAATTGAAATACCGGACATGACTCATCGTGTTCGCTTACCTGACGAATGAATCACGATCCGCGGCACCTGCCAGCTGGGACCGTCGTCTGCGCAGCCACTCATGCAAACGCCGCCGTGGCATCGCAATCTGGCGACTCCGATTCTGGGACTTTTGAATAGCCTTGGCCAAGCATATGTACGAATACATGCCATTAACAATAATGCATCACGCACGAAACCGCCCCGTGGTCAGCCTGCAATGTACAGTCGGGCCCTTTGAGTCGCGAGCTCGCGCACACCATGCCATGATTGGGACAGTATGCACAGCTGTAAATGATGGCATCGCGACTACGGAGTAGCATGCATGTCCGGTGTGCACCCTTACGAGGAAGAATAAATAGCAACACAAAAACTTGGCGTCTACAGCCATACGCATGTCTTACCTCCCTCACAGGCACGACGACGACATCAGCGTATCAATTACGGGTTCTTTATGCATGGCTTCTCGAGAAAAATAGGGTCTGGTGATTCGAGACCAAACAGGCACAGTGGTTGGCAGTTGATACGGTACATGGCTCAGCTTTCATCTCGCACAACTACTCCTGTTACTCTTTTAATTTTCCTTTTTCTTTTCAAGGTCGCCGTCGCTCTCCATGAGCCTGCAGCTTGCCAGCCAGCCAGAGATGCAGCCACGAATCCACGACTCCAAAAATAAACAGGGTAGCCTTGCAGTCTTGCAGTCGGGCGCTGGCAGATTTTGTGTGTGCCAGCGCACGTCGATTCGCAGCTTGACAGGGTGTAGTGGTATCAGAGACGAATAATAGGTTCGATAGGCAAAGGACGTACGATAGCATGAGGGCTGCCCATGTCATGCCATGCCGCACGCTGGGGCGGCCTGTCCCGCCAGCGTACCTCAGGAAAGCGGTGCGAATGGCGTGTGGCAAATGTAACCATCCACGGTGCGCATGAAGATGGCGACTTCATCTATTCCTGCAGCTGTCACCAGGCGTTATATTACAGCTTTGCTGCACGAGAACCGTCCAGGAAGGCGCCCAGAACTTTCTTCTATGCTTGATCCAGGGTGTAATCCCATCGGTGCTTTCCCAGGGCTTCAGTGATGTCTGAAAATCACTTTCCCCCACGAGCGCCCCAGCTTTGCTTCTGCTTTTTTCTTCTTCTTTTCGACAAGCAAGGTATGGATTCTGCCGGATCACCATTTGCCGTCGCTAGCGTCCTAGCCGGAACAAGGGACCCCTGCCCTCTCTATTCGTGTTGAAAAACACAATGTCCTTTGTTCTGACCGATCTCTCACAACAAATCGCCAAGACCGTACAAGCTCGGCAAGTAGCCAGGCCGTCTCTCAGCTCGTATACGCCTATACCGCAGCCTCTTATCAGGCGCCAAACTCCACTAATAGCCCAGGGGTTGTTTAGGCTCGTGGGGGGCGGCTGAAGCCCGCTGAATAGCCATTGATGGGAATCTCTTCATTTATGCGCAACAAAAATTCGTTAGAGACAAAGAGGCTTAGATTTGTTGGTTCTCAAGTAGAGAGGTTGGATCAAGAAGGCGCGCGCACAAACCCCATCGCCATAGAGGGGACCTTTTGGCCAGGTGGCTTGGGGCAAGGCATCCGAGATATGGAGAATGGTCGTTGCGCTCGCCGCTGGTCTGGCTATGGCAACTCTCAAAGCCATGTCTCAAGCCACAGGTAAAACGATCCTCAGCCTAGCGGAACGACACCTGTGATCGCATGGCCGACGTGACATTCATCTTTCTGCGCGAATGTAGTATGTATGTATGTCTGCTATTTCCATGCAAGGTATCCTGCGTAGATATTTTGCACAAAATTAGTGCAAGATTTGCTTAGATTTTTGGGTCGACGTTCTTGCCAGATGCAATACCCGGCTCCGTAAGGAGTACTCCGTAGACGAGTCGTGATTGGCGGCATAGTGGACATGTACCTATCCATGCACAAGAAGAACCAAAAAACAGATGCCATTTCACAAGCCATCCATTGGCCGTTGTACTCGTTCACCTTCAGCCCTGTACACGTCACTTTCAGCTTCTTGAGCACAACCCCACCGTGCCAAAGACGAAGATGAAAAAAAAAAGTTGAAAAAGTAAGGCGATGGGCCCTCCCACCCTCTCCGTGGCCTCCGAGAACTCCGGGTGCGAGAGGGTGGACCAAAAAGGCCGGCCGGACTCGCTTTCCTACTTGGGACGGCGGCATGATGCTGCCGTCCCAAGCGGATCATGATATGCCTTGTGCGTGGCGTGGGGCTGAGAAGCGAGAAAATTAAAAATTGAAAGAGGCTTTGAGATTAAGAGTAACGATGGTGATAAGAGTAGAGTGAAATGGAATAATACGCACGATATCGATATGCATGGCTTTTGCCTGCATGTTCGCTTACAACAACCTCAAACGGTTGAACCGATTCGAGTCATGCGTTTGTTTCCGGGCATTGAACAGTTCCTGGACATCTTCATCTCATATGCCGATATGATGAGCTGTTGAGAATAAACCAGGCATGGCCATTGCCAGATCGCTGCATCATTGTCGCCCCCAGTCAACCTAATAATAGGAAAAGAACTATCCTCCCGGACCAGGGTCCCCAGTCCACTGGCTGAATATCTAGGCGAGAAGAATTGCCGAAAGGCAAGGTCCCCTGGCCTCTCAATACGCGGCAATGTTTTCAGCGACTCAATAGTTTGCGGTTCAGCGTCGCAGTCGTAATCAAAAAGGCAATCTCAGGAAACGGTGCGGCGCTGCCAACTATACGCGCATAGTAAGAACCTTCACCACCGAATGCCTCATTGAGTGTGTTGCTTGGCTTCGGTGCCAATTCAATCTACTAGAAGTGATGCCTTCCTCAAAAGGCACCCTCTTTACATGTCATCGGAACAACAGTTGCAACCCAGCTCTCAGCACCCGTGAGCGCCAAGCTCGCCAAAGAAGGGCCGATGAGGACATTTGCTTCGATGGTGGTGCTTGCTCTAAGTTAATCCGTACGCTAGTCAACATGTTGCTTCTTTGCGTGCGTCGAGAGCTCTCTGCTTGAGTTGCACCAGCCATCCTCATCCGTGTATATAGAAATTTTTTAAACCACTCAAACTGCGGAGGAAGTAATACCAAGCCCTGAGGGGCTGCTCCGCTCTGGTTCTTGGCCCCGGGCGCGCCAACGACTCAAGCACCTGGGAGCGCGGGCGGGGGATTGGAAGACACCAAGATGCAGATGCATGCCATGCATGTTTCGCTTCTTATTACCAGCTAAAAGGTCATCGGACAGGAACTCTACGCCATTGGTGTAACTTGAAAAGCCATGTGGCTTTCATGGATTCCAAAAATGAAATGAAAGTGAAAACATCTCGTGATCAAGTCGCTAGCGGTGAGCGGAATATAGTCAAAAGAAACCAGAAAGACAGTTTCACCCGCAGAGCCCAAATACAGACGTGCGGAATCCGTTTCCAGACGGTCTGAAAATCAGCCGAAAAATTGAAGAAAAACAAAACTTTTAACCGACCGCAACGCAGACAGCCCGACTCGGTGTTCAGCTCGCCTCGCAGCCCTGGCTGGATCGTACCGCGCGCCCCTCAGCACCAACAGCCCAAGGCAAGTAAGCCCTGGTCAATCTTGTCTGCTGTGATACTTGAACGTCGAAGAGAAAAGTAGAAGAAAAGGAACAAGCACCCGCTCGCTTGAACAATCTACGGGCAAACATCCGGGAGCCCTGTCTTGCCACAACATATCCGCGCAGCTTCGCCCAGGACTCGAGAGATCAGTCGGAACATGCATGATGCCGGGCACATGTACTGCCGCCGACACTGCCCGTCACAACAAACCCGGGAAAATCCTCAATAATTCAACATGAGCCGTGAATGAAAGCCAAGTATCGGTAATACCGTGGAGCTGGCTGTTGCTCAGCCACAATAACTGTTAAGATAGGGCACATGTCTCGAGACTGCAGCTCGTGATTCTGGATGTTTGCCCACTGCAACTGAATGAAGGAAAACCGTCCTCCCACCCTTCAGCCCTAGAATCATAGCAAAAGTCTGCCGCTTTAAAAAAAAAAAGAATAATAAATATCCAGCTCGGTCAGCATGCAACCGCTGAGCTGAGCTCGGGCGTTGCTCCCGCGCCGCCCTGATCTCCCGCCCCCCTGTGATGCGCTTCTTCACCGTGGGCGCTCTCCCGTATCTGAACTGTCAAAGCACCAACGCGCCCACCCTCTTGCATGAACAATTTGACATGTGTCATTCTAATGTGTAAAAAAAATAATCTCTCTTTCTCTCTCTCCCTCTCTCAATGATATTATTTTTATTTTATTTTTCTATTTTCTTTTTAACTTTAAAGAATCCTCGCCAAGAGTGCCAAAGTTTAATGTCACGGCCCACTGATGAAACGGCTCTAGGTACAGTCAGAGAGGGCTTGAACAGATCATGGCGTAGTAATTACACCACCGCGTACAGTATCGATGAGCAGAGGAGTGAGAATCCCGAGATAAAGAAAGCGAGGGAAAAAAAAAAGGCAATCTCGTACCGCATGACGGAAATCTTTGACCCGGTTGCACTTGGTAACTAGCCGCCAGACGCCTCTTATTGTCTCGGTCCACAGCCCAAGGTGAGACAACAGCGCTCCAGAACCTTAACAGATCTGGGAGGGTCCAAGACATCATTACTTAGCTTGGCTGGCATGCTGGCTAGTTACTTGCTAGCATGATTCATTTCAAAATCTTCATGGACGTGGGGAATGGTTCGGAATCATTGTTCCTTTCCTCCATTCAAGCTTCTTCAATTGATGAACTTGTGCAAAAATACCTCAATGAGACTCATGATACAAACTGCAACTCTTTGGCGTATGCCTGCGCCTAAACTACCCAAACTCACATGCGAATGACAATCAACTAGTCCAAAATGACTTGCCCATCCTCTTGTCTATGATGCCATTTGATCTAACGAAAAATGAGGAAATATAGAAAAAGTGAAAAAGAAACAAAAAAAAGACTTGCTCGTGATTATGTAGTCATAGATGGTAAAGGGAAAGGGGGAAAAGAATAGAGAGATACAAGTTTTACAGCTCTTCGTCGCCGTCGCACTGCTTTTGAATCACCACGCGCTGAATCTCCATCTGGGGCTGCTTCCACGTAGGGTGCCAGTCCTCGCGGGCAGCCCAAAAGTCCTTCTTGGCGTTGGGAGACCCGTTGACCCAGGGCTTGAGCGATTTGTTGTCCTCGAACCAGCCGTTGGTGCCGCCGACGGCCAGGTTTATGATGAGGTAGAAATCCTGGTCAAAGGGCGTATTCTTGCGGCCAGTCTGGCTCCAGACGTCGGCTAGGCGGGTACCGTTGCTGGTCGTCTGCGGGAAAGCGCCGCGCTGCCACATGGGCTTGTTAAAGTTGGTGTAAAGCACCTGCATCAGGCGCGTGTTGACGTAAGTGAAGAGGTACTTTTGCGACCACTCGAGCCCGAACGTATTGAAGCTGCCGCCAAAGTCGCCGCGCAGAATCTTGTGCTTGTTGTTCGTCTTCCACCAGGCGTCATTGGCAGGATCGGGGCCCCAGTGCAGCGCCGACGAGACAATGTTATTACCGCCTTGGGCATAGGTCCAATTGTTGCCGCGCGACTCCATAATGTCAATTTCACCTGAGGCCGGCCAGGGTCCGTAGGTATCCTTGACAGGCATCATCCAGATGGCGGGCCACAGCCAGTCGCCCTGTGGGAGCTTGGCGGTGACTTCTACGCGGCCGTACTTCAGGGTGGCGCCTTTTTTGGTGTGGATGCGACCAGACTTGACGGGCGGCACAACGCTAGAGTTTCCGGCAGTGGTATTGGTGACGGCAACGCAGTCGTAAAAGTCGTCCGAAGTGCAAGTACCATCCTTTTTGAGGTCAATAGTGGTGGTCTTTTCCATCTTGTCGGCGTCCTGAAGGGTGGCCTTGATGATAAGGTTGCCGCCGTCAACGTAGACATTTTCGTCGCCGGGGGTGGTCATCTCAAACTCTCCATTACTACGCAAGTTAGTATGCAAATGGATCGAGGTGGTATAACGCAAAAAGACTTACCCAAATCCACCAAGCTGGACCTCCTTAGTCCAAACGCCGGTGTCAAGACCATTGTCAAAGCTGTCATCAATAAGGGGGCAATACTTGTGGTGAACGACACTGCGGAGGCCATCCCAGACTAGGAAGCCAGAGATGCCGAGACCAATGAGGATACCAATGATGGGGATGATGGTGACCCATTTCTCCTTTTTATCTTTCTTCTGCAGCCAGGGCTTCTCGACCTCGCCTTTGGCGACACGGCGCGAGTGAAAGTAGCGCTGGGCGCGCTCTTCAAATCGTGGCCCGAGAGCGCTGGAGGAGCCAAAGCTAGAGGCAGGCCGCGAGACGGCAGGACTGACAAAAGGATTTGTGCCAGTGTTGGTGGCAAGTCGGTGGTTGGCGGCAGGCTCAGGAGTTTCGCCAAATGGATTCCGACCACTGTCTGTGTTTGGGCTTCCTGAGCGGGGAGGTGTGGTGTTGGAGGAGACATTGCCCGAGTACGGTTGGGCGTTTTGGTTGTTGTAGCTACTGGTGTAGCGGTCGTTTTGTTGGTGATCCATGACGGACTGTGAAGGAGGAGATGGAAAAGAAGGAAATGCGGAGAATTGAACGGGAGAGATGCCGTCGTCGCAGGGCAATGCCAGTCGCAACGAGCAAAGACGATCGATCTCGGTAGCGAAGCTCTCTACGCCGTTGCGCTTTGCGCCAGCTCCCTGATGTGTAGGTGTGGCGTGGCTGAATTGATTAAGAAATGAAGGCGAGGATAGTGATGAGAGGTATAGTGCTTAAACGCGGTAGATATGCGCAATTCAAAATGAGCCTCCAGACCGAATGCAAACGGAAGAGGGTAAAACTGGATGGATAATGTTTCGAGTGAAATGTAGCAGGAAAAGGTTATGAGAGAAATGTAGCCAAGGCGGCAACGCTAGCAAAGCTGCGGTGGTGCTGAATCCAGCAGTACGTATATTTTTCAGGTGCACAGAGTACCTCATGGTGGTAGTCCAGGCGTAGCTGATGCACACTGGTGGCATCCGGTGGATGCAGCAGGGATGGCCGGATCTGCCGCTGTTTATTTTTTCTTTACGCTTTTTTCTATTCTCTATTTTAGCTCTTTTTTATTCATCAATTTGATGTGCATCAAGACAGCCCAAGCAGCGCATACATGTTGTACCTAGGACTAGTAGTAGGCGATGCCGCAACTACGTGCCCAAATGTCTGCCCCGTACGGAGTAGCGAGAAAATCTACAGGGCTTCTGAAACCTGCCCATAGTCCCATCAGGGCCTACAGAATACGGGCGGCTACCATGGGCTATAGTGGGCCTCGAGTAGTTCTGAATCACCACTCAATCATCATGGTACCGGCCAGCGTGTGTTGTTTTGTTAACTTGTTACTCGGATTATCTGAGCAGACACCCAGACAAGCTGCCGCCATGAGAACGGGGTCAACCAGGAAGCCACCAGCAGCCTATAATACGGACCTAGCGGTCGCCTGCTACAGTGGAACCACCGATGCCAGAGCAACTCCGTGGACGTGCAGCAGCTGGATGCGAGGCGACGAGGCTCTGAGCATTCAACACCTCGGACTTCAACACAGCATCTGGGGCAGTGCGCGCAACCATTTGTTGTTCATTCGTGGGTTGGTGACCATGCTTCACTGTTAAGTTGTAAGTCAAGGTACCCGCCGCCTGCACCCGGGCGCACGTCTCGTCACATCACGCACGTCCTCTGTCTGCTGTCCACGCAGCCACTAGATTGTGACTGAAGATAACACCAGGCTACAATTTCTCGGCGAACAATATGGGTCACTGAGATGGCCAACTTCTCCCCTGCGTGTGCTGGCTGCCGTCTGTTGTTTACCGCATGTCCGTGCTATCAATAGACGGCATGCGCTGTGACCCCGCCGGCGGATACCAGTAGAAACGAAATTACGGACCGCTCTACGGAGTAATAAGTTCTCTTTTTACTGGCAAGAGTCATCGATCTCTAGGACTGGCAGGGCTCTCGTATGCCTGCATGGATCACATCACCATACGTATTTTGATAGCTGCCGACTGCTACGTATCCCGTCATTGCGGCAGTGCCAGTTTGCAAGCCATAGCTGTCAGCTCAGTCAATACAATGACAGACGGCATACAGTTGTGCACGCTTCACCCTGTCAAGCTGTAAATGCTGTTATGTATCATCGGTGCCCAGCTGCAGCTGGGCTTGTCAGCTGCAGGTGGCCCTGTCCGCCAGACTGGCACACAATTGTATCAATGTGAATCCAGCATGCTCGCCTACTTTGTCTTGTTTTCTTTGCTGTCTCTCTTTCACTTTTTCTGCCCGCAAGGAACCACCTGGTCGTCCTCAGCGGGCCTTGTTTCACATCCGTTCATGTCCGTCGGCTGCCGTACCGGCTCTGCACCAGGCTGATCATCTTGTAAGCGCCAGTCTGGGCGATCTTGACAGGTCTGAGACTCGACAAGTCCCTCGGTCAGCGGTGATGCTGCACATCCTGGCCAGCTCGCAGATCTAGAGCCTGGGTTCGTTACTGGTACGGCACACAGGGGGCGGGAGATGGGTGTAGCGTGAGATGGCAGCCCAGACTGCCCCTCCAGCTCAGCACAAGCCCATGATCCGCTGAAGACGTGCATGATCATTATCAATTATTTTTGTAGTAGCGTTGGACCAGGACCAAGCCCCTTGGCGGCGGTGGAGCGCAGACGGGAGCCCAGCTATTAGTACCTAAATAGGCTCAGCTTAATGCCACAGCCCGCCCCTAAAAGCAGCAGCTCAACAGCGCACGAAAAGCAGCATGAGGTGTGGCTGGTGCTTCTGTCCGCTGCCCTGGCGCTGTGGCTTGCCAGGGCCATCTTTTCTCTTGCCTTTTTAGGGAGGCACAGAGATGCGTCCATGGCGTGGTTACACACACCCCCTCCTCCTCCTTTCCGCCCTCCATTGCTCACCTTTTCTCTCTCCCAGTCTCAGCCCACCATCCATTGTTCCATTGTCGCCTCTCCAGAATCCCCAGAACAGGCAGCGCTAACATCGGACGACATCTCACGTTGCTTTTGCAGCCATCATTCCGTTTCTTTTCGCACGCTAGGATTCGATCACTCTCTGATGCCCAACAATGCTACCAGCTTAGTCCTCCCATTTCTCATCTCGAAACGACCCTCCCTACGCCGCAGCTTGGGTCGTTTGCCAGCCACGGCAACATCTCAGCACAGACAGGCACATGAGGCACGAAACGACGGACTAATATGGCAACTTTGCGAAATCCACTCGGCTCCCGGTCGCCCCCGCTTTGGCAATTTGGTTCCTTGAAACAGGGCTTTTTAAAAGCCTCTGAAGACGTTTCCAGACGCCACACAAGTGGTCTGCCCCCAGTTGTCTCACACTACTCAATCGCCGTTTTTCAATGGACCAATACCCGATTGGCAAGTCAATAGGATGGCAAACTCTACTATCACCGAAGCGCCACGCGAATTTATTGGGCGCTTCGACCCGCTAGCCACCAGCAACGCGCTGTATTAATCATCTTGACGCGGAACCTCTCGTTCCACCTCTGCAATGACCTGTAAGTAGTTTGCGCAACTCGTTCTACAAGGCGCTTTTTTTTTTTTTTTTTCGCAACGAAGCGTCGGGTAATCAATGTGGCTGCAGAAAGACCTGGCCACGCACCATTGACGTCAATTTCGCAAAAAGGCTCGCGTGGCTAATATACAATATTCGGCACAATGCTTCGCGAAAGACAGAGAAATACAAAGAAGAGCGCCGCGGAAAGAAGGCATTACTATTCGGCCCCGTTATCTCTTGAGACGGAGAAAGCAGCTACTACTCATACATATGTACCAGTGCTAAGCGACCCCATCGCCCACCGTCGACGGATGACACCAAACTCTTTCTAGCGGGCTTCCATTCAGATCCACCAGCCACGCTACGCCTTCAGCTCTCGGCCTCCGTTTGCCAGACGGGCACGATATTATTAGTATCATCAGGAGAGACGGGGATCGCCGTTTCAATAAGTAAAAAAATTATCTCTAGACTCGAGAAGCTGTATACGGAATGTCCGACTTGGCGCCTGACGGTGTGAGTGTATTGAGACCACAACAAGTTCCGTACAGGCCCTATCGGACAAGTTGGCATAGAGATGATAAAGTTTTAACGGGGATCTAGTGTTGTGCAAGGTTTATTTGCCTCATTCTCACCCAAACCGAACGCTTGAATAGCATCGATTCGGCCAGATTGATACCGAGCAAGCTGTGCCAAGTTTCTGCCAGAAGGAAGTCTAGAGTCCCAGAGAAAATCTTATGCCAACGTCTCCTGGCACTCGAGGTTAGCTTCCAGCCGAAGCAGATGTACAGCTAATCACCATCAAGATTTGAAGTCGTTTGTTTACATACCTCTCTGTTGTGCAGCGTCTCACACGATGGACTGGCGCGGCCAAAACACCTCACTACTCGACGTTGCCAGCATGAGAGTATTTCAACTTACACCACGCATCGTCATTATAGCATGACCAACAACGGACTCGTGCGATCTGGGCCACTACCGAGCTTTTGAAAAGTCAGGCCACACTGAAGCTAGACGCTCTGGCGCCATTGTAACCTTTACTCAACAAGCCCAGTAAGCAGCGTCGTTACAAATTCTCTCATCAGGCCGCTGATATCAGCCTTCCTGCAATAGTAGCGCGCTACTGTTACCCGGTTGCCCAATGCCACACAGCTGGCGATTCCACACCGCGCATCTTGGGGCGCGCAGCAATTGGTCAAAGAACAGCCGCAGAAGGCATCCTTTTCTCTCTCTACATGTTCTATGTCATTGTGCAACCCCGTTTTTTCTTCGTCTGATAACCCGACACACTGGTAGGTGTAACCATGGATATAAAAAGGTAGACAGGTGGCATCTCCACTACTGACTGGAATAGGCCAACGTGCAGCGCCCATCACCTTCGTATATGCAAGCAGTCGGACACGCTAATGCATCAAAAAGCCACGGAGACGCTAGGAATCAGAATCAGGCTCCGACCTGGAATCATTATTCTGGATTCAAGGCGAGCCATTTTGGCACGTTGAGCAGGCCTGGGGCTGAGACGAAAAGTGGTGCTAATAACAGGAGGGAAACGTGCCTTATTCCTTGGCCAAAGGATTTTGTGTCCCCGCGGAAAATATATGGAATAGCAGGGGCTGTTTTTTTGCTATTTCATTCTCAATCCAGCCACATTAACCTTAAACGCTGACAGGTGGTCCAACAGAGACGAAAACTCAGACAGCTCGGAACTGCATTGTGGGACATGGGCAAAGTCTGTGCAACGCATGAACGTGGTCGTGTTGGGTGGGCTCTCATTCATGCGCCGTAGGTGACCCCATACGAGACAGGGCAGTGCGACTCGTGAGGGAAAGGGCGTGCAGTCGAGAGCAAAGCACAACAGGAACTGTGTTTAAACTAATTTGCAGGATAACATTTCGCAGGCCTCGAGTTTTCGATTCTGTCTCTGTATTTGGGCATCTTGGTTTCTGCAAGGATGGCTATCTCTCTCCCGTCTATTCGTACTTGCCACTGACAAAACATTATCTGAGTCTGGAAACTTACTCTACAACTAGTCAACTCTCATCGTAACTCGTTCGTTACCAACTCGTCGCATGTCGAAGAAGTATACTCAGAAGAGAGTTGCTTTCCCTTTCGTCCTCTCTGAAGCCACGGATGAATATACGAGGGCCGTAAGCGGCGCGCACACTGGTACGCGATCCCAATACGGCCCGTCAAGTCTTCTCAATTGCTCATATCAACAATGGTCCCTTTGCCCCATCCTGCGAGCTGTGCGTGAACACTATTAAACTCGACTTGCCTAGAGCTTACCATATGAAAATGCAACGTGCAGGCAAAATTGCGTCATTCAGACAGAGGTAGGTGATTTCAAGTGGCTCGTATTGCTGCTGTTACCAGGAGTTTGCCTGCTATCATCTCCAGATCTCCGATTTGCTTTTGCAATACTAAATTGTCTGTCTCTGAGACGGAAAGCGGTATTGATGGCAAGGCTGCGTCTTGTATCGCCTCACCAAGAGAACTTTCAGGATTCGAAAACCGAGAACTCAATTTAGGCGAGACTGACTCAAAACCTGTACCTTAATAGCCCCTCTTATATTTATCCGTTCCGCAAGGGTAGCTCGATCTGTGCACGGGATGTGCCGCCGCGCCGCTGCGCTGCCAACATGTCTTGAGCCGAATTGTCGAGTTGCAGGTCTCTTCACCAATAAACTGCACCAATATGGGGTATTGGTCAATTTTCCCCTCCTCAGATGCGTTTCATTCCCGTTTGCGTGCTGCAAGATGGCTGGCCGGTGGCCAGTTTCTGACTCCAGTGGTGGGCTTTTTTTTTCTCGTATCTTGTCGATCCTCTGCCGATTTCCGTCCTGTTGTCAACCTATGACAGCAGCGCCAACTTCCCCCCTTATTCGCAGCGCAGCGGAGGTTGGTTTTAGCCAAATGGGGGTATGCCCGTCGTTTTGTCTTGGCTGCGTTCTGCAAAATTCGCTGGCGTCGAGGTCTACCCGGCCAATCATTCTCCCCAAGTCATTCAGGTACGAGAGAACCCTTACGGCGAGCCAACACTGGGAGTTCATCATTTGCCACAAGTTCGTATTGCGCGCCCAATCTTGCACCTCGTATTTGGATGAGACCTTTGGTTCGTACCGAGGAAAAGCTGAAATCGTTCCTTGTGGTACATAGACTTGGCAGGTGCTATTCCAGAGGACGGACGCTCAACAGTTTGCGGTTCCTGGAGTCTTTTGGTGCGCAGCCACGCGACGACAAAACGGTTGAGATATCGTGGTCGAGTTGCACGACGGCCGAAAAGGGCAACTTGCGTGTATCAGTATCTGCTGCCGTGCCTCCCCAGGACCTCCTGCGCAGATTGAAAGCACAGGCAACCCCGGGTCTCACCGCGCTGCGACGATTACCAGACAGTCGAGCTGGGTTATAGCTTGTGGGCGGCGTCGCGACAAATTGCAGAGTTGCACTGCGGCGTTCTGCGTTGCCTCGCTCCCCCGACTACAAAGTCGTAGCTTGCTCTCACCTGGCTAGCGGCAAAGTTGTTTTGCTGTTTCTGTCTGGAGCAATTTCGGACACGCTCGAGGTTCGCTCGACACCAGGGAACCATCAGCAACGACACCACACGAGTCTCTCATTATGATTCGATTCGTTGCTTGGCCATTGGCCTTGTTCACCGCGGCCGCGCTGGCTGCCTCCTCTGATGACTTGGGCTCTGTTCTTCAAAGACAGCACAATCTCACAACCTTTTACGACTTGATCAAGGTGCATTCGCTCCCGTCATGTCACAAACAGCTCATGGCTAACATGACCAGAACAACTCTGATGTACTATTACAGCTTCCCAACTACAATGGTGTCACTGTAAGCTCATTCCTCCCTCACACATTCTCAAGTACACATATACTCACCCCTTTCAGATCTGCGCGCCTTCAGACAAGGCTTTTGAGAACATCCCCTACACGTCCCTCAACGACGTCTGGGACCCCAGCGACGCGGCCAAGACGACCGCCTTGCTGCAGTACCATATCCTCCAGGGCAGCGTCACCATTGCCGACCTCGAGTCGGGGCCGACCTACCTCGAGCGCACGCTCCTCACCGCGCCTGCCTACACCAACGTGACGGCCGGCCAAAACGTGCTCCTCAACAAGCAGCCCGGCGACGCCATTGTCCTGACCAGCAGCCTCGGCACGCGCTGCACCGTGATTGAGCGTGACATTGCCTTCCAGGGCGGCCGCATCCACATCATTGACAACCTGCTGATCCCGCCGGCGCCGCTGCGCGCCACGGCCGCCACCTTTCGCGCGCAGTCGTTCCTCGCGGCGCTCTACGCGGCGGGCCTCATGCCCGACGTCGACGACCGCCGCAACGTGACCGTGTTTGCGCCGCGCGACGCCGCCATGGACCTTGTCGGCGGGTCGCTCGAGGCGGCGCTGCAGGGGCGCGGAGGACAGGCGGCGCTTGCCCGCGTCATGGGCTACCACGTCGTGCCGGGCCGAATCCTGTCATCGACGGATCTCGTCAACGGCACCGTCTTGACAACCCTGAGCGGCGGTAGTAGCAACGCGACAAGCGGCAGCGGCAACCCGAAATTGGTGGTGCGGCAGGCGGGCAATGACAAGTTTGTCAACTCGGCCAAGATTGTGCAGCCCGACATCCTGCTCGCCAACGGCATCATGCACCTCGTCGCCGACGTGCTCAACCCGGACGCGCCGTCGGCCACGCCCGACCCAACCCTCGCCAGCCAGCCGCCCGTCTTCCCCGTCAGCGTTGCCAGCAGCCCCTTTGCGTCGGCGCTGCCCTGCACGACCGACTGCCCGACGAGCACGAGCGCCGCCACCGCGTCGTCGACGACGACGACGGCCGGCGGTGGGGGCAGCAGGCCCACGTCCAGCAAGAACGGGGGCATCCCGAAGCCGACGGCCCACGCGGCCGCCGCGGCGCTCGGTGTCTTGGGCGCTGGCCTGCTGCTGTAGTCTCGAGCCTGTCCTTTGATATAGAGGAAGATGAATGATGATTTTTTTTCTTTTTTTGGAATAATACAGCAGTAATTAATTTGGTAGTGTGGTAATGAACGCGCCCATACTTGAGGGTTGGATATTCATTGACTTCTGCTGCCACCAGTTCTTCGTCAGTGTAGGCCTCGGTACTCCTGTTCAAGCAAAAGCAAATCCCTTTGTTTTCTTTGTTCACATAATACATAAGCTCCAAATCCCAAACGAGTTCAGTCGCTTCTTGATGTTTTTATCTTTGGTCACGCTTCAGTAGCCGCTTTGGCTGCGATCACCGCGGCTGTCAATACTGCGACTCCGTCGGCCATAGCCACCGCCGCCACCGTTGCCTTTTCGAGGCCGCGGCGACCGCGACCGCGACGCATAAGAGGCTCGCGAGCGACTCCTGTATCTGCTCCCACCACCGCGGCCACCGCCGCCGCTGCCTCGCGTAGGCAGCGGTGACTGCGAGCGCGACGAGCCGCCGCCGGGACGGTAGACATCCGAACGAGGACCGTATCTGCCACCACCGCCACCTCCTGCTCCCCCAGGAGGGGACATGAGCGGACCACCTCTGCGACGTCGACCGCCGCCGCCGCCTCCCCCTCGGTTACCGCCCGTGAACGGCACGCGAGGGTCAATGTTCGCGCCGCGGCGGGCAGTCGGCGGTGGCGGTGAGAGTTTGCGCCGGGGAAGCACGATGGAGACGTGGATCGTGGCGCCATCGACCTGGGCCTCGTGCATGCTGGCAATGGCTGCTTCGGCGTCGGCTTCGTGGTCGTACAGAATGTATGCGGTGCCTCGGTTTGTGCCGACTGTACGTGTTAGAGCTGCCATCGATGACCTTGAGGAAACTGGACAGAAACAGCTTACAGGTTCGGTTGACGGGAAGGTCAAGATCCTTAATGCGACCAAACTTGCCAAAGATTTCGTACAGATGATCGTCGTTGATTGTCTTCGACAAACGCTCCACGACAATCTACCATTCCCAGGTTAGCGCTAGGCCTTGACCTGTCGCTCGACGAGATTAAATACCGCGGGATGGGCATACCTTTGTGCTCTTTGCCAGCGGTCCCTCGCTGCCTCTGCGGCTACGACTCCAGCTGCGACTGTCACTGCGACCGCTCGGGGTCCTGCTGTAGCTTCGTCCGCGACTGTAGCTGCGACTGCGGCTGTAGCTTGGACTTCTGCTTCGGCTGTAACTACGGCCACGACTACCGTCTCGGTTGCGTGTGCTACCGCCGCCGCCACCGTTACGTGGCGGGGAGCGCGATCTGCTGCGCGATCGGGAGGGCGACCGCGAGCGCGCGTTGTGATGGTTTGGGGCGGGTGAGCGCGACCGCGAACGGAAGCGCTCTCGTGCCGGTGATGGCGATGGCATTTCGTTGGGATCAGAGGAGATTTTGTGAATCAGCGTGCAGCTCGTCGCGTATGTTTTCGAGTATAAATTGGATCTGCAATTGGATGAATGCGCTTGGTTTCTTGTTTGCTAACATGCGAAAAGCTCTTTGAAGAAAGCTACCCTGGTCACGTGTGGGGCCGTGAACAAAACGCCGTGGAAGCAATATGCAAACGGACGCGAGAGCTTTGTTTGGCAGATTTTGATGAATATGCCTGAAAATGCTATGTGAAATATTTTGGGGGCTTCGGAATATGTGTCTCGGTCTCTACTTGTCACGTTGAGTTGCCTGAATCAGGTGCTCGCTGCATATTCACTGCGAGATTCTCGGACATGCGCGCCACTGATGTGAGTTGCATGTACCAAGGCTGAATGATATGAGCATCATAAGCAGACGAGAAAAATAATCACACCCTAGACCTAGCATGGCTCGAGTTCAAGTTCCAGAGATGATGTAGACAAGAGTTGACAGGTCAATCGCCCGTGTGACTCTCGGCATGCTGGTCCCGGGTACGCTTCTTGGCCAGCACTACATTGCCTAGGAGCAGCACACGATAGCGTTGAAAACGCACCACTGAAGAAAAAAGACTTGACATTATAGAGGAACCAGCTCGAATTCAGCTGGAAGGCTTTTTACAATTCTGACCGCTGGTGTCTCAATTAAGTAGTTGCCAGCCTGTTTGGTTGTAAAAGCTGTGTCGATTGCAAACATGGGTGAGAAGAGTGGACGGTATGCCAGAACCTGACTAATCAATATTTCTGTCTGTTGGAATTGAGTTACATTAATATTGAGAGCCAAACAATCGCAGTAGAGTTTTCTTGTCAGTTATAGTAGATTGAATTGAGTGATGTAATAGTGTCCGAACGACAACTTGTTGAGCTTGCTTGCTGAGAATCCCCACAACTGCCTCTTTCAACCAATGAGAGTGTAGTATCAGTCCGCATACCGGACTGCCGAAATAGGCCACTCAGCAACACATCTCCTCCTGCGACATTAGGAGCTCGACAGTCTTGCCGGAAATCGAGCACATTCGTGTGGGCGCAAAGTAAGAAAGAGGGATCTCGCAGACGCCAAAAACTCAACCGGCCCTGCCTCAACACGAAAAACCACTCTCTCGACACGAGCCCCCCTGCTGAGATCTCCCGAGCCCGCATCTCCTGGACGCGATACACTGTCGACATGGCCGCCGCCGACGAATCGCTATACATGGTGTCGCAGACATCGTTGCTAGAAAAGGATGATGAGCTCGACTCGTTGCCCTCTCTCTCGACCGACGAAATCTACTCGGACGACGAGGACGACGCGCAAGCGGAGTGGGAGCGCAGCTTAGAGCAGGTACAGATGCTGCTCACCATGGTACTAGTGCCGTGGATGGGCAAGTTTTTTGGCCGAAAATTTGCTTACTGGAGTATGTCACCCGAGGACACTTGTGTTGGGTTGTATTGCGTACGTCGGTGAAGAAGCGAGGCATGCTGACTGACTATTTCCAGGCTGGGCCAGATACATGAACTGGGCACACGGTGTCGAGGTTGCATATACCGATAAAAAGGCATTCAATGTGATTGGTGCTGTGGAAGCTGCTCGATCATTATAGTCTTGGCGGTGTATTCTATCCATGGCATTGCATCGCATCAAACGGCTGCGCGCTTTGAAAGTGTTATTTTGCACCGTTTCCCGCTTATATTTTTTTCTTTGGCGTTGGGGGGCATCTACTCTGGTTAAAAGCTGTACTTAGACGGCTAGAATTACCGACTTGTTCAACAATGGATTATTCTACCTTGGCCTGTCAACATCAAGTTTGTCAAGTTCAAAGTGAGTGGTATATTAACGCAACATTGATTTGTTGCGCATTATAGATTACAACAAACAGAAAACGATACTTGCTTCATAGTCCAACAATTTCGAACAATTCAAACACAATTCAAACGCAAATCGGACTAACATAGATACTATACAAGGCAGTTAGGGGTCAATGTCGAATTAGGGTAATCAGGTCCGACGACTGACGGAGAAGTTTTCCGTGACCAAACAACCGAGCATCATGAACAAGACGATATTACACCCTTGAAAAGAGCTGGGATGGTGCTTCAAGGTCATGCATGGCGCCCAATGGCAGACCGAGGATGGGACGCTCAGCGTGGCACTTAGACCTGGGACATGGCCGGGCGGGATGAGCGGGCAGTACCGGGGCTGCGCATCTCCTTGAACGAGAGGAAGAGAGCGCCGCAGAGAGTGGCCCAGAGGAACCACATAAAGGCATCACTGGCCTGCAGCTCGCGGCAGCGGTGCTCGGCGTTGCCGGAGCCGTAGGCGATCCAGTTGGGGTGGCGGCCGAATGTCTTGGAGCAGTTCGTGTTGCCGATGCGGGCAGCAAGAACGATGGCGCTGATAAAAGTGAAGAGGACGCCGAGGACGTCGAGGACCAAGAGGACGATGGGCATGCCGAGGCTGGAAATGACGGAGGCGACGATGCCGTAGAGACAGACGACCCAGGAGAGGGCCGTGACGAACATTGTGAAGTTTACGGCGGCGCGGGCCGACGTCGACGCGTTGTGATCTTGGGCAATGACATTGCCAATGAGACCAGTGATGATGATTGTGAAGACAAGCGCGATGCCGCGTAGAATGAGGTTGAAGAAGCCTGACATGGTTGGGTAATTGACGGGCAAAAGTACCGTTGTGGTTGTATAGGTTGCTTGAAGTTCAGTCAACGGTTTGCTAGAAGATGATCAAACGTTGGGAAATATAGCCAACGTTTCGGAAACGAAGTGGAATGGAAGAGTATTAAAGGTGTGTAGAGGAGGGGCAAGAACAGTCGTCATGCCGGAGTCCGGTATACTGGGTTCTCCAGTTATGTATCGATGATGCGATCGATTGAGCTTTGTGGGGTCCAGCAGCCTTGGGTTCGCGCCTGGGCAGCTAAAAAGGTGCAAATGTGCAAAGACAGTTTTCCAACTACGTTAAGAAGTCAATTATGGTTGTTTTCTACGAGACAAATATTTCAACGGTCAAATCAGAACACAGCAACCAAGTGTCACAACGTACGCTCAAATGCAGATGAAATTGGACAAGGCAATGCAAGTTGTAACGTGAAGAAGCTCGCAAGCGGTTTACAGTGGAGCGTGCACTAATCCGGCCATGTCCAACGCTGTGCATCTCTCTTTGCTGCGCTTCGGGTGGCAGCAGAAAAAGTGAGCGGGAATTCCAAGATAACGCAGTGCGAATGACCTCACTTCAAAGCCTAATTAGTGCCCGCCCACATCTCTCCGCGTTGGTGCTGTGGAGGCAGGGCTGCCGAAGCTTCCCGACGCCCAACTCACGTCACTGACGCTTGGCGTGAGCGGCAAAGCCCTGCACGCAAAAATATTTCAAAAATCTTTAAAAAAAAATCAATTAAGAGAATGATTGGCTTTTACTGACATTCCTAAGGCAGGTGTTGGCTCTAGCCGTGCGTAGAACGCTCGCTGGCTATGATATTAGTATAACTAATGCTGAATAGATTGCCCCTGACCCAAGGGTGACAGTTAAGGTAGCCAACCTCCATTGTCCGTCCAAGCCTCGATATGCAGTGCAGTACCACCTAATCATGAGCTACACTGCAGCCCTCCGTCGACGAGTCGTTGGCGTACAAAGCTGCGCTCCTCCTTCTCTCACTGTGAAAACCCCACCCAGATTCACCCTCGCTCCGAGACTCTTCTTCAGCGATTCAACCCACCCATTCACGCGCGGGCAATGTCAACCCAGCCGAAAGTCTTCCCGACGGTCGGTTTCGAGACCCTCCCAATAGATAAGCCGATAGAAGAGGAGAATTTGTCCAACTACAAGGCTGAGCGGTACTACGCTGCCCATATCGGTCAAGTCCTGCACGGCAGGTATCAGATCGTCGGCAAACTAGGCTTCGGCGGAGGATCGACTGTCTGGGCATGTCGTGATCTCAAGTTCGTATGCATCCATCACAGGATCATTTCGAAGCTACTGAACTTAGCCAACTGTTTCACCAAGAAGACAGGCTATTAACGTTAAAGATCTGTACAACCGGCGAACATAGCACTAGAGACGCACTGCAGGAGATTGCGATTTCGAATCACATCAAGTCCATAGACGCTCCGGATCATCCCGGCAAACAGCGACTCCGCGTGGTGCTGAACAACTTCGAGGTTGAGGGGTTGAACGGCAACTGCCACCATTGCCTTGTATTCGCCCCGCTCGGTCAACCCTTGACTAAATTTCGCCGGGTTTTCCCTGAAAACGCACTCGACCCGGACGGATTGCGATTTACCTTGCTTTGGGTCATCACGGGTCTAGACTTCCTCCACCAAGCCGGCGTAGTTCACACTGGTACCATTGGACCAACCTTTTTTCCAAACCATCATGGCTAACATCACTTAACGCAGACCTGTCACCGAACAACATCCTTGTCAGTTTCAATCCTGGGGAGGAGCTCGTGTTCAAGCAGATCGAAGCCCTCGAGCTAGCAAACCCGACGCCTCGAAGAGTTTTACCGGACCGCTCCATCTGCCTCTCGTACGAACTTGGCATTACACACGGCCCAGCAGTGATTACTGACTTCGGTGCTGCTCGTCTTGGAGATCCAGTAAATGACGAGAAGCATTCGGGAGATGTGATGCCAGGCATATATCGGGCCCCAGAGATCGTCATGTGAGCGGACTGGGATTCAAAGATTGACATATGGTCCCTTGGAGTCATGGTGCGTTGATCTTATACCGCGCCATTGTAAATAAACTCGGTGGTACAGACGGCTAAAACTATTCCAGGTCTGGGATCTCTTCGAGGGTGGTCCACTCTTCCGCGCTGTTAGCGCTAACAACCTAGATGACGAACTTCATCTCGCAGAGATGGTGTATCGTTGTTAGGTTTGCCACACAAGAAGTTTCTTGAGAGGCATATCAAGTCGCGGCAGTTTTGGGACTCTGAGGGTGAGTTCCACTTCATGCCAGAGTGTCCCATCTTGAGCTCTTCACAGGGACCTGGATCGCCTCGATCCCCATTCCGGACCAGTCTCTTGAGAGTCGCGAGATAAAATTGAAAGGCGAAGAAAAGCAGCGGCTTCTGGATTTCATGCGAAAAGTCTTATGCTGGCTGCCGGAAGACCGCAAGACGGCTGAACAGCTTTACGATGACGCATTTCTCAATGGTTACGAACGGCATGAGAGTGATGCAGCTCTGGATCAGATATCCTAGGTAGTAACCTGGATGGGCGAGTCGCATCAACTTCTCTATGCGACATTGCTTCAATTTGACGGTGCAATGCTTTGAAGCTTTCTAAAGGTGTCGACTATTTGAGTTGGAGGGTGTGTAGATATATGCATATCCAGACCCATGCCGCCGCCACATGACACTTGGTAGTCCCCGAAATTGTTCTCTCGATGCGGTCCATTATGTATCAATTGAGGAATAAACACGGACTCATGAATTTTGGCCTCTGATGCCGTATGATCTAGTGTATTGATCTGGCTGTGGTTGAGGTAGTGAACAGATTACATCTTGGTACCCCGCTCGAGTTCAAGGACTACCGCCACTTAGGCCCTGATTCCGCGAGTAACTCTATTTAGAATACCTTTAATATTTTTAACTAATGAACTGCAAGGAGCGCAACGTTTAGTTGCACTATGTATCACATAAATTGGCCGCTGAAACCTCCCCATCTTGTCACGTTGGAGCAGTACCCAGCATCAGCAGGTGCCATACAGATGGGACCATCTGCAGAAATGGAATAAGCGAAACCAAAAAAAGTCCCTTTGTGCCTGTTTCGACTTCAAAGTGCTATTCGCGGTCGACGTCCACCCTGGGTTTAAAGATCTGCATCGCGTACAATCCTCGAAGCAGCAGCTGAACCGATCAAGAGGACCCCGTCACCGGTTCCCCTCGGGGGTTTTCAGCCCGCCGCAATCTCCTGCTTGTCCAGGCTGGCCAACTGATTAGGGCCGAGTGGCCTGTTCATGTCAGGGGACATTGGGACGGTGCCGATCGTTCGGCGTGTCGCTGTGTTTCACATCTACTTGGTTGCCTTGCGTCGGACCAGGAAACTGCGCTCGGCGGGCGACCCTGAGCCTGGTGCTGACGGTCAAGTACATGGTGAATCAAGTAGACGCAGCGCATCACTTGATGTATTCAAGTTTACTGTAGTTTGCCTTTGCTCGGCGGATGACGTGATACAAGAAGCTGTAAGCGTGCGAAACGCTATACTGTATCAATGTCCGTATTTAATGAGCAGCAGCCAGAGCATCATGGCGAGGAATGGAATTTGAACTAAACATAGGACGACATATCCGCGGTACACTGCACAACCCAGACACTCGGCGAGCTTTGTTACTATCCTTTCAAAGACCAATATAAAACATGTCTTGTTCAGGGGAGGACGAATCTGAGACTGATAGTGACCCATCTAGAACAGGTCAAGCCAACATGGCCTACCTCAAATCGTGTGAAGGGGAACAGCCTTGTAAGACGCTTATGCCCACTGCGCGCCTTTCAATATACCTCACACCACAACCGCGAAATTTGTACAGCAATATGTGTAAATGAGGAGAGAAACTGCCAGTACAGGCACATAATTCGATGGCCTTGCGGTCGCGCCGTCCTTTGCATCCGTGCCGGCTGGCTCACCCGACCAAGGGTATACGGCAATCCGCGGACCTGGTCATGATTGGTCGGACCCTGACATCAGACGGTTGTTTTTTTACTCATTTGATTGCTCCTTCAGCTGCTTCCCAAATGACATTGTGGAGAAGCCCCTAATCTTTCAGTTGCATCAGTCAAAAAAGCGACGTTGACAGCTTGCAGCGCCAGCCACTCATTGCCTAAACGGGCAAGTGCTTCTATACGTGATGCCGCCCATCACACGACGAGCACAATCTGAGACGGGTGGGCGCTGGGTCCAAAATGTATGGAACATCAGATGTTTAACGTCTCTTGCCCAAAGTCCGCCCAGCTGATGCAGCTTTATAGTTGGCAAGTCGGAAATTACGTCTATCGGGCTGGTGCGGCGGGCACAACGACATCTCTAACACGCTGAGCAACGGGCCGCTGCCAATGAGCTTGACAATGTAAGTGACGACGATCCGCGCACTTTCATGTCATCTCATCAATGTCATCTCATCAATGTCATCTCACCATGAACCGCACGCATGCTCATGTAAAAATGTCATGTTTTCACAGCCATGATGGAGGCCTTTGTAGCATCGAGTGGCTCACGGCGACAGACGAGATAGATATAAAGCCAGCCTATACTCTGGACAATCGTGACTGTTTTCTTCCCATCAACCATCCAAACATATCTTCAGCTTCTATTCCTTTCCATCTTTGTCATTTTCTGTAAATACTTTTCCTTCTTTGCACATTTATCGGCACATTTCTTTGCCCATTTATACATATATATACCCGCACACTTACAAACGTTTATACCATCTTCATATTCATCATGCGTTCAGCTGCTTTCACTACTCTCGCTGCCCTCACAGCTTCCGTTTCTGCAGCACCCCAGACTGTCATAACTCGTGCGGAAACTGGAGCTCAGAACGTCGTCTTTTGGGGCCAGAACGGCGGCGGCGTTGTCGAAAACAACGACCTGGCCACCTACTGCACCAAGTCTACCGGCATCGACATTGTCGTACTTTCTTTCCTGTACCAGTATGGCAACGGCAACAAGATTGCCGGTGGAACTATTGGCCAGTCATGCTCCATTGACACCTCTGGCCAAGGCCAGAATTGCGACGCTCTGGCCAAGGCCATCGATACCTGCAAGACCAACGGCGTCAAAGTCATAATGTCTCTCGGCGGTGCTGCAGGCGCCTACTCGCTGTCCTCCAAGGAAGAGGCCGAGGCCATTGGCCAGAACCTATGGGAGGCCTACGGCAACCTCAATGGCGAAAACGGCAGCGTCCCCCGCCCCTTTGGAAAGACCTTTGTCAACGGCTGGGACTTTGACATTGAGAGCAACCGCGGAAACAATTTCTACTCGGACATGATTGCCAAGCTGCGCGGAAACTTTGCCTCGGACTCGTCCAACCAGTACTTCATCACCGGCGCTCCCCAGTGCCCCATCCCGGAGCCCAACATGAACGAAATGATCACCAAGGCGCAGTTTGACTACCTCTGGGTACAGTTCTACAACAACCCTGGCTGCTCCGTGGACGGCACCATCAACTTTGACGACTGGAAGAAGAACATTGCCAATACGCCCTCGGCCAAGGCCAAGATCTTCATCGGTGTCCCTGCCTCTCCGCTCGGCGCTACCGGTACCCAGAGTGGCGCCAAGTATTATCTCGGACCTACGAAGCTCGCTTCTCTCGTCGGCCAGCACAAGTCCGACTCGGCCTTTGGCGGCGTCATGATGTGGGCTGCGGGCTTCTCAGATGCCAACGTCAATAACGGCTGCACTTATGCGCAGGAGGCCAAACGTATCCTGGAAACCGGCTCCGCATGCTAGAGGGTGTGATTCGTGGAAGCGACGGGTGAAAGGTTGGCTTCACTCGATAGTCGCGTGGCACTTGCCTTTCGGTACCATACTATGGCTCAATTTATCGTATATAACTATATCATAGAGAAATTGACATTCTTCCATTGCATAAAGTAGTAGATTCGAGAAGTAGGATGCTTAGACAACGAAAAAAGTTCTATCAGCCATTCGAAGGCATGACCGAAGGATCCCCCAAAGTAAAGGAACGTCTACCCGGATGTGTGAACATTCAGGCTCTGCTTTATCGTGTATTACCTCCAATTTTAGAAGGAAAGACGACGGATAATGAATTTTTCAACTGTAAGGAGATTGAGGGGCTCAAGTTCAAAGTACACTGTTGGAGGCCCAAGGAGTAAGCTACGATACGGATCGCCGGGTTCTTTGGTGTTGATGCTAATGGTTGTTAGTTCCATCAGTACTAGACAGGTGTAATAATGTACTTGTTAAAGGGAAGATATAGAAGTGAGTCCACGCTGCTGCTATCTAAGGCGTCGAGCCTGCTGCCTCTATTCCAACAGATACAATCACCAAATAATATTGGAGATGGGCACTGAAGGGGATGGGTGCTCATTTGGCCTCTTTCTATTGTTGGCACATAAAATGGAACGGCATCGATACATTCTTAAAGCAAAACAATATGTATCTGAATATCAGCTCGCGGCATCTCTGTTTACTCTATCGAGGGAATACTCTTCAGTGGCTGGGAGAGCGCCTGTGAGACTGGAGCTAGACATCGGCCGACCATTACACTGAGCTCCATCATTATCGCAGGCAAACGGTAATGATAGAATCGATTTCTATCACACTGTCATAAAGCTATTTACTTGAGTAGTGATGGTACATTTAAAGTCCAAGATGGAGGCGATGCGGTTCATCCGAAACTCTGCGGCGACATGATCCAGCACATCGGATGCCCTGATTGAGGGTTTCCGTCGGCGTCGTTGTTCTATATCCGGGTCTGAATTGCTTTCCGCGCACAAAAAGCCCCAATTTCGAATAAATTACTTATTTCTATCTGGGAAGCTGTTACTTTGTGGGTTCCATGGTCATCGCTATGGGCAACACAAAATGAACTCATGACACAAATTTTATAAGCCGTCTGTCTCGCCGACTAAATGAAAGCGAAAACACGAGGATTGGTAAGAATCCAAAAGCTCGACCGTAAGTTTCAAGTTGCAGAAACAAAACGAGACCGTCGTTCTGGTGGATGATATACTTTCGCCACCCTATGCAAGAGAGGATAGGGGCAGTCTTGTGCATGACTTGGCCCTATTCAGACGTACTGCGTGACTGCAGCCTGATTCCCAAACTAAAGTCAGGCTATTGGTCAATTAAATTGACAGAGCTGCATGTCTGAAGAGCAAGTCGAAGCTTGTCGATAGGCAGTTCGGTACCGAGGGGTCAGTTTTAGAGTTTATGCAGTATCCTTTTACAATCATACGACTTTCATTATACACACACCACGGCCTGTGCGTATGTGGCTAATATGGAGATTACGATATCGAGATGGAGATAAATTGCTAGTTTGACATTAGAAGCTCAGCTTAGAGACAATCGTTGCACGGCACATACAGGCCGTATGATGCCATTGTCAACTTATAGACTCACCCTGTGAGCCTCTCGACATGAAGAATAGAAGAGGGAGAGCTGGATTCAAGTGGCTTTCTGCTGAATGGGGAGACTTGTATATTTCATTGAAACGTGCCTAAAACAACGAATATTCCGAATAAGACTCCTGAGATGGCACATGGAAAGCGTGAGCCGCGGAATAGGCTGTGGTCCATGGATGAAGCGCGCCCCAGAGCCCGCGAAACGAGTGCTCACAGCCTCAGCCTTGCCTCAGTGGAAACGGAAAGGAAGGGAATACTAATATCGCTCAGTGCCAAGTCTGTACGGAGCACCTTCAAAGGCGAAATGATTTAAAATTCCGAGCCCGTGCGCGTGACAGGCATCACCAAAACTCTAACCCCAATGTGACGTGTCGCAGCAGGCTCGAATCACAATGATTGCATTGCCACTCAAATAATTTCAGAATTGAACGAATCAAGAAGATCCTTATTTTCGGAAGTTTATGTAACGGCCCGGTTCCCCCACGTTTCTGTCCCGCCAGTTCCTCGCTTCTGCTCGAGAGAGGGGCCATGCAGCATTCGCTGATGGCGCAAGTCCTATTGTGATTGATAGAGAAGTGTATACAGCGCTGACAAAAAATTGGCGCGTCCACTTTGGTTGTAGCCCGCGAGGATCTCGAAAGGAGCCTACGGATAGCAAGTCCACTCAACATCGCTGTAAAACTAAACCCCCACGACACACTGAACATCAACGACGACGGACGACCAAAGCGCGGGCCAGGCGCAATACCCAAGTCTCTCATTACAGAGCAGAGCATGTCGCTCAGCGAATCTTAATCGTCCGAACTTTTTTGGCTTTGACGAAGAACAGTTTCTCCAACCTCGTGTTTAGGCATGGTGCTGGCCTCGTGTTGCGTGGTCCGTGAATGCCAATGACTCTGCGGCAGATACACGTGGCAACCAAAGAGCACATTTTGCATGGCAGGCTGTCATGGAGCTTGTATCATAATAGTCCGCTTAGTATATTTCTTTATAATCACCGAGAAGATTTCGAAGTGATTATGTGCATGGTGGTGGTGCATCTGGCCCGACCAACTCCCCCACCGGGCTGTAACTATGCATCGCGTAATTCGTACCGCTCCGGCCGAGCCGCAGGACATTCGTTGTAGAAAATGGAGACATGGCAAGAGCGGAAATATTGGTAATTGAGTTTGGGACCGAGGTGAGCAGTTTCTGTGTCAGCGTGGAAAGCACCTTGATGAGAAATGCGTCATATTTTCTTTCTTCGCTTGCTTTGTATTCGTGCTCCAGTTCTTGCACGGCGTTGGACTTGGATCTCGACGAGGGGGATGCCAAGCAGATTTGAGGTTGTTGCGGGTGTGTTGGTCCGGGAGGGGCGGACTCGCCAAGGAAAGGACAAAGTACAGGAGCCAGTAGAGGAGGAAGATGCCAAAGATGAGAAGTAACAAGGGCTCTCGACAATAGCTCTGGACTTGCGAGTCTGGTTCGAAGCAGGACAAAAAAAAAAAAACGGAAATACTCATAGCCAGCAGCACAGAGCCCACGAGTACCACCAAAAATCTAAACGCCGCAGGCGCCGCGAGCTGGTGGCTCTCATCGTGGTTCAAAGTTCAAACAACAAGTACAAAAACTCACTAGTTAGTGTGGACTGACCTGACGCTAAACGGGACACATACCGCCGAGTGATTAAGTGCCTTTTCATAATTCTGGGGCATTCTACAGATTAGGACCAGCTGGAGACAACTTGTCAAGATAGGGCGCGCCAACACTCTGTCGTTGGACGGGCTGCTTACAAAACAGGAGGCGTGCGCATTAGAAAGCCTTGGGGATTGTGCATTCTAACGCTGCGCAAAGCTTCTTTTTTCTTGTCTGAAATCCTATATTTCCCTCTTGTGAAACCCAAGCAGACATGATCAAAGCCCGCAAAGCCACCTTGGCCGACGCTGCCGATATTATCCGCATTGGTCGCGACGTTTTCTCCGCCACCTTTGGCCACTCGGTCCCAGAACCTGAGCTCCTGGCCTACCTAGATTCTGCATATACGGAGCCGCTTATCTCCGCCGAGCTAGAGGATGCCACTAAAGATATTCTTGTGGCAGTCCATCATCACCGCCAGTTACAGGACGTGGGCTCAGACCCTACCAGCGCCGCGTCAAGCAGCAGTAACAGCAACAGCAGCAGCAGCAGCAGCAGCAGCAGCAGCACACCCGACGACGGTGTGGTTGTCGGGTTCGCGCAGCTGACACGGGGCTCCTCGTCAGCAGAGCCGTGCGTTGCCAAGCTTGCCCATGCCGGCTCATCAGTTGAGTTGCAGCGGCTTTATGTTGACCTGTCATATCATGGCATGGGGATCGGCAGTCGGCTGGCGGGTGCCATTGAGGATATTGCTCGCAACGAAGGGTTCACGCACATGTGGCTTGGCGTATGGGAAGAAAATCGAGCAGCCGCCCGTGTGTATGCCAAGCTAGGCTACTCAGGTATTGGGTTTCATGATTTTGTGGTGGGAAGCATCGTTCAGCGCGATGACATTCTGATGAAGCAACTATAAATTCATCTCCATCAGGCATTGCACAGAGCACGCTGCAAGTTGAAGTTGGTTTTGGAGGACGGACACTTTCATTTCAACCAAAAAAAAAAAAAGAGGTCTATATACGGGCTGCGAACGACTGCCGAGACATGGGTAGCGGAGATTTTGCATCTTCCCAGCCCATCAATGCAGGAAAGAAAGACGAGGAGCCATAATTATGTACCGAAGCATCGGAAGCCAATAGACAGTAGCCTAGCCCAGCGGAATGCGGCAAGCAGGGGGTGCCACATGCAACGGCTTCTGCATGAAATTGACTGAGGAAGGGGGTCCAGCACAGACCGGGCCGCGGACAAGAGCGATCCAAGGCACGCCCGGGAATAGTTACCAATGTATGACAGACATGACATGTCAAGAATATTTGCAATTTCCATCTTCGGACCGCGACGTTGGCACAAAGAAGCCCTAGACTCCAATAAGACAGCCGTGATATAGACTAAAGAAGTTTTAAGTTTTTTCGGCATTACTCCCTCGCCTGCATTCTTTTCCCATGAATCACGGGTCTGTGGGTTCTGCACGGAGCGCATGCAAGGGAGACTACGATTAAAGTTTGACAGGCTTCTTTAGACTCTTCTTTGCCACTACGATGGCTGGTGCTTTTTTTGCAACAATGACCATTGTTAGGGCGAATGCAAATCTCCCCTCCCCCGTCTTTTCTCGGTCCAGTTTTCACATAATCAATTGGTCCTGCGCGGTCAGTTCACAGTCATGCTGCTTGAGACGATTTCCTTTGATCCGAGTTGCTGGTACCGTGCTTTGCCGTGGATTCGCACATTACGTGAGTCTATAGTCTTAGGAAATATCCTTTCCGCCGTCGTGGTATTCTCTGAGTCAGTTGTCTGCGTCAGAGCATATGACAATACTGGTGCAGTTTCTGAAGCGCCGAGTCTATTGTTTAGAATGGCGGGGGAACGTTGCATTCTGAGAAATAAGAGTCTTGGCCGACAATTATGCACTCAACACACCTAGCCTCTAGCCTTGAGTGAGATAGAGTCGTGCATACGGTCACGTAATAGAGGCACCGACGAGTCCAAGATTATGAAGAGTCAATTATAGATATTTGCTTCAAAGAAAGAACAGGGGTATCATGGGTCCAATCTCAAATGCATGGTTCCATCGGGAATCTCGCATTCAAGGCAATGCGCAAAGTTCAAGTTCTATACCGTGGTAAAACCAGAAAGGACAGATGCCCGAATATGAAAGAAATATGCAGAAAACAGAAAACACATCCCCTTGCCGGAATGTCATGTATGAAGAGAAGGTATAACAGTCATGTCTCGTAAAATAATTCCATCTGAGGTCTGGATTTGCATTCCAGGTCCAGCATTCGACAGTTGATGCGCGATACTACGCATCTTGCCAGCTCTTGATTGTGTAAGAGGCTGATGATAGTCGAGCCCTGTACTGCTCGCCGTCACCTGTTCGGCTACCCGCCTCGTCGTTCTTCGTCTGCAACCGAGTCTTACGAAGAAGAGTGAACCAAGAACGCATCCCTATCTCGCCTAGCTTTGTCGTCATGGTTGTGTCATGTATCGCGAGCCTTGGCAGACGTGGGGGTCAATGGTAGGCTGAGGTATAGTAGGCTGAGGTGAGAGTGCAGGCTTTCGTCGCTGATAGGTTTCGAAGGCGACGTAGCCAGAAGCCCAGGATTTTGAGAGAGTAAAACAAACAGATATGCCAATACCTGAGATTTTTGCTTTCATGTGCTACCGGCAAAGCGGTAATCCTGGCCATCTGCGTGGGGTGGCTGATGTTCCGTGGGGTTGAGCCACGGCGAGCGCAACGTTGCGATCCAAAGCCGAACCGACAAGGGGTCAAGTTGGGTAGTAGAAATTTTGCGCGCATGTAGTAGATGATGAGATGAGGCAGGGCCAGAAGTCGGCTGGCTTTTGATGACGCCGCCCATTGGGGGGGCGGCGTGTTGGGTGGCGCCATGAGCGGGTAGGTGGCGTTGTCCGCCATCATCAGCGTCAACGGTTGGCGCATGTGTCAAAGTTAGGCTTTGGTGCTGTTCCAGTAACGGGCGCGAGCAGCGACAGCCGTCTTGTCCCCGTTGAATCGATGCTGGAAATAGTTGAAGACGGAAAACTCATCGCGCGTCATGACGTAGTCGTCAGGCTGGGCTTGAATTTTGTTCCAGATGCTGGCGATGGCTTGGTCGAGAATCTTGCTAACGGTAGGATCAGAGGCGCCTGCAGGGCTCTCGCGAGCAATCTCGAGAGCCTGGGACACGTCAGACATGACGGGTGAGGAGCCCATCTTCAAAGAGAAGGCGGGGCTAGAGCTGACGCCGGCAACGAGGGAAGCAGGGTCGGGCAGACGGTGAGGCATGTTGGTGACGTTGCTGTCGTAGGGAGGAGTGAGTGAATGTAGAGAGGCTGCGTCACTGTTACTGAGTAAAGTGCAAGAATGTCGAGGAGAAGAAATGTGAGGATCTTGCGCTTCAAGAAGAGAGATGGACAGTTGACATGGTTTCACGCCGAATCGAGGCAGCGAGGGCATGTACTATTATATATGTACGGCTTGGAGAGAACTCGCACCGGTCTCGGGAGTGGGATGGAGGAGGGAGTGTAAGCAAGCGGGCGTGGATATGGGTGGACTAGGGGCGTGAGGGTGTATTAACAGAGTCGTTCCTGAAGGCAGTGGACTTGCAGTGGACTTGTACAGATTACTGAGAATGCTTAGTAGAGTACTCCGTACTTTGAGTACCTGTAAGTTGGGGGATGAAAGCAAGGGACCCGCGCGGCGCCCTGGCGGTGGAGAAGGGGGTGGGAAGGTTTGCGAGGACAGGCGTGCAAGCTGTCTTTTTTGGTTTCCAACTAACTAGCTTTCTGCTCTGAAAAAGCAAGAAACAAAAGTTGGTTCCAGCGATCAAAACTGTGGGTGCTGGCCAAGGCACTCGAACATTCAGGGGATCCTCTTGATGGTGGGCGACTATTCAGCGCCAAATGTGTGTTGGTACAGTCGTACTGCTAATAAAATCATGAGTTGCTTTTGCTGGCAAGGCCTCGTTTTAGTCCCGAGTGCTAGCCCTCTTTTGTGCTTTTGGTCCGACAATCCGGCTCAAGGATGGATGATGGCGTGCAGGGCGGCCGAAATGTGACATGTACAAGAAGGGTGCTGAAAGCTGGGATACAGCCCAACTGTGACAGGATCGTTTGCTTGTGGCTTGCGCATTTCTGTCTCTGTGTGCCAGTAATAAGGTTGCTGGGGGGCGGCTTGGTGGGAGCCTCTGCAGCGTCAAGCTGGCGCAAGTGGGCTGTTCTGAGCGGTGTGTGTGTGTGCGAGACTCGCAGTGGGATGATGAGTGAGGCCAAGATGTGAGAGGTGTCAATAGGTTAAGTCGTTGACTCGTAACGGGAAAGATACGTCGGGGATAACAATAGGCAAAGGGGGGTGGGTGGACGCTTAATCTTGCTCAGCCTGTTTACAGAGTTTACGGAGTTTACAAAGTACGCAATACAGCAAGCACAAGCTCCCTCTGACACAACTCTAATTTCAGAAGATGGGCTTGTTCGCATCAAGTATTATTGTCTATTGTCGATACACACACACACAACGCCATCACTAACTAACTAGTAAACGAGACCAAAGTCTAACGGCTGGGCCCAGAAAAGGACGAGGAAGGGGGCAAGTACCAACAGTGGCCCAGTGGCACGCACAACGGCGAGAACGGCAAATACGCTTTCTTCCTTGGTGTGTGTTTGGCCACATGGTTCACTTGGTACAAACTGACTTTACCATGGAAGCCATCCCACGAATCAGGACGCTGCATATCCCACCAGTCCTTGCTTTCAAAAGTTTGCTTTCTTTTTTGCCTCTCAACTGGGTCAGAACAGGCTTTGTGCTAGTCAAGCAATAAGGAAAGCTTATTGCGGTCAGCGACGAGAAAACAGCGGGCGGGCGGGCGAGCAGCAAGCGGAGCGCCTGGGATCCGAGAAAGCTTGTCATTACGGATTACAAGTTGTCCCTTTGCTCTTTTGTCTTGTTGCACCAGTATGCTGTCGCCATTCAAGTTCAGCCGCATACTCATGCCTGACTTGTCCTAGCTCTTCCTCCAAAGGCGCGTCGGGGAACTAAATAATAGACAGCGAACTAACTAACAACAAATACTTGTGCGCCCGCTGTTGAGTGCTACATTATTCGATTACGTCAACCCGGCTCGGGCCAGGTCTCAATAGCATTGACAATGGTAAATTGAAAGCATTCATAGGACATGCACTCTCCCTGTTTTTTGTGGCCGCTCTATTATTGAACATGGACTTTAATAACTACCGAGAAGCGCGGCCTGAGTGCCAGGTGCGTGGCACACCAAGTGCCAAGCTTGGCCAAAGTCTATACAAAATTGAGCATGCAGAAGACCATCTAGAACGCATGAGAATGCGACAACAAGCAAATACATGAGCTCACGACTCCACACAGTCTCACATTTTTGACGTAATAAATGAGAACTTTGGCGCCTGCGCGTCGAATGCACAACCCGCGTTATATTGGGCAAAGTCTCACTCGTCAGCCATGGGCCACGGCAAGGCTACCAATAAATTGCAGAAAAAGCAGAAAAAGCAGAAAAAGCACGGCACATGCAAAGAGAGAGCCGTTCTGGTTCCGGGGGAGCACTGCCGCCGCGATTTCGCCGCGCGGCGAAATATGCTCTACTCGGTACCAACGGAGACAACCCGAAAGCTTACCCCTTTCCTCATTTCAATACACAAAGCAAGCAAGAGAAACAGCATCCCCAAAATTCAGAGTTCAACGGTGGTTCCTTCACTTTCAAGCATTTCACTGGAACGAGGAGCACAGCATAATAATAGAGGAGGTCAGGAGAGATGGAGAGACCCAGCTACTGCGGCCTGAATCGAGACTAAAAGGTATTCTTTGCGAGCTTCCATGGGCCTTCTAATTTCCAGTGGCCCCAGCGCTCCTTTATGCTCACGTCGCTCACCTAGCCCTATTTCAAGGCGCTACAGCCCACTGACCACACCGGCCTAGTCCGCTCCTCCACACCGAAACGTAAAGCAGCACATGTTCTAGATCATCTTTACTCGCTGATGTTTGGGACACCAAACGCTAGTTAATACCAGTAACTAACAATTTACTGCGCGAGCCTTGACCGCTGCCAACGCCGAAGCGCTTCGGAGAATTGAGCTCCCCGCAAGAATCCAATCATCGTCTTACACAACACCGTTCTCGTTGCCAACTTTTTTGCGTGGTTTTCCCTACGACGATCAAAAGACTTTAAAGCCATGACTCTTGCACAACTTTAATGTGTTGTTGTAACTTGGACACGCTCACACGACAAATTGCGGTAAGCAGTACAATGACATTGCAGTGTATTGACACGCAGTCCAATGACACGACAGTACAATGACAAACAGTTCAATGACACAGTACTCTCGCATCGGCTTTTGTCTCGTGTCGGTAATCTGCAACTTTCAGCACGTCGTGTACGGAGTAGTATTTCGACTGCTTCAAAGACAGTCAGTGTTATGTCTGTCCTGCCGCCAATCTTGCCCTCAAGAACTCCTCAAGGTCGAAGACGCTGGGACTAGTTGATCGCCACAAGAACACAAGAAGATACTCTATTAGCTGTTACCGTTTTAGTTCAGATAATGTCGATCTACGACTGTCGCCATCTAACAACCATTGAGGCCCAAGAAGCCGTACCACCTCCCGCCTACGCTAGCATAATTTTGCCCCGTTGCCTGAAATCTACCCTTGTCTTCTTGAATCGTGCATCAAAAGGTTTTCCGCCCACACCCCCTCGTCTCTGATCGGCTCCAATCCCAGCACCCTGGTTCATCTCAACGGCCGTCTGGCAAAGCCGCCGCTTCACAGAAATTCGGAAAGAATTCGGCATCGCGGCCCCCCCGTCGCAAGAGGAATAGAGCCCGCAAGAACTTTAGAGTTTGCGTCCGACCCGCCGTCTTGTGCTTAGCAAAGCCGAGGAGGGGGGGGGGGGGGGGCAAGATTGTAAAATTCCACTTTCCATTTACTCAAAACAAACAATCAGTTGTGGCATTATCCCGTTTCAGGATCTTGGGGCTAAAAATGCAGGCAGAATGGCCCGAACTGGACACATTGAGGAGATTGAGTCTCCAGCAGGGATCGAGGCCTGCAATATCGGCGGCCCAAAAATGACACTGCCAAGATGAAATCTACAACTACTTATTACATTCCCGGCTCGGCAACTGCTGCATACATTGACTTGAAATTTGCACATTATTCCCTGCAATGCGTTGGGCCGGCCGTGGATCTCAATGAGGGGCAGTGACATACATATCCACGGTCCTCAAAAGCCCACCCACAATATAAACCAACGCTGGTGCATTTGATTTCTTTAATTAGACACGAATACGGCAGAAACAGCATGTCACTGAATATTGCAATGACACATGGCCTAATTTCACTGCCATCTTGTGTACGGAGTACCCGCCAAGAGATCAATCTCGCTCTCAGCCTCACCCATCTATCCAGGCTTGGCACCTCATCGCGCGCGGGGTTGGCTCGTATTACCAGGTGAACGGTTTACAGCCCGCAATTGCAGAATGACAAATTGTTTTTAATATGTCGAGATTAGGTCTGAAGCTTAACTGACATGCTCACATAGCCAACCAACTCTTCCAAACACTGTTTTCGCTCAGTCGCTCTGCTTTGGTGCATACGCCGCCTTGACCTCTCCGGAGCACCATGGTTCCGATGCAAGCCAATTTATGCGGATCGAGTTTACATGCATGAAATTGCTTGGATTGCCTCGTAGCGTTGTACTTTATTATTTTTATTTATTTATTTAATTATTCATTTTTTTACTCGGCCAACTTTACAACCTGCCAAGAGGAGCGTCAAAGACATTTCATAACTGCTAGTTGTAGTTGGACTCAAGAGCAACCGAGACAGTGACCCCCAACTATCTGAAGCTAGTTCGCGCCAGATTTCATCGCGGATCCAAACAGAGTTGCACTCTGTTTGGATAACGATCGCCGCGCTTGTTCCTTGCTCTTGAGATCGGTGAATCCAAACATTCGCAACCAAAACCTGATAGTTTCAACAAGCTCACAGATGATGCAGCGTGGAGCAACAGTCCTGCCGCCTGTTTTCCTGCAGACGCAAGGCTACATTGGTGTCTCTTTCCCCCCCTTGATATGGAGCCGAGTCGATCCATGTCCGGCCACCCGTCTTGGTGGCGTTCGGCCCTCTTTTCCTGATTTTACTGATTTTTGCATTTCCGGTCCGTCTCCTCACCCCGGGCATCAATCCATTTGCGTTGCAACATGACTGCTCGCCGACGACATGGATGCTACTGCTAGTTAATTATGAGCCACTACCATAAGTGTATCCCGCTGGCAAAACTCCTCCCGGCGTGCTGGTAAGCCCAGTTTCCCAATTAGCTCCGCTAGCTAGCGTTGTTTGTTCGTGAGTCCTCTGTACACTTTATCCGTTTTAGCGCGGACGCAGCCTACAATTTGTGAGGGGGCTAAATAAAGTACAAGAAACTAATTAGTACTCTAATCAATAAACGCCGCAATTCGTCCTCGGCAAAGTTCCACGCACGAGATACGACATGTCAGGACCTGACTTGAACTGATAAAGGGGATTCATAGGTAAACTGAAACCTATCAGGGGGTTTATAGTCAAAGTGTAGATCAGTTGCCGCGTTTTGAGTCCGGCAAAAAAAAAAAAAAAAGTAAAAAAAAAGTAAAAAAAAAAATTTGGGCAACGGCCCGAGCGAAACCGAGCGGCGATCGTCTGTTGTGACCCTTGCCGCAGAGGACGATTCGGGGTAGTTACAAAACTAAGAACAAGTGGCAATAATAATTGATAATAAAACCCCAAGCCCGAGCGATGTGAGTTGTAACTTGTTACCATCTTGCCCTTGATCCCCCGCAATTTGCCCTGACATATCTTCTCCCATTGCCCATTCTCAAATCGGCTTTTCTGCAACCTCTCTGGACTGGACCAAGACGTATACAACTATTTAGCGTTGCTGTTTCATTGCCAAGAGATTCGGCTACAGAGGCACCAGCCCATGACAAGAAGTGCGCCTTTTAGTTATTCGCAAACCATGCACGACTAATTTATCCCGCAATATTGGTCGGGCGTTAGAAGAGCTCAAATTCTCCGTAGCACCAGCCCTAAAATGGGAGTGAACTAGTTGCTACATCTGTATTTAGTTAGCAATTGCATCGTGGAGACTCGAGTTTGTCCACTCCGGGCTCATAATGAAAAAAAAATTAGCAATTCTTGCTGGGTCGCCCTTGATCCATCCGCACCCGTTTCGTAGCCTTGGGAGCTCGAATAGTCATTGGTTCTCTCGTTGGCGCCAGCGCCCTGATGAGAGATGGATGGCTTCGTGGGGACGCACGGCCTGCAGCAACTAGCGCTTCCATGTTGGCCCGATGTCTTGAGCTTCCAGCCTGTGCATTAGCGCCTGCGACAGGTAACTAATTCATCTGCGTCTCAAGGCTTGGTCTCTGATTTCAGGTGCAAAGGGGCGTGTTGCAACACACTCAGTCGAAAAGGTTCAGCCTACTGATATTTGAGCGTATTTGCAAGATTGTATTTACTTGGACCCTTTTTCTCTTCTTCTGCTCGTTCAATTCTTGCGCATTTCCTTGTCCGCGCCCGATGCCCTGCTATCAGATGAACCCTCGGCATAGACCCGTGCAGTCTAGTTGGTGGCTTGCTGCTAACCAGCTACCAAATGTATCGAACGATGCACTGAGAGTTGAAAGCCCACTTGCGAATTGTGATCAGCATATTGCAGTTTGGAGGAGGGACATTTTTTCGACTTGGCAAGGGTTCCTGGCCCTGCACTGCGAATCTCGTCCCCACGGAGCTGCGTTCCGAGAATGGAGAAGCCGACCGAAGAGTGAAGATTTCGGCAAGCATCTTCTCGCTAGCCAAGCGCATCCAGGCACAAAGTCAACCGAAGTTAGACCCTTGGGCTCGTGCTCTGAATGCGACGGGGCGGTGCCCAAGTCGGTTAGAACTTAGGAGTCCATGTTGCGTCTCTATTGTTCCAGGTCATTGTTCTCTAATTACTGACATGTCATATACTTGGTAGCATCAGCCAGTTGTGAGCTCGCATTTTTACCAATAAGCTGTTCTGACTGAACTTACTGATGCTACGTACGCGTATAGTTCGTAAAAAAAGTCAAACATCACCGATCCCTATCGTTGATTCAGCCTCTAGTTTTACACCGTTTTGCTGTTCTGCTTCTTCTATGATACAAGCATGTCCCCCACTGGATAGTGGCTCTTCTCCTCTTAGAAACGAGTTCGTCGAGTGCATGTGCACACCACTCATTGCCGAGTCCGTCGGCCGTTTCTGAGGCTCTTGTCCGACGCAGTGGCCCCCCATCTTTCTCGCTGACCCGGGTGTTCGGCTCAGCGTGGAGCTTTTTGTAATAGTAGTTCTAGCATCGGGAGCGTTGGTGATGCGATGCACCAGAAAATGACCAAGCTAGTCGCTGGTTGGAGCTTCCTCTCCCGCAATACCCGCAATACCAGTACCAAACTGCGCGGTTATGATGCCTGCTCTCAGGCACCACCCCCCATCGATTGTAGTTAGCGTCTTCTCTGTCAGTCTTGTGCCTCGCGAGGCGCCCCAGCTGGGAGGTTGGTATCCACAAAGTTCAAACTCTATTCGCTGGTGTGCTCAAAGCACCCTTGGAGTTTAGCTACACGATTTGATGACATTCGCGGCAAGAGAGTTTCTGACAGACGAACTCTTTTTTTCTTTCTTTTTTCTTACCTCCCCGTTCCCCACTCACCTCGACGTTGCCGGGCCAAGTACACGATTCTGGAAGAAGCTCTCGGGGGTAGCTCCCGTTAAGCTGAGAGGCTAGTACTTAGTTGACAGTCGCATTGTCGTAGTGACCCCAACCAAAGCTTGAATCCATATATGGTGACGATTGTCTTTTGAAAGTATCAGCGTCCGTAGATCGACACCAACGTCGGCCTCACATCCCTTCTGAGAAACCCTTGGCCGCCGTCGCTAACTCGGGCGTCTGCCGAGACACGACCAGCATAATCGCATGCTTTAATTCCATGGAGAAATTTGCTGTTTACAGGATTATACTTTCATGTTGCATCTGTACATGCTCAGCCGCTACCCAATTCGGCCATGTGGCGCCCTGTCAAATCTTCTCTCTCGAGCGGGGTTCTTACTGAGTCCATCGTGTGCTTGGGCGGATGGGTGCTTGTACTACTGTAATTAGCTGATTACTGCATTCTGCTGTGTACTTGACCCTGGCCAGTTCAATTGATCTTATCATATCTCTGGTCTGAAACATGTACAGCCTGGTTTAAAGTGAGTGTCATGAACGCTGGCGCAGAGCCCTGGTTCAGCAGAAGCCGCAAAATAAGGTTTTCCGAGTCGCAAGACAGTGCTCCGTAGCCCCTCGCTTATAACGAGTTGCTATACCCTCGAACATCTCAACATACCTTCTGTCAGTAATCCGTACTCCCCAGCTGCCGACATGCTTGCCCCTGCCTTTCATCTATATGCTGTTTCATCATGAAACGATCATGCCGCTCAATAAAGTTTACAAGATTCGGTGCATGTCATTTCTTGGCGATTGGATACTCACCGAACACCGTCCCGGTGAAATAACACGGAGCTGTTATTCTTGGCTCATAATGATAGTTTATATTGTATTGCTGCCGCAAGCTTGAACGTTATATGGCTCGTATTTTCACAGCTCGCGTGGCGAATATCGCGGCACCTTGCACAAACTTTACTTTTGTTTCGCGTTTCAATTAGCTAGCCGAGTCAGGCTTGCAACTACTAAGAATAGATTCTTTAGAGTCAATTTATCCGATGTGCGGACTTGTTGCTTTGTAGCCAGAAGGCGCAAGCATGACGATATGGATACGCTAGAGCTAACCGCGAGTATACCGGGCAGTAAAATAGGCTCTCGTTCTGCGTCAAGTGCTGGCCACATGATATTGATATCGTGTCGTATGTCGAGCTAGTCATGCAAACGACGAACCTTCTTGCTTAATGGTGTCGTTATAGCTTCAACATTGCAGTTTCAACAAATTGCGAGAGACAGTGCCCTTGAATCCTGGAGCCTCCATTTCCATCTGACAGGGTGGCATGAGCAAATATGACGGGGGCGGACGGGGCCGGAAACTTTATATCTCACAGCCTCACTCGAGTCACGATAACACAATTGCTTCAGTCATTTATTTGCCTTTCTTTTCCCGATTACAAATTGCGTCAAGGCACTGGCAGTCTGGCAATATAGGGAGGCGAACTTGCTATGCGGCGAATGCCCACCACCATAATATATTTTCGCATGCTGCTTCTTGGGCACTGGCGGCTGTCTGTAATGACTGATCACCACCAGACCGACTTCGTGATAAAAGCTTGGCGGCGGAAACTCTAAGCGCCCAGACCAGCTGACCACAATTCCAAACGGCGACTGAAAGGGAGAGCGCAATTGAAGAAAGCCAACCAACTAACAAACTAAAGAAATAATAGCGCGATGGATGATGTAATTGCTACAACGGGTGCTGAATTCTATTTAGTTTCTGGACTAACTACTAACTACAGCAAGCGTGGCCTAGCGGTCACCCCGTTTCAGCCAGCAACATGACGCTGATGGGGCACAAGAGCACCAGCTCCATGGGCCCAATCGAATGGCTACGTCTAGAAGAGGCTGGAGTGAAGTCAGGCTTGTGAGCTCACCAGATAGTACAAAGTACGGACAATTTGGTGCTTTGCATTAAGCCGATCAGCATTTCGAATATGACACACGCTTCGGCCTTTTATCGCTTGATATGTCTGTCCGTGTAGACGGAGCGCTCCCAATCAGCGCGCAAGTTGTTTTGTTGGCTGGCGATCAGCCAAAACTCTATTGACAGTCAATACTCAACGTAAAACTCGAACCTTTGCGAGAGTTTACAGGGGGAGCAACCTTTCTCGGCCGCCGCCGTCATCATCGGTCGTGGTGGCGTGCGCAGGGCCGGCCAATCACACGCATACTCCCAGGATAGGAAACTCGTACGGCTGTCAAGGTTTGGGACAAGGGCGGACCCTGAATAGGCCTGATGAATATTTAGGGCCAACGGAACAAGTGAGTTAATTGAGACTAGTCGGCCGACCGGCCCTCCGTGCAAAGTTGTCGGAACGATTTCCAACTGCGGGCGGACACACACACACACGCACGCACGCACATACATTAACATGCAACTAACTGGGTCGGCGGGACGCGGCTCTTGGTTTTCCCTATTCGGGGTTGTGTGCGCGGAATGTTGGCCCTGCGCGGTCTCGACTCCATCCATCGTTGTTCTCTTGTCTCCTGTCTCCATCGCCCGTTGAGAGTCGCGTCCGTGCCAAGGGAAGAGTAGACGGCCCGTCCTGGCATGAGTAAGTTCTTTGCATCTAGAATAGCAGTGGAAACTCTGCCGAAACTACTAGTACACCAAATAACACGATCAGAGGGGAGAATCAAGCCAGTCAGGCGGGAAGCGAAAAAATTGGAAAGAAAAAAAAACCGGTCTTCTTGGCGGCGGGGTCTGTACAGCCTCGTTGAATACCAGAGTCCAGTTCACGTCCCCCATGTATAGTTTATTTGTGGTTTTTGTCGTCACCTTGCACATGTACTGCCGAAAAGTCCACACAAAGACTCGAATCCGCGTGTACATGACAGACAGTATACACACTTGGAACTGCCAGGAAGCTCGACGGGTTGCGCGCTCACCCACAGTCATTGGCGTCCTGCAACGCCAAACTTTAATTGCCTGTGATGGCTGCAATAATGGTGTTTGCTTTCCGACATACGCCACTATGCTGGTCACTCAAACGATCCCTGCCCTTCTCGTTGCGCGCACCGGCGACCAGTCCAACCCGAACATGGACGTGGCGGCAACATGGCAACGAACAGTTCTAATAATCATAGAGGCCCGCCAGCTGCAAGTACAACGTTTATTTTGATCAAGTACTGATTACACCAAAGAGGTCTCTATAACTATAATTACACAAATGTAGTAAGTAGTGGCGCTGAGTCTATCCTGGTCTAGCTAAATCTACCCCCTTTCATACATGTAATATACAACAAATGATCAACTATTGCCCCTCGAACTCAAATCTACAGCCTCTGTTAGTCGCTTGGCTGCATACGATCGCTTAGCCTGGTAACATACTTGCAACCTCAAAATCTGCCCATTCCGAGAATGCCGCGCGAGGTACTCTGTCAATCTGTTTCCTGCTTGCCCCTCCCATCCCTCTGTGTCAAACCGTAGACATCCACATGGTAAACTTTAACCTGTACGGATTAATTATTCTCGAAATGCTGAGGGCTTGGCTAACCGTTGGTTGTGTGGAGACTAACACCCGCCGGCCGCAACGGTTGTCCCAACGGCGAGAGTCTTCGTTTGCAGGGCCATTGTGTCCGTAAATGCATCGCTTCTCGCGCTGGCCTGCGTAGATATTGAGGGTCTACAACACTTCAACACCCCTCATCAGACCCCATTTCTTCCGACGGCGGACCCGCAAGAGTGCATGCAGCATGCAGGACTTGGGAAAGAACCCGCAATCGGAAACCGCCGATTACGCTTTCTTCCCAATGTTCCAGCCCCATGAACGAAGCTTCTTGACAATCTTCGGCGTAAGCGCTGCTGTCAAGGGGACTCGCACAAAGATGAAACTCTTGTGAATGGCGTACGCAAGAGCCAACTGTGTCCCGAGACCTGCAAAAAAGAGCATGTTAGTGGCTTAGACCCCAGAATGCAGGCTGGGCTTCAAACGCCGCGTGGGGCTAGAAAGCCCACTTGTGACCTGACATTTTTGCAACAGACAACGAGATGGGTGACTTACTCGCTGCTTCGTTGTGGTGCTCCTGTGCCGTTTCGACGCCCCAGCTCATCATCTCCACCGTCTCGCTAACATCTCCATTGCCAAGAGCATCATTTTCCGTCTTCTTGACCGATTGCCAGTAATCGCGCCACTTTTGCCGAACTGATTCTGGAATGAATTTCGAAACGGTGGATACAACGGCGTGCTCGATTCGACCTACAATTTCGGCAAGAGTCATTCTGTCAGTCGCCCATCGATGGCGTGTTTGCATGGACCTTGTGTCGCAACATACCTATCGTGTCGGTACCTACAATGCGCACCAACAGGAAGCAAAAGGGAAAGTCTAGGACACTGAGCGCGAGGTACACACCAATAGCCGACTTGCCGTAATCCTTGAACAGCTTTTTCAGCCGTTTAGAAAGTGACAAGGGCTGTGGCTGTTCTCCCTTCGTGTTGTTGCGCCTCCAAGCGGAGAAGCGAAAACCTCTCCTCGATGCCGGCGCCCATTCAGATGCTGCCGCTCGCAATCCTATGGGCCGCAATGGGTGAAACGTTGTAGCAGAACGACGTGAGGCGCTAGATTGGGCCGAGCTCCGTCGAATGATGCTGCGCTGCGTCGTGTAGAGGCGTCGCCAAGCACCTTGTGAGGCGCCTGACGATGGCGCATTCATCATGTTCAAAGCTCGCTGAGCGGACCCAGAACCTTGTAGTAGAAACCGCAGCATGGTAGCGTGTAGGCCTTAACGTATTCGCAGATGATATCGCAAGGGTTCAAACGCCAGCGGCGTGTGTTGACCTTCAATGGTGCGCGGAGGTTCGATTTGGGAGCTACTCGGAGCTATCGGGGTCTCGCGGTCCGCAGATGGTCGGGTATTGCGGTCGTCCAGTATGTATGCGGGCGGCAGCCGCTTTGTCGGTGACTATGCGTGTATGTATAAGTTCAATTTCCTGGTTGGAGATGCCAATAATGCCGCATGATGCGCTTGATGGCTTCGGCTGTGCTTTCGCCCTGTTTTCGAAGCTGCCAGAAAATTGATGATGTCGTCCTTCGCCAAGGGTCTGGCGGGGCCTTGCCACTTTGGGAGCGTCACGTGGGAAAGAGCCAATGCCAGCACTTCACATCGGGGCATGACCTGCGCGTACTGAAAATAATCATGATAGCTCTGCTGCAAATGAAATCGTGATTCATGAAGGTGTGAATTGAGTCGGATTTGACTACATCATGAAATGTCAGCTGTTGTGGTGCGACAGCAGCAAGACGAGTCCCTGCACCGGAGCAAAATCGGCGTCTAAGTGAGCTGCCAAACGAGGCAGCAAACGGCGCTGCGCCGTGTTCGCAGCATGTTCCCATTTGATCAATTATTTTCGCTAAACAACGCTACTTAAATCCTTGGCAACCACAATGGGCTTGGCTGCATTTCGCTCCTTTGGTTAGGCGAGCATACAATGGCAAAGATCGCCAAGAGAAATGGTAAACGGCGTACATCGGCTCGCATGTTGAATGCAGAAAGACATCGCCAAAGCCTTCAAGCAATCTTTAGCTCTTCCAAGACCGGTAAGTGTCTATTCCTCTGGCCGCACAGTTGACGATCAACTGACTAGGTAGGCTGTTTATTAGATACAAATCATTCGGTCTCAATTCCTGCTTCAATATCTCTACAACATACTTCATCAGTTGTTACAACCATTCATCAAATTTTCCCGATGCACTCTTCATCTACCGCCGATCCCGCCTCTCTCGGACGCAGGCTGCACAGCGCTGGACCAAGACTCGTGCCAGCTGCCAGTCCTACCCGTCTTATCTTTTCGACCACCAATAAACGAATGACATCCTCTGTAGATATTGAAACAGAAAACTCTTTGAAGGACTCGGCACGAAGTTCGCTGTTGGCCTCTCCTATCCATGGCCTTTGTCCCAGCACTGGTTGTAAAGACGCCCTGTGCAGGAACACCACAGGAATGGACACGAATAAGGCAGCTGCTGACCTAAAAACCCCGAGTCCTATTGAGATTGACAATAAGACTACATCAATTCTAGCGCCTGAAGCTTCACCCAAGCCACAGCCACCCTCAGCCATGGCTCGACTTGCGACTTACACAGCTGGGAACTACAGCAGTACAACGAGCCGTAAGTGGGCTGGGGACGCAATTGAAGTCTCACAGAAGAGCAGAAGTCGTAAAGCGGTAAGATACGATAAATACACCCGAGCCCCCAAAACGAGGCTTGATACGGCCGGAGAGTCAACACTGATGCCCTGAACAGCTTACTACCATCGAGCTTCGCCTAGACGAGGGCGACATCCGAAGAAAAGTACAGACAGCCGTAGGGGGTAGTATCAAGAGAAAACCACCCCAATGTCCAAGTCGACCGATGCGCCTAGACCGAAGTACTGACAACCACATATTGCCTGTGCAGGTTGACAGTCGCCCAGGTTGGCCCCCAGTCTACGACCCCACGTACCCACGAGATCCATTCGCAGATGAAACAAGTTTCGAAGAGAACCTTTTTGATGGACTTTTATGCGAATGCCCGACAGGCTCCTCAACGCCCAAGTCAAGAATGTTAATGCCCCAACTGCGCAGGAATGGCGAGGGCTATGATGGCTGCTCCCACCAGTTTGCAATTGAGTCCGAAACTTTGTGTGCTGAGAAAACGAACAGAAAAATAGACATAGATGGCTCTTGCAAGGGGAAGACCGCCATTGAGTCTATACCCGGATATGGCCGCGTAAAGAAGCACCCTTCACCCAGTAAGAAGGCATTGGAAGACTTGGAAATGGCCTTGGCCATATACACCAAACTCAAGCCCTTGGAAGGTGGAGATGAAACTGATGAACTGGCCAAGGATGAGCGCGGAGCACTTTCAGCTGCAGACCACAACAAAGCAATGCGTCAAGACCGGAAATTCGCCGTCCCCGAGGTAGCGCATGGGATGGCCCATAGGCGTGCATACAGGATCCGGCACGGCTTGCCGTATCGGCCCACACTGAAAAACACTCAGGATATTGATGAGTTACGATGGTAAAGATTTTTACGCCTTCACAAGGTTAGAACCACTCTAGTATTGCTTTTTTTGGAACCACGAGGCCAGAGCTAGTAGGGTGATAGGAAACGCAAAGTGGGTGTGCGTATATAGGTATAACTAATGAAACGCAGCTAATATCAAGGACGAGAACCGAATATTCATTCCATCGTGAGGGTATATGTGCTCTAAATGACTAAAAATGGTGGTGAGCGCCGCGGCCGTCGGTCCCGTGCATGCGGCGAGTGCCGGCAGCCTGTAGGGTGGACGGTGTTAGTGGACCGGTCGTGTGCAAATTTCTGTGCATGCGTGGGGAAACCGTACCTTGACGCCAGGACGATGGGTCAGACTACCGCGGAGCTTGAGAAGGGCCCCCGAGATCTTGTCCCCAATGCTGGGCTTGCGCTGGTGGTGGTGGTGCGCGGCAGGTCGACCAGAAAAGAGGCCTCGGCGGCGGGGAGCCGTGGTTGTAGTAGCGGTAGTGGTAGTGCTGTGGTGATGCGCAGGCCGGCGCGAGAAGAGACCTCTGCGCTTGGGAGGAGCTGCGACGACGCCTTCGTTGCGACGGTTGCTGTAACGAGAAAACGGCATTTTGGTTGCTTTTTTAATGAGCAAGGTTTTCATAGACGTTGCGGGTATGTATTTCTTTCAGCAGTCTTGTGAGTAAAGAAGTGTTGCTAACCAGTGGGCAGGAACAGCGGCACTTTATACACATAGAATACCTCGTCGCCATGCCATGAATCTAACCATGACGGACTGCATGCGTACGTACCCGTTTGTTTCACGGATGCCACATACATGATGCAAGATCACAGCGAGACCAAGGGCAAAAAGAATTAACAATGGCGGCCAGTTGAGCCAGAAAAAACTTGGCTTTGGGCATTGCCTTGCAAAAGAGGAAAGAGATCTGTGGCGGGTGGGGAGCGCACCATGTGGCTAAAGACGTCATGCCAGGGAATCGTGTGCATGAAACCAAGGTTTATGGCGCCTATTTTTGCAACGCTCAATTTATCCGCCTTGTTTTTCATCCCCTGGACGAATGTGTTGTCAACTTTTATGCTTGAATAAAGAGTGTGGCTGAGTATCTTGGGGAGAAGTGTTGGACCCCGGGTATGAGGCCTCGCTCAGTGATGGAGTTGTGACGTAGGTGGGTAGGGATGGCTGATGAGGGCAGGAGAGTTGCAAGCCTCGTATGTTGGTATGGTGATTTGCAAGTACGCAAGCAAGCAAGTTGGCAAGTTGATCAGCATGTCATTCAATCTAAAAATACTTCCAGAATCCTTGTCACGTTGTATGTCAGGTCAGTCATCATGGGACGGACGTTTAAGTGTATGGCGTCATCATGAAAAGAGGGAAGAAAATGTGATGAAAAGTAACCAAGATAGATATTCTTTATCGTGAGTCTCTAATTCGCATACGCCTTCTAGTTCTTCATCACCGACATGGTCCAGCCAAAATCCCCCCTACTTTCCAAACAAACTATGAGCAATTCCACCAACAAATAAACGCCCCCATTCATGATACACTGGCGATGGGGATTGACTACTCGGTTCGCATGTTGACCTTGATAACCTCGAGTTCCTTGTTGGAGAAACCGAGACCGTCGGCAGACGTAATGTAGCCGTCCCAGCCGCCAAACCTCTCGTCGAGCGCGTCGAGGAACGCGTTCCAGTACTCGGGACGCAGCTGGACGAGGTTGTAGAAGCCCGGCGTCTCCGGGTCGGTGATGCCGACCGTCTTCATGGCAAATGGCATCAGCTTGTCGCGGACGGGCTCGATGCCGATGCGTGAGAGCATGTAGTCGCGAATCACGGCCTCGGGCGGCGAGCCAGCGAGGTGGTGTAAGAGGCCCGCGAGTACGCCGGTGCGGTCTCGACCAGCTAGATTTTTTTTAAAAAAGATTCCTCCGTCAGCATTTCAAGCGTCCTCCCCGACGCACGATTGAGCCAATTTATCGCAGACTTCTTCACTCACCAGAGCAGTGAAACAGCATAGGCTCGCGCGGCTTGTCCCGCACCTGCTCGAGGACCGCGCGAAACGTGGGGCCGTACGCGAGCGCGACGTTGAGGTATTGCGCGCGCCAGGCATTAATGCCTTCGGCGGCCGCAAAGTCGGCGAGCGCAGGCGTCGGATAGTCGCCGCGCGCGGGCTGCCAGATGTTGTCGACGCCGGGGACGCGCGGATCCGGGGCGCCGTCGCGCTCGGCGCCCTCCCGGCGCAGGTCGTAGACGTGCCGGACGTGCGCCGCCAGCCACGCCAGCGCCTCGGGATCCCCGGCCGCATACTCGATCGTGCCGCAGCGGTACACGCGGCCCGGCGGGATCGCGCTGCCGGACACGGCGCCGGCGTCGCGCAGGTTGAGGAGAGACCGCGAGGGGATAAAGGGTGGCGCGGTCAGCACGGGGAGCAGCTGTGCGGGCGGAATGACGGTGCGGACGTCGGTGGCCGCGAGCGCGTCGACGGCGGCAACGTCGAGCGGCATGGTGGCCGAGTTGGAAGATGTAGCTGAGAAGGGAGGTATGTTGCTGACAGAGAAAGACAAGAACTAGTTAGTTATACGGATGCGGAGAGTTGGCCGGAGGGCCGAGATGGAGTTCGCTGCTAAGATATATGTCCTGGGGCAAGTGATGCAGTAATGAATATCACTGACGACTGTACTACAGGTAAGATATTGCGAAGCGTCTAAATTGTGCTTCGTGTAGCAGTATAGCAGCTGTGAATTGGTGTCAAAGAACACAGAAGTTTCGGTGACATGTCCGACCGAGGGTCACCGCTCCGGCCCGTAACGCTAGAAGGCGGGGTTGGCGGCGGGGTAACCTGAACCTACCAAACTCTCCGATCAGACTATCTATTTGACTAGTTGGCTCTGGTTGTTTCAATACGCTGTTTTTTCCTCGCTCGGAAGATTTAGTGGAACTAACATAGGCGGGTTCGTTCTATCGGCGCCGACGAGCACAAGAAGAACCCATAACTACGCGAAGGCGGTTCCCGGTGCCGACCATGGCCTCTACAAGCGAAAAGGCCAGCAAGGGCCCTTTCTCAAAGACTTCGCCGCCCGACGACAGAAGCACCCGCAAGGTGGAACCCTCTGCAAGATATAGCATAGGCAGCATTGGCCTATACTTATCGCTCTTGCTCGCCGCGTCGCTTGCTGCGCTTGGCTTGCGCGCCCAGCATCAGCATCAGCAGAAGCACCTCGCTGTCGCTGATTCACAGACATACTGCTACGACAGCGTACAGACACTAGACAGCGACCTGCCGACCGCGCAGTGCTTCACCGTAGCGGACGGCCTCTTCACCGCCGTCACACAACAGGCGCAGAAGCAGGAGCTGAAACAGCGCGGCGAGGACAGCACCGCCGGCGGGCATGTGATTCCGGGGCTGTGGGACGGCCACGGCCACCTGATTGAGCATGGCGAGACGCTGGTGCAGGTCGACCTCTTTGGCGCCACGACGCTCGACGAGGTGCGCGCGCGGCTGCGGGACTATATCATGAAACATCCCGGCGCGGGCACCAAGGAGCGGTGGTTGCGCGGCATGGGCTGGGACCAGACGAATTTTGGCCGGATGCCCACCGCCGTAGGTTTCAGCCTTGTTCCTCGTTCTCTCTCCTCTTCTTCATTCTCATGAGAAAAGAGGACCGTCTAACCCCTCCTCCTAGGCCGACATTGAGCAGGACCCCGCCCTCCGCGGCATCTACCTCTTCGTCGACCGCATCGACGGGCACTGCTCCCTCGTCTCCCAGTCCGTCCTCGACCTCCTCCCTAACCCCGTCCCCGACGTTCCCGGCGGCGACGTCGTGCGCGACCCCGGCCCGGGCGTCTTCTGCGACAATGCGCTCGACATGATCATGGCGCTCTGGCCGCGTCCCGACGACGCCACGCGCGCCGGGTACGTGTCCACCGCCATGCGCGCCCTCAACGCCGTCGGCCTCGTCGGCATGCACAATGCCGGCACGGACCCCGACAGCGTGCGGCTGCTCGCGCGCCTCGCCGACGGCGACGCGTGGACGGTGCGCGTGTACGCGATGCGCGAGTGCGCGGCGCGCAACACGTTTTGCGCAGAGGACGCGAAGATGCTCGAGCGGGAGGACGGGCGCCTGACTGTCCGCAGCGTCAAGCTCTTTGCCGGTAAGCATTCTGCTCACCCCATCTTTTCGTTGAAATTGGTGGCTTTCGGGATATCGGGTTGTTGGCTGACCTCGAACTGAATAGATGGCGCGCTCGGCAGCTGGGGCGCCGCCATGCTCGAGCCCTACGCCGACGACCCCACCAGCAGCGGCTTCCTCCTCATCAACGAGACGGCGCTCACGGCCGTTACGCGGCAGTGGGCCGCTGCCGGCTTCCAGGTCAACGTCCACGCCATCGGGGACCGCGCCAACCGCGCCGCCCTCGACGCCTTTGCCGCCGCTCTTCGAGACCACTGCAGCGGCGGCGGCGGCAAAGGAGACACCGACCCGGCCATCTGCGAGCACGACCGCCGCTTCCGCCTCGAGCACGCCCAAATCATCGCGCCCTCTGACCAGCCACGCCTGCGCTCTCTGCGCGTCGTGCCGTCGATCCAGCCCACGCACGCCACCTCGGACATGCGGTACGCGGAGACGCGGCTCGGCGCGCAGCGCACGGCGACCGCCGCGTACCGAATGCGGTCGTTTCTGGACCTGCAGCCCGTGCTGGGGAGCGACTTTCCCGTGGAGCCGCCGAACCCGTTTCATGGCATGTACGCGGCGGTAACGCGGCGCAGCCCGGCGACGGGGTTGGGACGGCGCGTGGACGGTGACGACGAGGATGAGGGCAAGGAGAGAGGGTGGCACGAGGAGGAGGCGCTGACGCTGGAGCAGGCGCTGTGGGGGTTCACGGGAGCGCCGGCGCGGGGGGCCTTCTTGGAGGGCAAGGCCGGGCAGATACGAAGTGGCGCGTACGCAGACTGGGTGGTGCTGGACAAGAAGTTGGGGGGACCAGGGTTTGACGTGGAGAGCTTGCGGACGCTGCGGGTGAGGGAGACGTGGGTGGCGGGTAAGCGAGTGTATAAAAGAGGTGATTGACGAGATATCACGGTATGCTCAGGATAATCAACTGCGAGTTGAAAGCACCACATATATGAATTACATGCTAGCGAGTCTTTAGGTATATACAGCAAATCAGCAAACGGTACAATAATGTGATGATACACGTCTGGACAACATGATTGTTCTCGACTTCTCCAGAAACAGATCACGCTTGAACAATGCATTTAGATTCCACCCACTTGGCAAACTTGACCGTCGGAATGTCGATGGCCCTCCAAAAGATGTCGGCGCACCACACCACCGTTGGGATGCAGAAGACGGCGCCTAAGACGAAGCCCACGTTGTACCAATAGCCGTCGACGCCGGTTATGGCGTAGGCCATTGTCTCCCAGTGATAGCCGATGCAGTGCAGGGCCGGCCCGTGCATGAGGTATAAGGCGTAGGAAATCTTGCCAAAGTACTGCACCGGGGCTGTGTTGAAAAATGCCTGCCACGACGGGGAGTGACCAACAGCGTAGGCAAAGACAACGGCGCCGAGCGACTGGTAGTAGCGATAAGGCTCCGCCCGCCACCACGTGGGAATCTGCGAGTGCAGCCAGACCCATCCGGGAGTGATGTTGCCCTTGAGGTCCGGCTGGCCCATCAGGAACAGGCCGAGAAGGCTGAGACTGGCCCAGAAGAGGCGCCTCCAGCGGGGACGCCGCACCGGGGCAAGTTCGCGAAGTAACAGGTCGGGAGAAGAGGTCTTGTGGGCGCCGCGGATAAGGTCCATCTCAGCGAGGACCATACCACAGAGAAACAGGAGCAGCTCCCAACGCGAGTGGCTGTAGACGAACCACATGATGCCACCAACGATGATGAATCGAAACTTAGCCTGAAGGCGTGCGGTGCCAATGAGGACCAGGAACAGGTACAGTGAGCAGCGGAATTCGACAGGTATCGTCCAAAGATGAACGTCGTAGTCTGAGAGAGGTGCGTGTTAGCCGACGGCTGTCTTGTGTGGATGGCCCCAGGACTTACAAGTGCTACCGCCAAACTGGTTCCAGTCAAACACATGGACAAAGCGATACATGTGCCTAGCCCAATCGAGTAATTGGTCCGAGGCAAACTCCATTCGAGGGGGATGCGTTTCGACTACGTTCTTCATGTACGTCCTGTCCGTGGCAAACTCTCGCGTCCATTCGTAGGCGCCGACGCGCAGCAAGCAGATGATGAGGAGGGTGGAGATGGCCGTTGGCAGGTACAAGCGGATACCGCGGCGAAAGACGAGGGAGCTGATTGCGGTGGCGAGATCGTCCGGGGCCCGACTCCGGACGAGCTTGAGCGGCCGGTAAGAGAGGGCATATCCGGAAATGACAAAAAAGAGGCAGACGGCGGGCGGGCCTTGGTAGAAGAGGCGGATAAAGGGCAGTTTGAGGAGGTGGTAGTTGGTCTCGCCGGCGCCCCAGCCCTCGGCAATGATAAAGGCCTGGTAGAAGCAATGGCAGAAGAAGACAAAGAGGGCAGCTAGGCCACGCATGCCGTCGAGGTAGGCTGTGGGCGACAGGTGAGCCGGCCGAATCTGCTCACGGGCGTGGCGGCCTTGGAGGAAGCTGGGAATAAGAAAGACGCCGAGACGGAGGAGGAGTGGTCGCCACGACGTCGACCGAGCGTAGATCCAGGGCGCGGTGAGGATTCGGCGAGAGAGGGTCAAAGAAAAGCGAGCCTTTTCCTCGAAGACGTCACCTTCGCTTTCGACGTCAGAGATATGCTCGGCCAAGAGACCCAGCTTCTCCTCGCGGTGAGGGCTGTGATGGCTGGATCTCGACATTACCGGCCGGTTTGCATCAATCGGAGGAATGAGTGACAATGAGAGACAAGAAAGAATACGAGGAAAAGAGTGTGAAGATGAAAACGAGCGAATTAAGGAGGGAGAAAGGAGATGGAATCGAGGTGAAGACTGTGTAAACGGGCGTGTGTAGCGTCGATTGGCTTGGCGGCCGGCAGTCAATTGCGTTGACAGCTGCCAGAATGTTTGGCAGAGGGAAGGACAGGCAATAGATGAGCAAGAAAATGCAGCAGTCACATTCACGACGAAGAAAAGGAAAAGAAGGGATGTCTATGGTTCGAGCACACACCCGGAGAGAGGAAATTGGAAAGTAGAAACACTGAAATGCGGCGGGAAGAACGATCGTCTCGTGCTCTACTTGAGAACTGTAGAGTATGTCGATCAACGTGAAGCCTTGATCCAACAGTCGCAGGGCGGATGCGCACGTCTCCAGCCCATCTCTAACAGACCGTGAAACAGCCGGTCAAGGAGAAAGAACTACACTCGGGGTCGAGGGTCAAGATGGGCAGTAACTAGGTACTTTGGTACTACAGCGCCGCTCTGACGAATAGGCCATTGGTGCATTTTCAGCTCAACTAAACGATGATGACTCTGGTATAGTCCTTTTGAAAACCACGAAGAAAATGACATGTCAAACAATCGAAGATGGCAGAGCGATAGGACGTCGTGCCCTTCTTACACTGCAAGAAACGGCTATGGTCTCGCAACGACGACTGGTATGTGCAGCGAGACATGCAGACGTCATGCCCTGGCTAGCGAGCGGCCTAAAAGGCAAACGGAGACGAGTTAAAACGGCGGCGTTGCTGAAGAAGGGTGCTGGTGTCACGCCAAAAAGCGACTACCATAATTGACGTTGGCGTATTGGGTATCTCTTCTGCTCGACATACCTATGCCCTGAGGATGTGGTACATGGCCAGCCGATCATAACATCTTTCATATAATCTAGGATCATTTTTGACCCATAATAAGGAGTACTCGTTCATCAACATGTAGCTATTTCATTTGTTTTAGGCGAACCCACGACTATACGTCGTCACGGAGGGCCAGTCAGCGACTAAAACGTACATATCTCGTCGGCAATTTACTGTGAAGTGTCAGATATCCCCTGGGTATACCCACTCTTAGGGCTCTCCGTGCTCGGGGTGGTTCTGCCACGCCGAAACGTTGGGTCGTTATGCCTTGTGCCTGACAACTGGTACCGCATAAAAGCTAAGCCGGGCATGGCAGGTGCTGATGATTTGACAGAGAAACAAAAATGAGCAGCGGCGGGGAATATCAGTCTGAAGCATGACTTGTTTCCAATGCACTGTTGATTTCCGGTAACCCCTTGCTCCTGGAAGAGGACCCTCTTTATATTGGTTGATGGATACTGCGAGCCACCAACCGTAATAATCACCAGAACAGACTACAGGCTTCCGATTGGGATTTATTTGCTTTTTTTTCTTCTTCCCAGTAATATTTGTCGAGGTGTTGCTTCCATCATCCGCAGTTGAGATCATCCGTAGTAGAGATGCCAAATGCTGACAACGAGGGAAGCTAGACCCAACAAGGCCTCCTGAAATGGCATTACATCCGGCCCCAAATCACCACTAAAAAGGCCCCCATAAGCCAGAAAGCAGGCAATTCTTCCGCTGCACCGCCTCTGTATTTCACTGTGATGTATCCGTACTGGAATTCGAACGTCGCTTTGGTTATTATACTGCAGGGAGTGAATACGATTCATCGGACCACTTACCACTTGCTGCTGACGCCACCCGCCTTTTCTTATCCTTTTTTTTTTGCGCCCCCGAAATACGCATCCTCAAGGGGCTGAATCTGCCAGGGGGGAAGAGAACAGACGACTTTGCTTAATCGACACCCACTCATCCAAACCAACCCTCTTCCTCATCACCATCATCGGCCGGAAGAAAATAAAAAACAAAAAAAACAATGAATGCATAATTCCATCACACGCTCTTTACCAGATCTTTCAATCTTCTTCGTCTTCTCCTTCTTACTTCCTTCAATGAGCTCTTCCCTCCTCGCCGTCTCGTGCCTCGACTGTTTCGCTCCCTGCTTCGTCGTCATTCTCTGCTTCCTCCTAGCCGCCCAGGCCGTTGTCACTACGCAGCCATGCTTCTCACGCTGGCGCCGGGCCTGCTGCTCATCATCTTTGGCACCGTCATCATTGTCCGCGCCGCTTCGCTGCTTAGCCGCTACTATATGCTCCCGAGCTTTGCCCACGACCACGCCGCCGCCGCCGCCGCCAACCGCGACATTCGCTGGATCTCTTAGCGTCACTACCATCTCTGGCACATCCCAGGCAGGTCACGCGACCACCTCCACCAACCACGACAGACTGAAATTTCCTTTTCGCACTCGGAGGATATGCACATGATGAGAGAGACACAGAAAGCATTTCATTAATAGCGCCTGGAAGAGTTCATTATAATTCGATCATTACTATTTACTGTCCAAAAATCGAGTGTCCTAAATAACGCCGTCCTGTATGCATCGCGTGGTGAGTATCCACTGTCCAATCCGTCCATCCCATTAGTCAATGCTGCCAACCAAGCAGCAAAAGCCAGCGGGGTTTTATGCATTGAATGTATTCCGAGTATTTTTATGAGACAAATCAATCGTCTAGTTGTCCAGCCAGTCAAGAAACTCTGGCGTAAAGTAGCTGACGATAATGGTTGCGCCCGCTCGCAGAATGGCCTCGGCTGACTCAAATGCCATCTCCTTAAGACCGAACACACCAGCTTTGGCACCCGCGTGAATCATGGCATACTCGCCGCTCACTTGGTAGGCCGCAACTGGGAGGTCCTTGCCTAAATCCTTGGCGTCGCTGATAATGTCGAGGTACTGGCCTGCGGGCTTGACCATGATGATGTCGGCACCCTCGGCCATGTCTCGCGTAATGGCACGGCGTGCTAGGCCACGGCCGCCGGGAGGCAGCTGGTAGCATTTGCGGTCACCAAACGACGGCGCGGAGCCGGCCGCGTCACGGAAGGGTCCGTACAGACAACCAGAGAACTTGGCCGAGTACGACATGAGCGTCGTCTTATGTGCAATGCCCTCCTCGATGAGCTTGAGCTTGATGGCGCGGATACGGCCGTCATTCATGTCCGAAGGTGCAACGCAGTGGGCGCCAGCCTTGGCGTAAGCGACGGCGACATCAGAGATGCGGTCCACCGACAACTCATTGTTCAGGCTGCCGTCGTCGCGCAGGATGCCACAGTGGCCATGAGAGGTATATTCGCAAAGGCAGACGTCGGCGCAAATGTAGAGCTGGGGGAAGCGGCGGCGGATGAGACGAATGGCGCGGATGACGGGGCCCTCGGGGTCGTCGGCCGCGCTGGCGAGAGCGTCCTTTGTGCCGGGCTTCAAGGGCACGCCGAATAGAATGACGGAGCGCAGACCCTTATGGACGAGGGGCTCTAGAAATGAGATAACGCGGCCAATGCCGAGTTGATGCTGACCGGGAAGAGAAGGAACAAGAATCATGTCGTCGTCGTTGTCGGTGATGAAGAGGGGGTAGATGAGCATAGACTGAAGTCCGTTAGCGCCATGTATCGCAATGCGCATAAACGACGAGCGTTGCTCTTTCATTGATTGCAAACATACCTTGGTCAGTTGGCGCTCGGCCTGCCATGAACGGGCAAGCGGGTGATAGTAGCCGCCATGCAGCTGACTGGAAATGTCGCCCGAGATGCTGACACTCGTAGCCGCAGTGCTGGCGTACGATCGGGCGCGCGACATGTGCGAAGCGCGGTCATCGATCGACGAGACGGTAGGAGGAGGGCGGCGGCTGAGGGCGGCAGCGTTGGAGTTGATGCTGCCGCCGTCACGGAGGCTGAGATCCTGTACAAGGCTGGAAAAGGACATTGTCGAGTTATTTTTCGATGCGTCGCAAAAATAGACGGAGAGTAATTGAGAGCTGAATCAACGAATTGCAGTTGAAAGAAGCTGCAAGCGATTGGCCGCGCCTGTTCGTCGAGTAGTAGCAGTGGCAACTTGTTCGATTCTGTTGTATGATGCTGGTTTGTTCGAGTGTGACAACAAGGAAGTTTTTGCGGCTGCTGACACGGAGAGGATTAGATCAACTTCGAATTCGTTGCAGGCGAGTGGGGCCGAGTATCCTGGTGCCAAGGCGCAACACTTGGCGTACAAAGGTACCGAGGAAAATGATGCAAAGCGGAGATTTTTATGTTGAGGAATGAAGGTCGAAAAACCTTGGGTGAAGGGTGACAGCAGGAACGTATAATATGAAATTAGAAAAAGCAATCTCAATTGTTTCTCGGAAAGCCTGGAGCCGAGCAGAGACAGGAACGAAATGCCGTAGCCGGCCTGGGAAGGGGTAGCCAAAAAGGCCGGGCGGGGGCGCCGAGGCCCTGTACAATGCAGGTGACAGCGCCCAATGGTGCTGAATTTTCAGTACCGGCTCCCTAGTCTGGTACCTTTTGCAGCTGCGGTGGTGTCTCGGAGAAACCGCGGATTGGCTCGTCCTGGCCAATCGCGGGACATTATTTGTCACGCTGAGTACACCCAGATAATTTGCGCCGAGGCCCCAAAGCCGAGGAGCGAGCACGGGTCGCCCGTTTGCCACCTTGCCACCCAAGCACAAGATCCAAACCTCCTGCAACTGCGTATCAACATGGATCTGCAGAGCATGTGCGAAAGGCCATATCACCAAATTTATAGAAGAAAGTTTGCCTCGTGAAAAGCTGTACATGAAATCCAGCACTCCGGCTGGGCATTTTCTCACCGTGTATCGTCGAGAGTCACCATGGGACAACATCTACATATCATGATAAAGAGGCAAACAACAAATGCATCCATTCATATGGTAATTCTATTCGTCTAGGCAGAGACCCACTCGATAGCTACACTGGCAATATCACAGCCGAGTCCTATAGACACGACCGGGCCGTTCGATCGAAACACACTAATCGAATCGTTGATGTCAATAGTGCCTCAGTTACGGACCTCTCAAAGACGGGGTTTGTCCTGCCAGCCCTCGACGTTGCATGCACAAATGCTTTCGGAGCTCGCCGGGATTGGCTCTCACGGCCTTCCATGGTCTTTTCTCCGCCTCCGCCATAATATTGGCCGCAATAAGCTGGCGGCGGTACAATAGTTCCGCAGCCTTTCTATTGTGAGGCCGACTCCTCCGTCACTGCCGACCTTGTATAAATTCGTCATTTCACTCGGCCGTCCCCCGACAACAACCGCCGATAATGCCATACTCATAATACCCGCGCATACAGCTCCCTCCACCTCTCAGCCGCGTTCCAGTTCGCAACGTCACCGGCTCCGGTGCACTAGCCCGCGACGTTGAGCAGGGCCCACCACACCGACGTGGGCATCGGCGGCCAGCCGCGCCGCTGCCTTTCCTCGTACCCCCGCTTCATGTTTAGCAGGAAGAAGACGAGCACGTCCATCACTCCGGGCTCCATCCGCGACGTCTGGCCCCACCTGTCGAAGAGTCCCTGTGGGGGTCTTTGGGTTCGTAACGAGGTTGGCAATGCGCGCGACCTCGTCGTTGAAGTGGCTCTCGAGGGGCCGGTGCAGCCCGTCGAGGATGGCAATGAGTGCTGGCTTTTTATATCTCCTGTGAGCCGATTCCTCCCGGACTGGACCGATGATACTTAACAACCTCTGTTTGGAGGTGGCTTGTACGATGCCATGTTTATTATGTAGAGACTCGTGCACCGCAGCGCCGTCGCTTTACCAGCTCGGTTTGCCATCAATGTTCCTGAGGGAGCTTACCAGTACGATATCATCACCCCCTGGACTGCGGAACGCTCCGAGTCCGAGTCCAGGAGCTGCACCACCCCTTCCATGTACATGGAGTACTCGTGTTCATGTAATTCCCGCTTCCGACGTGCTTCCACTTCTAGCGCACTTACTCTCTGATTCTTCATGATATGATGATACTTGCTCTTGAACTCGCGATATGTAAGCCTCCCATTTTAGGGTCGGCAAGGCAGTTTCCAAGGAACACAAAGTACCTCGATACCGAATTACACGGCATAACCCCAAAAAAACACGGATTGCCGCAACACTAGAAGTGTGTCGATGCGTACCTTGGCTTTCGCACATCTAAAGGGGTGCCTTAAGCAACTACAGTCCCGTGGACCTTTTGTTCAGGCAATAATGGGCGCTCCATATTGCCGTTGCTGGACAGGTAACCCCGCCAATTTCGGACGCGGGCCTCGGACAGCGTTATTGAGCTTTATATGTAGATGCTGCTGCCTCCAATGTAAACATGGGCCCTTCAATCCTCGACGATTGATCAAATGCAACGTATCGCCACCTCAAACTATTGCTTCGGTGTCAGCTGGCAAACAACCAAACTCGTCCTACGACAAGTGTTTGCGTAGCCTATCACCATGAGACTACCAACGATTGCAGAAGTTTTCCTGATAGCTCTGCCTGTCCAGGCTGGGTTGGTCTCCTTTGCGGTGCCAAAGACCATCAAAGCCGATGATGACATTACTGTCATGGTCACCATGAATAGCGAGCAGGGATATGTTTGGGATTATACGCTGCTGCTCTCAGCAACTGATAAATCGCTGCCACCTGGATATTTAGGTGGGAGAGGTTTCGCCATGATAGACCTCAGAGGCTAGTATTTTTAACAGCGATTTTTGTTCGCGTCTTGCTTACAAAAAGTTGGGCTAATTGTAATGCACGTTCAGGGGCTCCCTTGGGTACAAGCAACTGGACAATTAGCACGCGGGGGGCAGGAGTTGGGGCACAGAGCAATTCTGTTATCCGGGGAGTATGGTTGAGCACAGTTGGCGTTATGGGATTCATTGGAACGCAGATGCGCGAGGCTAGTATTGCGAAGGGTAACGAGACGAGCAGCACTTATGTGGACTCTGAGCCTCTTCACTATCCGCATTGACGAGAGCTGCAGGAGAAGGAAGCAGCATATCGTGTCGCTCGTCAGCTTTGCACACCCTACAACGGTTGTATTTTGTATTTCTTCATGTCTCTAGCCAATGGAGACAGAAAGAACGTTAATTTTACGAGATCTAATGAAGCTGTTTTACTAAAGTATCTTGCGAAGTCGTATAGATCTTAGAGTACGTGTGTTTTGGTGTAAAATGCCAAATTATTCTACTTGGACCCCTACCGGTCGGAACTTTTGTCAAGCCACTGTCGCAGCGCCTACCCTTTCAGTACTTTTGCAGATGGCGACCCCCCATCACAAGGCATGGTACACAAACTTTTCATTTTCAACCACCCTTTGAAACGACATGACAACCACAGACAGTGAGGTGGTGTTGGACTGGGGTGTGGCGGCGAATGCTCAGGCATCAGCGCATCTAACGATTTGTTCATAAACGTATGCGACATGGTCATGAAGCCAAACGGCAAGCAGAAGATGCAAGCCAAATCTCTTCTAACAAATCTGTACTTAGCATCGTGCCATACTCAAGTACTATTGCGTGCAGTCTTCTGAGATGCTGAAACGCAATTCACAAAGACATTATATATACTAAAGTGCCACGGGTCATAATGAAACCTTCGTATCACTACAGTCTCTCAGTCCTACGGGTGGTCCCAATACAATTCAATACGAGGCGTGCCCAAGATGATTAGACTCGAAATCGTTAGACTCGGTGACCGGATCTCGGGTGGCATCGACATCCAAGGCACTACTCCCTAGTATACGCCCGATGTGTACTGATAATAATTTAATTACGTTATTTAACATTCTTATTTTGAAACTTTAGGCCTTAGTTTGCACACCATTTTTCCGACCACAGGACCGGATTTCCGCACGCGCTGCACCGGCGCTCTTCGATGAACGGGGGAGAAAATAACAGCGACGAGAGACCTGTCGCAATTAGGTAGGCAGGTATCGACGGGTCGCTTAAATCTGCCAAGTGCTCCAGGCATACTCACCCATCTTCCCCGGTGTGTGTGGCTGCGCTGCTCTTACCGGAGATGCTTGAGCTTGAACGACCGTTACACACTATAAGTAGCCGGTTTATATGCCAGTATTGATGTAGCTGCCTGCATAGATACAAGGTCGCGCCACAGGATTGGCCCAGTTTAATGCTGACATGGCTCTCTACATGCTGCATGCCCAGGCTCGCTGGCAGACATGATAGCAGGCTGTAGAACTGGCACGCTTTGCCTATGGTGCTCGCCGAAATCACATCTCAGCCCCCCCTCCGGCTGAGAACGAAGATGCATTTTCGTTCACTTGCATCGCTGCGGTATTATAGGAGCAACAGTACGAAGTGAATCTCTACAACCCAACACAGTTTTGATATCACGTTCTAAATAGGCTGTCAGGATGCAGTCACTGAGAGGCACGTTTGGTGCGTTGACGTCTCCACCATCACTTTGGCCAAAGCTATCATAAAGGACAGTCAAATTCCAGTGTTTGCAACGGCGATCTGTGAGAGGTGATGAAGATTGACTGCTGCAGCTCTGGGGGGGGGGGGGGGGGGCCGTGAAGACGCGTGACAACCGCTCGAATCATCTGCGGCTTCAAACTATCCCGCCGCGCAATCTGCTTTCCGGTCCTGTCACAATAGCCTTTTTTTGGATCGTCTGGGCATGACGGAAGAACGGACGATGAGTGTATAGAAGAAGACTCTGGCTGGGTCTGTATTCGTGCTACAAGGCAGTTGTTGTTCTTCTTTGTTGTGGCTTCGGGCCCAGTGCCTCGGCTGCTGCTCTGACTTATTTACAAGTCCAGCGAGTGTGAAGGCGGCAGTAAATTAACAATTTTCTTTCAGAGATAATTAGCAGTTAAATTCAAAGTATATAGACCAGGGGAAATACCACACGATACAACGGAAGACTCTAATGGCAATTCGCCGATAATCAGGAGGGAGCTGAGCTATAGCATGATTAGGCACAGATTAGCAGAGAATGAACCAGGCTGCAGCGAGGCTATGCTTCGTTTCATGTCATAAACGACGAGCGGTCGCTTCAGTTTTATTAATGACGATTCAAATGGCACAACGGCTCTCTCCTCATCGAAACACGACGCGACTCTGTCGCAGCTCCCTCTTTATTAGGCTCCAAACTTTCCGCGGCAATGCCGTCACGATTACAGCACTCGGCGAATTATGCAGCATCGCCGCTATTTCTCCCTACAGCGACCCTCTTCCTGCTGGCTCTTCCGCACCTCCCTGTCGCGGCGACCGCCCCAGGCAGGATCATCTACCCATGGGACAATGGCCCTTTAAGCGCCAACAGTTATGGCGCAACCCGCACCACCTGGGGATCGCAAGACTGCGTCAACATGTCGTGGGTCTCGTCGCCTTTGACACCTTTCCAGCACATCCACCTCGAGTGCAATCAGGGCCCGAACGGCACCGGCCCTCCCTGGATACGCGTCTGGGCCTTCAACTCGACGGCCAGCTCCGGCAATGGCTCTAGCCTCTTTTGCGTCGCAAATTGCAACCCGTCGCCACCGTCGAGCAATACGTGCCGTTTTGTGCTCGACCTCGCCTCTAGCGCGGGCAAATCGCCGACTGACACGGCGTATTCCCCAAACGTCAGCTTGAATGTCATAGACCAAAAGATAGGCGAGGGCGCGACATACCCGCTGCCACAATGGGCCACAATAGGGGCTACAACAACACCGACAACAACAACAACAACAACATCAACTTCAACTTCAACTTCAGTGGAAACCTCGAGCGCCTCGACGCCTGCCTCTTCCGCGGATTCCGCCTCCGGCCTAAATACCGGCGCCAAAGCTGGCATTGGCGTCGGTGTCGGCGCCGTCTGCCTCATCCTCCTCGCATGTCTTGGCGTGTTTCTGTTCAAACGGAGACGGGCCCGCATGGGAGGGGCCGCGCCGGGTCCGGCCGAGGTGCATCGGGACCAGGCCAATGCGACACACGACGCTAAGATCGTGGAGCGGTTGAACGTCACACCGTACGAGCTGGATGGGTCTAGCAGGCCAGCAGAGTTGCCTACTCGGCAGAGATTTTGAAACCGATTAATAAGGATCATGAATGATGGCAGTTCTTTATTTTTCAACGCGAGACGTGGCAGACCTCTAGATTTGGTGGGCACCCACTAAACCCCGGCTAGCTAGCCCCGCGCTGCTTTACACGCTCACTGAAGTCTCACTCCCGCGTCCACTACGCACTAGCCAGAGGAAGCTAATAAATACTTTCAAAAATCTAGGATGGATACTTGATTGATTAAAAGTCTATGCTAAAGTTTTTCTGTATATCAGACTAACTTCTCGTTATGAAGATGGCATTGTAAAAGCAAGCTGACTTCTTAAAACCGTTTGTTTTCAGACACATCATCATGCTATACTATATCAAAGTCGAATCCAAATAGAGGATCCGAAAACACCGGAAATCCTGAAGATCCAGGGCCTTGTTCATATTCTTGCTCCAGAGCTGTGCTCTCCACGCTCCCCATGCTCCCCATGCTATCCAAAACCATTCCGCCGTCAAAGCGGCTTCCACCGGGCTGTACTGGTACAGTATCATTCGAAACGACTCCAAAGCTTTTCAGAATACCATCCATATCCATGTCCAGAAACATGGAATCGAGATTGGTCATATTTTCATCATGCATCCGATCCTCAACAACAACACCAGCCGGTGGCTGTTCTGAGACCCTCGAAAGATGAGCCCCCTCGGGAAGAGAACTCATTGCAGGTGTCAAAACACCCCCATCGCCATCAGGCTCATTTCCATGAGACACCTCAGACTTTTCAGTCGGTAGATCCTCCACTCGCAGACCCAAGCGTCTGATAAGCTGCTTTAGAATTCTCAGAGTACGGCGGGGAGCATGGCACTTCGTTTGTTGCTCTGTTAGGACATTGAGACAATTTCTCAAGCATTTTGCGGGCGAAGCACCCATCATTTTCAGGGAAGCGAGACGCGCGTGGATGGTTGCGCTGACGTACGTCGCGTACGACATGAAGTAGGGAACTGTCTTAACGCAAAAATGCTGTCTATATAACTGAAGCATGTCGTCAACTTCGAAAGCGGCTGTAACGCAGTGGGACAAGGCCTCCCGCGCGATGAAAGAGGAAGCGGATTGTAGGTGGCCCTCGGATACAAAAGGGCGGTGGAGAAGGATTATGAGAGAATCGTACATGGACCTAAGTAGTGACAGAGAAATTAGCTATCAACAGCTATAATTTGATCCATCCATCCATATAACAAGTTGAAGCAATAGATGCTGGCATGTGTGAATGGACTTACACCATGGCCAACGTATGCGGAAGTATAACGGCAGTTCCAAGATTCTTCCGTTGGAGATTCAAATGCGGTGGCAGTTCACCTCGCCAGCACCTGAGTTCGTGATGAAGAATCATGGAGGTGTTGAGTATATCGGACGCTGTGCGACTCTGGCTCTGCTCGGCGTAGAGCTCTCGCAGGATCTTGTCCATGATCAGGCTCAGCTTGCAAAGCTCCACCATGGTCGACAAACTGTGCGTTGGGAGTCGCAGCTGACGGGGGGTGGCCGTGAAGGTAATGGTTTGAAAAGGTTCAAATTCATCGTAGTCGTCATGGAACAAAATCGGCACGCTAACGTTAGCTCCGCTGAGGCGCGCCGGTCTGCCTTGGTAAATAGCATGAATTTTGTCGAGAACTGTGGGAGCAATTAGCTTTGAGATTTCTCGCTCAGCCCCTAGGAACGAGACTGGAAGAGGTAATTACGTACTGAAAGCTGCCCAGAATACTCTGCGATGAACTTCAACTCTTTCTGCATAGTGGATGCTTGTGGATTGAGTTGGGTGACGCTCTGTATGTATCCCAAGGTCGATGATCATATTGATGGCCACTCCTGTATAATGCCAGGCCAGGCTACCTTCGTCACGCCAAGACAGCAGGACATTCGCAACGATCAGCAGTGCCTGTGCCGTCGTGAGTTTGCTTTCAAAAAGCCTATTTGCGCCTGGCTCGACTAAAATCTCCTCAAATCTTCGACGAAAGGGGATCCCCGTTGTTTCTGGATCATGAGGGTCGCTTCGAACTCGATCATCTACAGCATACTTGGACGCAGCGAAGAGAATGGCGTATAGCAGCAATTTGGAAAATAATGGGCCATTTGCTGCCATGTCTCTCATAAACACTGGCCGATAGATGGCAGATCCTTCGTAGTGCTGGCGGTTCCAGAAGATGGCAAGGAGATCCATGGCAAGATCGACGTCCACACCATCGAGGTCTAGTGTACCAGAATTGGCATTGATCATTTCAAAATGTCCTGTGATCGTTCTGTCAGCCTACCAGGAGTGTAGTGTCTCATCTTAGGTAGGTACTAATTCATCGTTTCTTACGTTGTTTTGTATGGTTAGCTACTAATTGAGCTCTGGTTCTCTCATCCAAGGGGGGTTGATGGCTATTGTGTTTCAGGCTCATGCGTCTGTTGTTATCGGAATCAAACATGACACTAGAAGGGCCATGAAATGGCCTGCCTTGCTGATCTTGCGAGCGGGTTGGCATCGTGTCGTCGACTGACATGTTTGATTGACCACAAGGAAGAGACTGCATCTCCTCCACGGCATGCTCTGTTTCTGTATTTGGGTTTTCTCGAGGTTGGCCCCTGGACTCTAATCTTCGAAAGTCACGGTCTGACGGAGTGGTGGCAGGTGGTGACTGGATAGTAAGTTTTGCCGAGACCCGCGCCTGAAGGGAGGCACGCAGCTGGTTGTTTTCCTCCTCCAACTGGTGAATTCGAGCATTTGAGGGCCTGCGAACTACAAGTTAACCAATCCATCGAGAAAGCTTGCAATAATATCAGAAACAAACAGGATGGAAGGCAGAAGTACCTCGCATTACGCCTTCTCTCGGTATAACTGCATCTTATGTCCCGAGCCTGACAATTTTCGCACTTTGGCTGTGCGTTATTGCATCCCAACTTGGTGTGTATCTTGCGTCAGTCCTGTGTCTGTTTACAACGGCATTATTATCTATATGCCTGGATCTACTTACCTTTCTTCTTCGACAAAAATCGCAAGCCCTGGCCACTCGATGCCTGGGTCCATGTCTATCGCAAACAGGTTCTGGGGAGTGACCCATGGCTGATACATGTGCAGCGCTGGTGTGCAATAATTACATGGCGTGACCTATATGGGGAGTGGATGATGAATGGAAGAGAAGTCACCGCGACAACCTTGTGCGTCATGGCAAGGCGGAGAGTCATTATCCGTGGCTGCCGTGGCGAAGATGCAATTCCGTTAGCGTGCATTATGACGAAAATGTCAAGCGTGGTGACCAAAATGTCACGCACAGCATCAATTTTTATGCATGTAGGCCGTAAAGAATAGTTAGCGTTGCTGGGGGGGCTGGGGCGCCTCCCTTCAGTGGTTGTGGCGCACTTTCCTAGTGTTACGCAAGCAACTCACCATTCCACGACTAATAATAATAACTGCTCTGCGTGACGAAAAGAGTTTGCATCTCCCTGTATCAGTGGCAAAATCAATCAAGGATATGAGATTTGATACTCTAGTCTACTACAATCTAGCAGATTGCCATACCGCTTACATTTCAGTCTTCTCAACATAAGGGGCAAGCTTCGCAGCCGATCTCCTCATCACAGCAGTGTAATACTCTTCCCCTAACAAAGCTGACCCATGATCCTGAATAAATTTGAGGTGATCAGCGGAGACCTCAATAGTCCCGTGTTCTCTCTGCAAGCTACCGAATTTGCCAATCGGCGTGCGGTCAACGGGGGGCATCGCCTCGATAGCCAAAGCTCCGTCGTAGCCGGCCTCAGCCAAAGCGGGAATTATGTCCTCCCACACAAAAGACCCGTCTCCTGGTGCCAACCTATTGTTGTCTGCCGCGTGAAAGTCGATAATGTGGCCCTTGCATCTTCGGATGGCTGCTAAAAGATCGGCCTCCTCTAGGGCCAGATGAAATGGGTCAAATGCGATTCCGACATCATACCCAACCTCATCAGCTAGGGCGAGAGCCTGATCCGAACGATTGATGAAGTAGGTTTCGAATCGGTTCAGGGGCTCTATGCCGACCCTGATGCCCTTCTCTTTCGCCAATGCCGCTACCTCTCGCAATCCTTCCACGGCCCACTTCCATTCATCTTCAGGAGCCGACGTACTGACCATCTTACCGACGCTTCCTGGCACAACAGTAACAATCTGTCCCCCTAGACTGGCTGATAGACTAACAACGTCCTTGACGTAGTTGATGCTGTCCCGGCGTTGTTGTGGGTCAGCCGCAATCAAGTCTCGCTTGCCTTGCTGTATTGTCACCATGCCCCAGCAACTGATGTTATACTTTTTCAAAAGTGCTCTGGTTTCTTCTACTTGGAATTGATCTGGCTCGCCGGCCAGTTCAACGCCCGAGTAGCCGAGACGACTGAGACGATCAAGAGTCTTTTCCAATGGCTCTGGCCGCATCCAAGTGTGTGCGGCGAGATGCATATTGGCGAATGGAGGAAGCAAGTCGGAGATAAATAATCAAAAATAAGTTGAGATGGTTTGGAATCAGTAATTTTGGACAAAGTAGAATTGTTGTGCTGCGTTGCCATCAGATTGCGACAAAACAAGGCCGTTCTGGGTTGATTAATATAGTTAATGCTACCCTTACAGCGGATGGTTGCGTTCCGCCGAAGCAAGTGAGCTTATGATCGAGCGGATGATTACAGTCCGTCTTATCTCCATTGGATGAGGACTTACCCAGGCCAGATTTGCTTTGCACACCGGTGGTGGGCGGATGCAAATGTTCCTTCCCCCCCCCCCCTTTCCCAAGGACCGACAGGCTTAGATTCAACTTTAAACTCCAGTCCAATATGACGTTTTTCTCACCATCTGCTTTTTTAGTTCTCCCGCGTCCTGATTCAAAGTATCTCGTTCGACAATTATATCGCCACCACCACCCACAGCTGTTGTTCTCATTATCATCACAAGTTCTATAACTATCCAAGTCCCCAGTCATATTACATTTCTTTTGACTGTAGAGGAAGCCTTTGACTCCTACAACATATAGAGGGGACGTATTTTGACAGATGCTCGTCTATGGAAATACACGTTATAATGTTGACTTGCTGATGGAAATCTCCCTATTCAGGCCAAGATGATGAGCCTTGGCGCAGAACCTTAGGAGCCTCATTTGGATGCTCCCCTAACTTGTGCATTAACTAGTAGGAATTATAAGTTGGTAGCTGTTTTGGTATTTACTGCTGCCGGTTTGGTCTGAAAATGCGCATTCTAACCATTATTGATTGCAGACGCGTTTGTTAGGGCATTCTAGAGCCTGTCTTTCCTCACATTCAACCGAAACTATTGCGAATGACATATTCGCATTTTTATCAATTTCTTTGAGTTGAGCTAGCCGCTAGCCGCTAGCCGCGGCAAGTGGGTATAAAACAGATCGCCAGTGCGCGAGCAGACGGGTCAGCAAAGTCTGTGTATGTCCTGACACATTACATGTTTCAACGCCTAAAATAAATGTAATCAATTTCTCTATATAACGTCTGTGGTATACATCTTAATAAGACCGCTGGTTCTCTGTGTTACTGTATTCTCTGTCTAGAGTAGACCCTGTTCTGTGTGCCGGCGCTCTATCTTGTCACCCGCCTGCCACGTCGCCTCCTACCTTGCCGCATCTTACAAGCCAAAATGCAGACCCACTAGTTACTTGAGGTTCGTACTTGAGTCAGTCAATTATCAGTAAAAAAGTTGGTGATTGTCTAGGCGTGTCGATGTGGCTCGTATTCACATATTCAGCCGTGATAAGGTTTGGTGCAGAGCCATCAAGCAGAGATATGTATGTGGAGATGTGTGCCCTTGACATGAGGCACTTAGCAGTTCCGAGATTATTAACTGATTACGTTGACCTTCATAGTACTCCATGCGCTGTCCACCTCTATGATGCATAGCCCGCCGTCCCACCAATGAACAAGCAAAAGCACTTTGGCCCTCGTGATCTAATACTGCCACGCGGCTTCGAGTATGAAAGAGCCCCAGCAACGCTTGTATCTCAAGCTCGACCATTACATGCTTCCGAGAACTGGATAATATGGCGGGTAAGTATTATACCCTGGTCTGATTTTCTTTTCCACTGCGTACGAGATAGACTACACTTGCTGAATTACTCATGTGCAAATATAACATCTGCTCAACTTAAAAGTTCTGGTAAAAGTGACTCTGTTAATATAACTGCAGTCGGAAATGACTTGATAATTCCCACTCGTGTGATTGAACTTTGAGCCACGGACTATAAGAGCGCGTTGCTTCCGGTTTCTAGCTCAAAGAAAAATATCATTGTGACATTCATCAACCCTTCATAAGAGCAGCTCTCAGACTACCAGAACCACCTCTAATATTATTTACAAGGCAAGCAACATGAGATATTCATGGCATTGGACCGCGGCGGCTCTTGCATTTGCCGCCGTTTCAGTGCAAGGTGCTGCTTTACCTGCTGTACCCGGCGAGACCAGTCCACTTCGCTCAGCGAGACCAGATGACGACTATTCTGCCCTGAACGGCCACATATACGGACGGCAGCAGCCACTTCCTACTGTTGTCTACAGAGGCAGCGGAATCTCTCCCGAGTCCATCAAAGAGCGTGGAGGTTTTATTCCTCGGCTTCGGGACGATACTGAACCGATAAGCAACGCGACATTTGGTCTCCGTCTCCATCATTTGGGAAAAAACCGTACACTTTATACCTCTACGACGAGAGACCTTGCTATGGGCGTGAGCTTCGCCTTGCAAAATGAAAGGGAGAGCGCCTGGGTCTATAGAATACACTCGACGCCAAACATGATTGACCTAAACGACTCGGGATTCGAAATCCGCTATGAAAAAGAAGAAGAGTTCTCGGCCCTGGGCGGCGTCCGCTACGACCAAATTGAAGCTTGGGTGGAAGTTAGATATAATGGCTTGAGGAAAGCGGGGATGAAGAGCGGTAATGTGGACAAGCTCTTCAACGTTGAGCTAATTGATTTCGAGTTACCCGCCTTCAACTTCACGACCAACCCAGACTACAATCATAAATACGATAACCTGGTCGCAAGCCCCGGACAACCGCAGCTTGCTGGAGATAGTGCGAACTTGGCCAAGTACAAGGAGAAGTCGCTGGAAGGGTATGCTATCGAATTTATGGAAAATAATGGCAAACCTGTCGGATGGGACGGCAAGTTCCCTCTCAGCGTTCTAAAGACCGATGCACCGCCCGAGCCAACAACTCCTAAAGAGAGGGAGACTTAGCTTTGCGCGAATTCAGATGCCGATTTTAGTCTGACTAAAGCTGAGTGCCGTACACAGGTTGCGCAGTGCGTCTTCGATGAAAGCAAGAAGCCAAATTTCGATTGGAGCTTCGTCACTGCTTGCATGGATGCTAAATGGCGGATTGTCTAGGCGGCGCACTGGGAAATCTCTTTACAATAGTGTATTTTCGCTGTCCTTGTTCCCCGTGGCTGAGGGAGAATTTAGAGTGTCTCTAAGTGTGTCATTTGCGCTATTATTTGATGGCTCGTCTGGATATATTACAGACATTATATTGACTTTGCTCTGTCATGGTTAGCATTCATTGATGCCCCGATGGCGAAGCATGCCTACATGATACAAGCAGTCAGCGACTTATCCCACTAGACACTTTATCTAATCGTAGATCATCTGTATTCAATCTATATTTTTTGCTTATATATTCCTATCTTTATCACCAAACGTCCGCGGGTGTACGGTAGGCTCGGTCAGCATCCGCCCTCCTCAGCCATTGCACGCAGCTTGTTCTTGACCGTGTCTCGCATCTTGCGGCACGTTTTCGTCGCATGTCGTAGGACCAACGTTGCCAAGGCACCTGCATGGCCGCCGACCTCACGACTCTCTCGCGCAGTGTCGATGTACTCGTCGCGCATCTGGTCGTGCTCCCCAACATTAACCACCACCCCAGCGTACCGCACAAGGATCGCATTCAGAATGAGCCGACACATGCGGCCATTGCCATCCCGGAATGGGTGCATGTTGACAAATCGGTCGCAGTACTTGGACGCCAGGGCGATCGGATCTAGCTGCCCAACTTGCTCACTCTCCTCTAGTTCCTTGGAGAGGCTCGTGACAAAAGCTCGCATATCCTCGCGGATTCGAGCAGGGCGCGGAAAACGATGTGTACCAACATATACGTCTTCGGTGCGGTAGATACCGCCATACTCTCTCGTACCGAGGATGCCAGCATCCTCGCCGCTCGATCCTTTCACAAGGATAGCGTGAGTTTCCTTGATTAGCTGCTCAGTAATGCCATGCTCCTCCTTGACGAACTTGGTCACAAGATACTGGAACGCCATGGCATGCTGCACGACCTCTCGCCTACTGCGCACGACATGGTGCTCCCCGGCTCCAAGCTGCTGGTGCACCAGCTTCTCCAGCTGCTCTTGGTAATCATCTGGACTATTACAACACAGGTCAGATCATACATCTCTTGAGGAAGACCTGCGCCAATCTGTGCTTGATAGGAGCAGGAGGGACATGCCGATCGCCGTACTCCAAGTCTGAGGCACCGTCAAAGACGGCCATGCACAAGGTGATGGTGTCGTCCAATCCAAGCCCCTTTCTGGCTTTTTGGTTGGAGCCGTAGACGACGTCTGCCATGGCCCGCACGAGGAAGTCGGCGGCGACATCTGCGGCAGCGGTCGAAGAGTGCAACAACGACTGGATCTCGCCCATGATCGTTGTCATAACTTTAAACTCCCCTGACAGATCCACGGGCTCGTCTTTTGTGCCTGGCTTCGACGAAGCCCAGCCGTCGCCGTACACCCGGTACAAGTCGCTCATCTTGAGCGTGATATTTGCTGGCCTAATTATGCACGTCAGTATACCGCTCTCCATTTCAGTCTTATTCTTTCTTTTTGTAGTAGAATATGAAACCCCAAGATCAAGACATACTGCGAGCTAGACACGGCACCCGTAGTTCCACGGCTCAGGTGCATACCGCCCCGGAGTGAGGGGGGCCAGGCTCTGCGAAAGGTATCTCGGAGAAGGGAGCTCGTACGTTCAGCGTTGCTCCCGACGGGAAGTCGTTTCATGCCCCTTTCGTTTCTAGGAGAGCTTCTTGGGCCGGTTCGCTCAATATTCATGTCGTCAAATAAGTCTGCAAGCGACCCGCGCTTGTGCTTTGGTGTAACTGGAGAGCTCGGTTGTTGATCCTCCATTGCTTGGTCGTAGTATATAATACGTAGATTATCACAGATTGAAAGATCATATAAAAAGACACTCGTTTCATAGAAACACCGGAGTGTTGAGGGCAAAGTTGGAAATATATACTCCGATGTGTGAGCATACAGCAGTAGATAGTGAGCGTACGCAATAGGTTTGTTTCGTTAATAAATAATTATTTTAGCAGATAGCAGTCTCAAATACAGCCTAATATTTGTTCTATGTTAATATTCACGTTATACATTTCTGCGCTGTTGAAAGAACAATAGTGTGGATGTTTTGGTGCGCTTTATGAGGCCGATTTTTGCCATTATTATCATCCAATTGACGAACCTCCGACATAATAGAATAGTCCATTGAATAGAATAGTCCATTGATGAACATAAAAGGCTTCGTATTTTAAATTAGCCAAGTAAAATGTTTATTATTTTTAGTAATGGTTCCTGCGGAAGGAAATACTCGAGAAAGTTCACGTCGCTGTCTAGCTGTGGGCCCAATAGAGCATGCTATTGTCAAAACCGCCACAATGCATGCTCGTGCCCGCCCGCCCCCACTTTGATTAGGTCGCCTTTGTGGCCAACCTTAGGTGGCTCACAGCGGCATCAATCTTCGGTGGCTCACAGCGACACTTTGAACCTTCGGTGGCACACCATCATAAGCGGGTTAAGGTTTAAAAAAAACGATGCACCTCATTTGAGCCCATCTCTCTGGGCCAGGCCTACGCGAGTTGTCCTCTGGTGCATGGTATAAAGCCCTCCCGCCCCCCATCAACACACCCTCCAAACAAATACAAACGAAACTAACTGCCTTGTTCTGACTAACAGTCACTACAACTATCGAGTTGACGTTACTACCACTTTCACAATTCACCATGACGCAGCAGATCCGGTTTCTTGTTCTGTCCGACACACATGACAATGCCTTCCCGGACCCAGCATCTCTTCCTGCTGTCGACGTAGTTATTCACTGCGGTGATCTAACTATGATTGGCGGCATGTCCAACTACCGCCGTGCTCTCGAATCCCTTGCAGCGTGTCTGGCAGAGGTCAAACTCGTAATCCCAGGCAACCACGATGTCTCACTTGACGCCACGTGGTGGGAGGAAAATCTCGACAGCGATGACGAACAAGACGAGCCAGTACGCGCTCGTGCGCTGTGTACATCAAACGACTACACTCGCCGCGGAGTACGCTTCCTCGACGAAGGGCATCATAAAGTGACCCTCAAAGACGGGCGCGCGTTTACAGTCTACGCGTCACAATATACCCCAAGCTTTGGTGGCTATGCTTTTGGATACAACCCGGACGAGGATCGGTTCAATGGAGAGAAGAGAATCCCAGAAGATATCGATATTGTCATGACACACGGCCCGCCTCAACCTCCGAGCTTAGCATATCAAGAGGGTGCATCCGGACCAGCCTACCGGCTCGACCTCGGCGGAGGAAGTGGCAACAGCGATGGCAAACAGCAGCATCTCGGATGCCCACGACTCTGGGAGGCAATCAGGAGGGTCCGTCCAAAGATGCACTGCTTTGGACATATACACGAAGGATATGGGGCTCAAAGAGCGAGGTTCCAAACCAACACAACAATGGTGGCGGTCGCCGATGTGGACGCTGCGGAGCGAGAGGGTGTACCATATGTCAGCGTGGCGGTTGGAGACAGAACAACCCTATTGGTAAATGCGGCTATCATGACGCATGGAGAGGAGGAAAACAATAAGCCTTGGCTAGTCGACATGGCGTTTTGACGTGAGCAAAACAGCAAGAGCAATAGAGATGGGACACCGAGCCATCCGTTCTAGGATGTCCGTGGCACAATGGATGGCAACAGAAAATGTGAAACTAGTTGAGTTTGGAGGTGAATCAAAAGCAAGATTCAATCGAATAGAGCCAAGGTTGTTTGTAGAATAACAGAAAGTGGTTCTTAATGTTGTTAAGAGTGTTTTTGTAGATGACATCTACATAGTAACACTGCAGATCGGTATTTGCTGGATGACAAGACTTTGTCCTTAGGACAACTTAGATATATTGATTGACAATGGAGAGACTAGAGATGCAAACGCCGGGTATGTTGAGGGGCATGCTGGCGGTAAGTTAGGCCAACCTCGCCGTTGTCGTTGCTGTTGGGTTTATCCTTCTCGGCACCCTGGCCGACCATGTCGCCGACAATGGTCTCGACGGTGTTGCAGAAATTGATAAGGCCAAGAACTGGAAATTTCTTGGAAGTTTTGGATAAGCAAATTAGTTCTTTTGTAGATATATTCATGTCATGATGGGGGGATATAGCATGCGGCCTTTTGGGGGTTGAACGTGAATATTCAGTAATGCTTCATCAGTAAGACGCGTGGGGAGTTTCAGCGGGCGAGGCGGTGACCTGGAGGCTTTCAGGGTTGTTGCAGGGCGTCTGGGCTGAATGCCTGGCGCCGCTAATACAGGTACTCGTGGGAGTTGAATGTGCCTTGTATTCACACGTCAATTTTTTGAACGTGTGATTTTTTATATCCGAATTAGTTCAAAGAATGATTGAGCATATACTATATGATTTTATTACAAAAAACAGCTGCAGGGAAACCCATATGTTCGTTGGTCAGCTTTTCAGCTGACAGCGTCACATCATGTACCAACCGACCACTTGGCCAATTAAGTGTCACACAGCAACCACAACAAGGCATTCCCCCAGCTGCATACCGACTGAATACTGACTGATGAATATCTCAGGAACCTCAGGTCACTCCCTTACTTTTTCCTGCACAATTCTGTCTCTTTTGTATCGGATCAAAGTATTGCCTTGAGCGTGACAAGCCTCGGTGGCAATGAGATTGAGTGTGCAGTAAATAACTTCAGCTGGCGAGCAGATCATCATTAGTCATTGTTTGAAAAGAACAGATTTCAATAAAGATATTCCCCCTTTCTCCCCCGTCACTTTATTTGAACCACGTAACTACGTGGTTTTTGGTGATGGATGCCCTTTGCCGTCTGGCAGTAGAGGGGGACACTGGGTCTTTATACACGCACTGTAGGTCCTGTAAGGTGCTGTAAGTTTGTACTGGACCCATGCCACTTACATACGCTGGCGTCAGTGGCGTGGCCGCTAGGCGTCACACTGGGTACCCAGCAGGCAACATGAAAATTTCGTAGGTCGAGAGCATAAAATTAACTTTCATATTGTACTCATGTTATCAATCAAGACTCAATTTAGAAAGAGTTGACTTATTGGTTAGTATGCTACTAAGGAGTAGTGTTCTTTTAGTCGCTGAAAACCTATGTGTGTTGGGTGTACAAAAGTGGCACTGTGCCTGGTGTTGCACAACGGAATTTCTCCAACACCACCATCATCTCTATCATGGCCATCGCAGTTATCAATTTTCATTTCAAGAAGCTGCAAGATGATATCCCGCGTCCCCACCTAATCCGCCCTATGTAAGTCTGCCTTTCCATATAGTCTGCCGCCCGTGGCCTGCCATACACACCATTTATCATCGCCTACTGAACCTAGTTGAGTTCAGTGTATCAGTGGATAAAGGAAGAGAAACTTGTGGCAGGACAAGGCTGAGAATATATTGAACAAAAAAGGTGTTATTGCAATGGCCTATCAAATCGGTCCAAGGTCGGCGCTCCACCAAAAATTGCCCCGAGCCGGCATCAAACAGCCTCCGTATCGGCGTCAGCCCGCGCCGAACCCTGCCTTGCATTGCGCGTCCATGGGTCCCTGGCCTGTTCGCGTAATTTGGACAGTGGAGAACACTTTAGTATTTGGCCAATCTGCCGTCGGGGGCCTCGGGGCCGATTAAGTTTCGAGATTTGATCTTTGAGACCACCAACTCCCGCGTCCATCTAAACGAAAGAGAACGGTAAAAGGTGACAGCCTGTCCCGTTCCCGTTCTGGCAAAAAAATCTTCAAGTAAAAAAAAATGCAGGGGTCATGTAGGGGACATGATCCAGCTGGCGGAGAGCCTGAGACAGCCCTCGATGAACTACTGGTAGCTGACCAAACCGACATGCATTGCTGACCCGCCGCTCCGGGTACCGTGTACGCCGTTCAACGGTCGCCAAGCTGGAGCCTGGCGCAGCCAGATGCTCTCAGCAATAGGATATTCTCCAGAGTCGCGGCGACTCTCTAGTATCCGAGCACCCGAGCACCCGAGCGAGTGCTAAGTGGCGCAATGACAGCATTCAAACGCTGATGAGGCTGGGGCGGGTCAAAATTCATGCCGATCCCAGAAATGGCAATGGTGAAAGTATAAAATGTATCCGGGGGCTCTGAGGAAACCCATCCCAGCATATTCTTTTACTTTCAACGCCTCTAGTTGACATGTCCATGTATACGATGGCGTCTATACAAGTCACAGAAGGCAGTGCCGGTGCGTATCATCCTCGACAGGACCATCATGGCTGAATACTGATTTGATATTGTCAGCCCGAATCTCCCAAGCAGTGGCAACAATCGCCCCGCAGTTCATCGATGATCCCGTCCTTGTATACATGACCAACAATTACTCAAAAGACCAAAGATTACCATTACTGGACACCCTTTTCGAATTCATGATTAGGGCCGCCGTCGCAAACAAGGGGACCATCTACGAAGCAGCGGATTGGAAAAGTGCGACTGTGATAGTGCCGCCCGGCAAAGACGTTGCGAACCCCATGACTCTGCTATCCTCTGGCGGACTCGGCGTCTTTGCCAATCTCGGCATCTCTGGCACAGTCAAATCATTATACGAGTTTCCGCGCGAGATTGGGCCGCACAAAACTCGTGTCCTTGGCAAGCGTCCATTTTACTACATCTTTATCGTCGCCACGGTGCCTGAAGGGAGAGGACGGGGGCTGGCCAGTAAAATCATCAAACAAGTCCTGGCCATTGCTCAGAAGGAGCAAAGGCCAGCCTGGCTAGAGGCTAGTACTGAGGGTAGCAAACGCGTCTATGCGAAACTGGGGTTTAAAGAGGTCGGGACTGTTGTACTCGGCAAAGGCAAATGTGACGCCAAGGGGTTGCCGATGAAGAGCGGCCCGGGTATAAGACTATGGCCCATGGTTTGGGAACCGTTAAAGGAGAGCCAACACTAATAAAATGGAGCCGTCTGAGGGGAGGTTCGACTAATAATGTATAAAGTGAATATATCATACAAGCGGTGGTCTTGGTTTCCGAGACGGGCTGCACTGGCGGTAATGCGTTGACATAACACAGGAGAACGGTATAGCTGCGCGCAAGATGGCGTTGCCGTCCTTACTGTTGTGTGGGCTGGGCGCTAAACTGAAGTCATTAGCGCGCAAAAGAAAAAAGAAAACTTGAGTAAATATACTTTAGAAGAGCCGTCTATTCTCAGTCAATGAGTTGAAGTCCTATTTTCCCTACAAGACAACACGCCTTCCGTGGTGTCTGTCGCCAGGCATTCCCACCAAGAACCGTGTCTAGGCCCTGCAGTTCAAGAGGTCGTATTCGCTGAAAGGCACTGCATCGAGTATCCAGGTATTCTAGGCAGAGAATTTGAGGATTTTTTACCACCATACACAGTGCCTGTGGAGCGAAAGTACTTCTGGACGTGCCAGTCGATACTTGCCCTCATGCGCCCGACAGAGTCTGTGAAGGGGGCATCATACTCTGGTCTCATAAAGTACGCCAACGAATACCGCTCCAAAATAGTCTTTCCAGGCAACGGGACCACCCTGTGTAGGCATGCCTTGAGACGCTTTTCAGACATGAATCGTAGTGTATCGCCCACATTGATGACTGCGTGCTCGGTCCTGGGCTTCACAAACTCCCAGCGCCGTGTCGAGGCATTCAGAGTCTGCAGTCCATAGTCTGAGGCGAACAATATGGTCAAGGTGCCCTCGTCCGTATGCGCTATGCGGCCGGCGTTTGCAGCATTATTGGCGGATAGTTTGGGGTAGCGCAGCATGCCAAAGGTGCTTGTTGACTGGTGTCCTGTGCGGTGTCGCAGGCAAAGGTCCGACTCTGGAGGCAGATTCAATGCCGCACTGATTGCTCCGAGAATTATCTGTCCAGTAAAGTGCAGTGCTTCCATCACTGACTGCACGCGCAAACGGCGGGTTTCGATGGGCTCTGGGTACTGGAGCTTCTGCATTGTCTGCCGAGATTCGCAAAGTGAATTACGCGACAGCTACAATGCGCGGTCGATTAGTTGCTCAGCTTTTCTTCCCAACTTGATGACATAAATCTCACCAAAAACGCTTCAAAGCCATCCGCCGAGTTTTTGCCTGCATTCCTACCCACAGGCTTGTACCTATCCCGCCCTGCGATAAGCAAAAGTGCAACGGCGGGTACACAGTAGAGACGCGACACTCACCCGTCCAACCTGTGTTGGCCGAACGCATAAAAATCGTGTAGAAGTAGGTCTGAAGTAGGTAGAGAGAAGAGATCTTTTGCAAGCGACAGGCAGTAAGCTACATCTGCAGCTTGAAGGGCTGGTTGATTCTCCCAACCATGATAAGGCTCTAGATAGAAGACGCCCTCGTTGACGACTGCTTCGTATAAAAGGGCAATAGTATCAGGGTCGCGACTTGCTAATTTTGAAAGGGAGATGGTCTCTAGATGGGCAAACTCCATGCTAGACATGGTGTCGATTGTTTGGTTGGCTATATTGAAGTGATGACTGGCCAAGTCTCGTACAAGTTGATGATGTGCTGGGTGTTGGTCGCGGCGCGCTGGTTCTAATACTCATGTAGTTACTATTTTGCAGTTCAGCGGCCCAGCCATATTTCTACCAAAGCTCTCGGGGCTCTGAGATTTTTGGAGGCTGGGATTAAACAAACTGTTTGCTTGCATAACTTCGTTGCCAGAGACTGTTCACATTCATTAGGCGCCCGCAAGAAACCAGGCAAGCTGCCAAGACGTCTGGGAGAAGTTTGTATACCCATGTTTGCTCTATTTAGCTATCTTCGTAGAGCATCGTTCAGCAAAGTAACAGTGAGCCATGCGCCCGCCTTTGTACCTGGGGCTCCGGCGCAATGCGTCATTTACTCCGGGGTACTCCAAAGAAGGGTTCGGGTGACGCGCCGCCGCGCAAAGCAGCCAACATGTGAAGCATCGCATTGCATGAACTTGTTGTGGCGTTGTCAGCTGCAGCATGGTGCTACCTTGTTCACGGCATCGCGGAGATGCTTTCGCAAGTACTCGCCAGATCCTCTTGGCATACGGTGGCGAGATGTGTCGTGAGCAGGCGCGACGCTGGTTGAAGTGTGCCATCCGTGCTATTTGAGAGATACAAAGTCGGCCGTAATAGCTCAGAATGGCATCGTGAAGACAGGTCAGCAGTGGTATCAGCTGCAAGCGCTCGTAGCGCTCGCAGCGTCAATTCCAACTAAAGTCTGTTGTACGACAATCCTAGATCATGCAATCGCACCGTTTGCTTGTAATTGTGTCAATCTCTTTAACGATGAATTCCGACACTACGCCCGCCAATACGCCAGGGCACAAAAACACAAACCGTGCGAGGAACGAAAGAGGCTAGATAGGAGAGAGGAGATCAGCAAGGTCTAAAGTAGTTTAGTTTGATGAAAAGGAACAAAATTATGAACGAAGATGACAAGCTTCTGTAGCTAAATACAAAAAATGTAAACCACTCTTAAGAGTGGTGGCGGATCTCTCCCGCCGGGAATTGAACCCGGGTCTCAAGCGTGACAAGCTTGCATACTGACCACTATACTACGGAAGATGTTCGGATGTTGACATCCGACGTAGCTGAGATCGATGGAAGGCAGAGCCCTATTTTGGTCTATGAGTCCTACAATGTTGCTCAAGCTTTGTAAGTTGTTAGTAAACGAGAGTTAGACATTGACTAAACACCACTAAATCATTCATAATCATTCTCCATCTCTCAAAAGGATCAAGTTTCTTGCAGCAAAGCGATTTCAGAATGTGATTTTTCTCTGAGGTATATCCTGAGCCCCCCAACTATCTACCGTTTCACTCCTTGGCCAGCTTCGCAAGCGCCTCCAGCGCGTTCTCCCGGCCACCTCCCACAGCCAACTCCCTCGGCGACGTCATCTTCGTCGTCGTCTTGTTTCCTGTCCTTTGTCACTGCGCGGATGCGCCCCCACGCCATATCGACACGCAAGTTCCAGTCTGCGAGAGCCGCGCCGCGGTGCGCAACCATCAGCACGGTGCAGCCCGCGAGCTCTTCGGCCATGACGCGTCGAGGCCACCGTGAGCGCTGGGAACGGGCTCCCGCACGCACAGCTGTTGAATAAGGGCTTTGCAGCGCGTCGTCGTTGTGATGTTGTCGGCATCCCTGTAGAGTCAGAAGCGGTGCTCAGGTCGTTGAGGTCAAAGGGGCAGGTGGGCATGGATGCTGCCAGAGAGCTTGAGCTGTTCTTGGCTGATGATGATGATGCGCCCGCGTAGCTCATTCTGTTGGGTTCAATTGTCAGGGAAATGCCTTTCAGTCCTCAGGAATCTGCTTTGTCGGATTTAACGCTCAGATGTTAGGCAAGTGCTCACAGCACAAAGGTCTGTCCTTACCCTCATTGCGCAGTACCCGCCGGATCTGTATCTTGCTGGTGCGCGGTCAACTCTTGGGCCGAATCACGCCCTTTGTCGGCTCAACTGGCGTCTTGCGCAGAACCGAGCGCGGTCGCGAGATTGCGCCAATGGTCGTTTCCAGATACGTGGCGAGCAGCACTGCCGTCTTGCGCTTACGGAGAATGCCATCGTCGCCGTGTAGGCGGGCTAGGATCGCGACCGCAGTCTTGCGATCTAGTGAGCTTATTATGTCGTTCAGGACCACGTTGGGAAGCTCCGAGTATACACTCGGGCGATGGACACTTTGGCGTGGCATGCATTGCGCTAACAGTCGTTCTACATAGAAGCGAGTCACACTATCAATGATTGCTATCCTCAAGTGTGCCGTGCTCGAGCCACATGTCTTCCCCGCAGCATGCAATACTTCCGTTGTCGGCGTGAGGAGAGCTGGCCGACATGTTGGGCTCCCCAAGGATGGATTGCGAAAAGTGAGACTTGCCGGCCCCCATCGGGCCCAAAACAACCAAAAAAGTGCCTCGGGCACTATTGAGACCCAGGTCCTCCAAAATCGGACTTGGCATACATGATGGACCCAGGAAAATATTGCGTCGTAAGGGTTGGTCAATACGGACCAGGCTGGCAACCGTCTGTTGTATCATGAAGTAGAAATGTGACATTGTGACCATGGCTGAATATTTGTTCGAGTGCAGAAAGTCGATCGAGAATCCGCAATGAAGGTTACCACCGCCGTTATTCTTGATGTTGCCTTTCATGCATTGGTCGGCATTACTACCAGCCCACCATGCGGAAACCGGAAGGAGAACCATTTCGGCGACTTCTTCATTCTACATCTTCAATACCCTATTATATCTGTTAGGTATTGGAGACATTTTGGTATCCGTTCATTGCTACTTTAAGCGTTACACAACGCTGCGTTGCAGTAAGAGCAGCCTGGCATGCTGTTTTGAGTGTTGTGCAGCGCTCTGCTGCAGTAGGAGCGTCATGCAGCGCTCGCAATAACAGGACCGTTTTGGACAGCCTCACTTTTTATCCCGTACATTACCTTCCTACTGAAACATGCATGAAAAGGATGCTGCCGACTTTGGCAAAAGAACTGTTAGTCATAGTGACGCAACCTCGTTCTGGATGACTATGGATCTTCATCAAGGCCTTTCCCATCTGGAGATACATATAGGACAAGCCCCCCCCCCCCAGTTGAAGAGTTGATTCGACTAACAATTGCATTCCTATTTCCTTCTCAAGATTCGTTGCCAAAACGCAGCCCATCTGTTCAGCATGCGTATCGGTTTCACTGTCGTCGCTATTGCCGCCGCGCTCCCCGCAGTCCTGGCCATCTACTGGGACAGCAACTCTTGCACCTACGAGGGCCCCAAGCAAAAGACCATTTGTGACGGTGCCAAAACCGCGATTCTTTACTGCAACGCTGACGGTGCCTGGCATAACGGCCACACCTGCAACGACGGCTGCTGTCGCATCAGTCCTCCTCCCTTCCACGGCCAGGCTGGTAACGCCTACTGCGCCTGCTAAAGAGATAATTGCTAGGGTAAGCATGCTTACAAAGCAAAGTAGTGATAGTCTTTATGATTGACTTTCTCTAGTATCGCTTGATCTACTGTAGAAAAAGGAATATAGTATCTAGGCTAATGTAGCAAATGAACTAGGTATATTTGGGGCAACACGTATTCTAATAGTATATATAATCTCAACGTCCACCAATGAAAGAAAAAGCCACCCCGCAGAGTCATAATGCAGAGAGTCCAAGGAAGATATTCCGTTGCCCCGGTTACAAGGCGAGCATGGCACCAAAGGCGGCAAGACCCACGACGACAGAAGCCTTGATAGAGGCAGCGCCGGAGCTTGGGACAGTGGCCGCAGGAGTACCCGAGTGAGTACTGGTGGAAGACTGGCTGGAGGTCTTGCTGGCGGTGCTCATGGTCGTGTTGGAAGCGGCAGTCGAGCCGGTAGAGATGGGCGAGGCCGTAGACGAGGCAGTGGTCGAGCCCGAAGCGGAGGTGGCCTCAGAGGTGCTGGACTTGGTGCTGGACTTGGTGCTGGACTCGGTGCTGGAGGAGCTGCTCAAGGCAGAGGTGCTGCCACTGCTGCCAGACTGCTCGTCGATAGTCTCGCTGGACCCGTCCTTGAGCTTGATCTGGATGCTCTTGGCACTGCCAGATTGATCGCCGTACGAATACTCCTTGACGTCCTTGCTGGTGGCGGAGCTGCCGCCAGCGTAGTCGGTGATCTTGACGTTCTTATAGTACGCCTTGAGGGGACCGCTGGAGAAGTCGGCGAGGCCGCCGGCCCAGGTAATAGTGCCCTCGTCGTTGCCCTTGTAGCCGGCGATCCAGGCCCCGAGCTTGACCTGAGTGGGGGAAGTCGGGAAGCGAGCGCCGGCCTCTTCCGCGGTGAGGGTGCGCTGGACGGTGCCGTCCACGGACCATTCAATACGGCGGGGGGTCCAGTCGATGGTGTACTTGTGGAACTTGCCAGAGACGTCGTCGACGGGGTGGAACCCGCCAAGCTTGTGGTAGTTCTGATCGCCCTTGGAGAAGATGTTGGATTGGATTCTGCTGTTGTCGGAGCCGATGGCCTCCCAGTCGATCTCGTCGAGATCGTCGGAGAGGAGCACGACGGTGCTGATGACGCCTGGGCCGGGGGCGGCCTGCATCTCAACCTCGACGCGACCAAAAAAGATGTACTCCTTGGAGCAGATGGTCGGGGCCTGGCGGCCGGCATCCATGGCGCAGACGGCGCCGTGAGAGTCGTACGTGACTGCCTTGCCGGCCACGGGCTCAAAGGCGGAGCATTCGCCCTGCGTGAAGTCGCAGCTGATGCCCTTGCTGCCAACAGCAGGGTCGGCGGCGCAGGCTAGAGGTTAGGGCGGGACATGTAAGTATATACTCGAATAAACAGGGCCATGAGAGTTCAGAACATACACTTCTCTAGCGGGTTGCAGACAGTAGAGGTCTGCGCAGAGGCAGTAAGGGCGGCGGCCAGAGCCACAGAGGCGGCAACGAAGGACTTGGACAACATGATTGAGTGAGGAAGAAAACTAATAAAACGGTAGAGAAACAAAGGTCGAAAACGAGTGTAAATAATTCAATACGATAAAGACAGTCAGAAATCGGGAAACATGAAGAAAGAAGCGTGGTGTTGTGAATGAAAGAAGGAAAAGAGTAAGAGGGCGAGCAAACGGGAGAACACCTCTCAGGGTTTTAGGCCAGGCTCTCTCTTCATAACTTGCTCTTTTACTCAAGCTTTCCCTGCAATTTCGGCGCACATGACGGGAGAAACCATGGACGGCACGGATCCTGAAGGATCCAAGTTTGGTGGCAACCGTGCTCGTTGCCGGACAATGGTTGGCCGCCATCGAGGGGCACAAAGAATGGCGGCGTTTGCTGTACCTGCATCACCGGACAGATTAACCGCTTCGGGCCAGCAGTCACAACGCCTCTCAGCCTTATTCGTGGTAATCGTGGAGGGCCGCCTGAAACTCGAGTGGGTTACAACTTACAACGGACAAGCGGGTGCACCACGGGTGGTCGGCAATAAAATCACAAAGCCTGATATTTAGTGGATGGATTTTGAAGGTCTGCTAATAAATATTGTGCTGATCCGTAGTCTAATATAAATATCTAATTGGTCTGCGCAGGGTAATTGGCACACCAAATAGGCGCTGGGTTAAGCCACGATGTAAAGTTCGACGCTGCGGGCGCTATGAATATTACATACCGAGTATATCACACCGTTATAGCTGTAGTCGCACTGTTATACATGCGTGAGCCAGTGAGGTTGGCGCGCACTCTGCCCCGAGAGCAGCTGGGGGAATCAATTACGCCCCTTTTGCTATTCGAACGATACGTCAACTGAGAGATTTCAGAGCCTAGGGCATTCTGCTGGTTTCTGACTTTCTTGATAGCTGCATTGAATAAGCATCAAGGCTCTGCCTCGAGAGCCTCGAGTGTGATGATTTATTTATTTTTAGTGCGCTTCGGGTGCTTCCGGTTGGTACCCGTAGGGGTCGTTGTACTACAAAGTTAGGGGTTGCTCTGACTAATTATTTCACCCAACAATGGCGCTAATGCAGGCTATCATTTCTTTTCCACGCAACACATCCAGTCATGATACTTACCAACACGACTGGTCATTCCTCAGAGTGCCGTCTATTTCTGTCTATTCCGAAACGCACTCTCCAGCCGCGCTGTGACATCTAGATGCACACTCCTCGCTACAATGGGACAACTGTGCAGATGGCGCCTCCATGTATTCCGCTTCAGTGCAAGAGTGGGCTGGAGCAGATAGATATCCGCGCCGGCGCCTACGAGTTGCCCGACAATGTCGTCAAAGCCAAGCTCCATGGCCAGCTGCACGGGCCGTCCGCAAGAGTACTCTGGAACGGGCAGCCATAGGCCATGATCGTGTTGTCGCCGATGGTGGCGGCAACTTGCTTGATGTGATCAAGCACAGGGCAGTGCCTTTCATGGATCCGGTCGCGTTTGTTTACCAACCAGAGAAAGGTCTGTACTATGTGATCTCACCGACTCCAGGCGGTGGAAATCTCTTCGCCCTTCTTCAGAGAGAGAGAGACGATTTATCGAGGCACGAGCAAGGACATACACAGACGAACTCGTCTGTGCGCTCAAATGGCTGCCAGGCAACGAGGTCGTGATATCAAAACATCCCGAGAACGCCATGCTGGACTGCTTCAATCACAATTGCCTCTGCGTACCTGCGGCGTTCATCGCTGCCGCCGACGCAGCTCCAGCCGTGTGTTTGGCGCCTGAGCTTCCAGTGGCGTTGCCAGAGCAGAGATGGCTGACTGGTAGGTTATCGGTACATTCATTCATGAAATGCTTATTGGTATGCTCCCCGTCCTTCCTGCTACGTCCCAAGATGAGCGGAGCAAGATGATGAGCTGGGATTTGTCGTTTCCAGCTTGTCTTTCTGGAAGCAGGCGGCCACAGCGGAGCAGAATCTGGACAGGCACAGAATTTAGTCATTGCGGTATGTAAGTCTACTATGTTATCAGCCTAATACTTTCGCTTTGTAGAGGAGGGCTCGCGGTAGTGATGCTTGCCATGGCTGTTGTGGTTTAGTAGGTGACGGTGTCAGGAGACGGAGCTTTGTCCAAGCTGCTTCACACAACAACCTTATATGGGGGCCTGGCGTATTTACTTAGTCGCATAGTAGGATAGAACGTATTGATTCTCTAGACAAATCAACTTTAAAAAAAATAAAAGGCCATGATTGCGACGAGAGGTCGAAGAACAACGATCACTTTGAGAGTCCTCTACGCCTATTCCGGCACCGACACTGTCAGTAATGCCGGTGCGCACATGTCTAACGACAGCCGCATAAAAGAGTCGCTGGTTCCTAAATGTACATGAATGAATTCAAGGTCTGGAACGCCTTCCGACTTATAGAAACGCCTTCCGGCTTACAAACGAGGCCATCTACACCCGTGGAAACAGGACCAGCAGGCCAAGAACGGGCAAATACCCAACCTAAAAAACTTGTAAAAGAAATTTGCCCAGCTGACTCTAGAGTCTTTTGCTATCCGCGCGCAGGAGGGATTTTTCTGGGCTTCTACAAACAAAGAGTCAGTATTGCACGATGTTACTTTTTTACTCAAAGTACATATTGTTAACTAACGACTTTGACGAAGAGATCTGACCCCACACTGTAACCCTACAAGAACTTTTGCAGAAGGACTTACAACTACAAAAAGCACCTGCTGGAGCGGTCAAGACGCTGTCCGCATCTCTGAGCCGGGTTAGGGGTCGATAAACCAAACGTCTACTAGGCTCAATACTTCACCGTAGTGATGCGAAGAACGTATTAGATTGGCAACGGTATTCCAGAACACAGGGCAAAGTTTTGATCGATCCTTTCTCCATGTATACACCGCCTTGTGGCTGAGGAGGAACTTGCTATCCAGCCATCGATAGAAGCTAAAGGGTTAGTTTTCCTGATCCTGACCTTTTTTGCATACAATTCCGCCATAACAAGTCATACATGGAAATTAGTCAAGGATAGAGATAATTCTTGTTAGGTGATTTGTGCCGACAAGCCGACAACCCGCTCTCGCCTCCCTATTGCGCCCCGCCTAAGTTTCGGGCTCTAACCAACAAGGCTGTGAGAAGTAATGCGACTGGTACTGGTTCATGTGTCCGGTGATGCTGCCTGCTTGTTTGCTAGCCGAATCTGGTGTTATGATGTCGCGCTGGTCAGGGTTAGGCGAAAATCCTTTACGAGATGCAACGACATCCAGCGCTGCGGCGAGCGCGACACGACTCGCGTTTAAACGGACTCGGCTGTGACGGCGAGGCGGGTGGCAGAGTATCGCCGACACAACCAATCAATATATATTCTTGCCCGATGATAAGTCGAGAGATATTACCTGTGGATCGACTGAATTGGGCCGGAGCGTGTCACACCGGACTTTGTTGCGAGATCTCAATGTCCCAGAATTTAGCATAGAGGTTGGCACAGAGTAAAATAGGGTTGTGCTGAAAGCTGTGAGAGAATGATGTTAGTACGCAGAGTAGTTATTGCAACCGGAAACCAGAGGGGATCGCATTTTATTATTTTCTTGCCTATAAAAAAGCACACATGAACTAAGTAGAACGTGGTGTGATTATTACAGCCTATAGCTAGTGGCTGTGTGGGTGCAAGAGAATTGCGACAGTTGAGTACGTCGACATGTTGAGACAATCAATCTAAATACCGCTGATCTACCAACTAACCAACTAGTTAGCGTTTCGATGTCCTGCCAATCACTCTTCAGTGCTATAATTGGGATATTGGGTTTAAAACTAGTTGGTGAATTTTGTTCATGTTCACCAACTGATATATTGTCCAATGTTTTAGGATGGCTCCTTTCGAATGACTGCAGAGCGAAATGCCAATTGCCAAGTTTTTATGCGCGTAGCCATCGACAGACCAAATACATAACGGAACGACTCATGCACAACAAGCTAGTCCTACTTATTTCGTTGCGTCAAGTACCAGCATAAGTATCTACTGTGTTCTTCTTGCTGTTATCATTATAATTGTTACTATTATTGTGATAATAGCTGTTGTTACAAGTACCACTTATTCAACAACTTATGTCTTCATTCAGCGAAGCAAACCCTGCAACGTACATTCGGCAGTTTTCCGCAAGGCTGACCGGTTGCCCGTGGGCCATAATGGCTTGGCTGACACAACACGGAGCCAAGACCATGCCTTTACACTGTATGACCTCGAAACAAGCTTTTCCATAGACAGCCCGCTTTGAACCTTGTGAGTTCCACCAGGCAGATTCTGCAGAACATTCGCTATGGCCTTCATCTTTACAGATTTTCGGGTCCCCTGTGGGTAAAAGACAGCGCAGCCGCTAGCTATCTTGGAACTAGAACCCCCTGGTGCCTCGCCATCGGCCTGGAATAACTAGGGGACACAGGTCTGGTTACGAAGTATGGAGTCGAGTTGCCGTCTAAGTGGAAATGGGGGATGATGAGGCCTCTCGTCCCGAAAAGCTTTGCGCAGCTTCTTTATGAGGCGTGGGGATCCCTCAACAGACGGCAGACTTAGCATCGCGGCTCCATTGCCCACGACTACCCACGACCGCGGCGGCTGCCATCACGCGAAGCCTCGCCGACATTTGTCGAAATGCGTCTAGTTGAGCCCTTTGACGTGGCGTCGCCCGCGGCGGCCAAGGAGCAAATGTCAGCCACGACAGAGCGCAAGCCGAGCCCGACGACGGGCAGTAGCCTGGACTCGGCCGTCTCGCACTACGCCTACGAGCACTTTGACCGCCGACGGCAGCTGCGGCGGCTGCTAACCAAGAGTCTGGCGCGGTGGCTCATCACCGTGGTGCTGTGCGCGGCCATCTACGGGGTGCTGCTGGGGTACTCGTCGCACGACGCGCTGCCGCAGCGCAAGAAGCTCGAGTTCAACACGCTCGTCATTGCGCTCACCATCTCGCTCGGCCTCAACATTGCCAGCTCGCTCAAGGCAAATGCCGTCGAGCTCCAGTGGTGGCTGCTGAGCCTCCGCCGCTACAAGGCCCGCGAGGCGGACCTCATCATGTCGAGCGAGCACTTTACCACGATGCTGCAGCTCGGCTGGACGACACGCCACACGCTGATTCAGATATTCGTAGTCGTCTTCGTCACCATGAACATTGTAAGCGATTCCTTGTCTGTTTCCCGTCCTCGAACACTTTGGCTGATCTGTTGTTTCTTCTTCCCCCGACTTATTAGGGCTCGCAAATTGCCTTGGCTCTTCTCGGCATCACGTACAACATCAACCCCGCCAACCATTTTGCCATTACCAAGCCAGGTCTTGTTTCCATAGCTGATTTGAACGATATTCAAGGCTCTAGGGTCTTGGCCGCGTCTAAAAAGCGCCACGAAACCGAGGATGTCAACTCACGACGATACTCGGCCAACCTGTATGGGCAGTTCGGGTCCAACTTTGTTGAAGGCGGCCTTGACCTTGCGCCAAAACCAGGTACGCTGTACAATTCAGAGGATCCTCAAGTATTTTACTCGAAAGAGCTGCCACTCGACTCCGACGGCAGCGATGGCAGCGCTGCCACCAAGCCTGACGACAACGGAAACGCCTACTCCTACACGTATTTCTTCTTGGAGAGCACAGTCGCAAATGCCAGCTACGCCGGCACCGTGTCCTCGAACCGCTCCGTCACCGCCACGGCGAGCTGCGATAGTTACAAGGTCGTCGCCGGCGGCAATGGCACGTGGTCCAACATCACGGTGCGGTTCAAAGACGGCGAAGATGTATTTTACCTGCCCGTCGCCAACGGCGGCTCGCAGATCCTCTACCTGCACGACCCGGCCACCGAGGCCAACGATACCTGGAGCCAGGTGAACGCCTTTGAGCCGTCCGACACGGACCCGTGGTTCTACACGTGCCAGGTCTCCGTCGGCAACGTCACCAACGGCTTCCTCCCGCAGCACTACATGGGCACCAACTTTACTCGCTACATACCGCCCGCCATTGCGCTGCAGGGCTACGGCGCCTCCGCCTCCGACATCAGCCTCAGCAACACGACGACAAACTACCAATTCCAGAGCTATCCCTTGCAGACGTACTTTGGGCAGCCGGCCAGCGGCAGCGGCGTGTCCATGGCCGCGCTCGTCAGCCGCTATGCCATCAACGCCCTCGCCGTCGGCGCCATGTACAGCCCAAACGTTGACGTCCCAGGCATGGAGCCGCAGCGCGCGATCCAGCTCGAAATCACAAAGTGGCGGTACGTCCACGTCATCGTGGGCCTCACGGTCGGCGTGCAGCTCGTCATCCATCTTGTGGCGGTGCTGGTCGCCAACCGCGTGCAGGTCCGCGAGCAGCGAAGCCTGGCGACTGCTTCGCTGCTGCGTCCTTTGCTCGCGGGCGTCAGTGAGCGTGCGAGCATGGCGAGGGGAAAGCAAATCGCCAAGTTGATTGGCAAGGACGTCACTGTGAGATACGAGCCTGTTGGCGCCGGATACGATCTTTGCATATATAGAAACGGAGAACTTGAGCAGTCCACACCGAATACCATTAATAGATAGAAATGTGCACAGGATGCACATCATAGCAGCAATTGCACGCATTCACTCCAAGATACTCTGGCACAGCTTCTAAGCATGTATTTCTCAACGCCTACTAACAATAAAAAAAGCCAACAAAGTAAATCTATTTTGCGTGCGTTCGTTCTTACAGCCCCCGCAGGTTCGTGTTGTCACGTCTGTCAACCGGGGTATATCTCTCCTGCAGCACCTCGGCCACTGTTCTCGTATCCTTGATCGCCGTCTTCTGGAATCGCTGGTTCAGGGCCTTTTCGACAGCACTCGCGCCTGTGCTCAGCGTCACGCCGTCAATGTCGGCCACAGAGCCGCTCGCCAGACCCACAGCCTGCTTGGCCTTGCCGGCCAGCGCGACCGCCTTTTCTGTACCGCGTCCAAGCAGCGACGACAAAACACCACCCGCCTCCTGGGCCCCCTCCTTGACGGTCTCAGCAATGGTGCTAGCGGCCTCCTTGGTCGTCTTCTTGGCCTGGAGGCGAGCCTCGAGGGCCTTATTCTGCGCGGCCTCCTCGACGCTGCGGGCCTCGGCCTTTGCCTTTTGGAAGCCGCCGCGCGCCGACTGCTCAATCGAGAGCGCCTTGTCCTCGGCGGCGCTCTTTGCCGCGTCGACCGACTGCCCGGGGGTCTGACCGGTCACACGGCCCCAGAGTGCGCCGGCCTGCAATGTGGCGCCGTGGCGCACCTCATCCCAGTCGGTGGTCTGTACCCAGCGAACGGCGCGGCCAATCTCGTCGTTCCACTTGTCCTTGAGGACCTCGACCTTGGCGGCGCGTTGCTCAGCCGCTACCTCGGACCGAGTCGGGGGGAGCGGCAGCGGGATCGGATCGATGATGCTCTGCAGCTCGAGGGCCTGGGCGCGGAGAAGCTGTCCCTGGCGCTCGCGGTTGCGCTGGTGGGCGAGGGCGGAGAGGTATGCGACGGAGAGAGTGAGCGTGACGCCGCCAGTCTATGAGAGAGAGAGAGGAATTAATTAGCATCATGGACACTGGGTTGGGTGGCAGCTCTGCATGTGAGCTCGGCTGGAAAAGGCCGCCCTTACAAAACCGGAGACGAAGCCCATTGTGGCGGGGTAGAGCTTCGCTGCGCTCTGTGACTGCTTATATCGGGAGTGAATGGCACAATTGAGTATCAGCTTCGCATGCTGCGATGCCAATTCGCAGCTTTTCTTCTGCCGTGCGTTTTGAGCGCAAGATGTTGACGTAGGTAGTTGGCAAGGTGGACTAGCGGCAAACAGCGCTGGAAACAGAGCAGCGCCAGTTGTAACCCGTTCCCAGGCGGTAATTTTCGGCAGCACGCTGGCCGTCTCCCGAAGTTTCCACACCAAGCATTTTTTGGGGCATCTCCAACACCAAGGCAAACGAACAAGAGAAAACACAGTCACCGCAATTCAACGGCAAAGATACCCTCCCGTCGACAGTACTCTTCATCAATTGACGCGCAGCAAATCAATCTCACACAATGGCCGGTGGCCTCACCAAGTACCGCCATCTCGGCCGCAAGTCGTCGGCGCGCAATGCCTTGTTGCGTGGCCTCGTGACGTCCCTCGTCCAGCACGAACACATCCAAACCACATACGCAAAAGCAAAGGAGGCCCAACGGCTAGCCGAGAAGCTAATCACTCTGGCCAAGCGCGACAACGAGCCCTGCAGACGGTCGGCGCAGGGCATCCTCTATGTACGGCGGCGCATCACGCCTCTTCGTTAAGGGGATGTAGTACTATCAAAAGAGCAAAAAAAAAGCTGACTGGATCTCTCGAGTAGCTGCCTCACCTCCATCTACCCAAGCTTTTTGGGCCCCTCAAAGAACGATACATGGACCGCGAAGGCGGCTACACCCGCGTCGTCCGCACCGAGCCCATGAACACCTACGACCAGGCCGAGAGCGCCATCCTTGAGTTCGTCGACGGCGAACGCGACTCGCGCTTCATGATGACGGCCAAGACGGTGGCCCGCGACCGCATGCTTGGCATGGAGCACAGAGACTTGACGCGCGAGAATATCGAAAAGGTGACAAAGCACCGGGGCGAGGCCGAGTTCGAGGCCATGGTCAAGAGATACATGGTCAAGGACATTAAACGCAACCGCGACCCGACTCGCAAGAGGGTGCCCAAAGCCGATGTCTCTATGAGCGATGTCGAGTAACTGGTTCAAAGGGCGAGCTGGGAGCCATCGAGACGTGACACCCAGAAGCAATCGCAGCGACGTCATGGTTTCGATGGGAAAATGTACCATGGAACTGGGTTGTTGGGTCCAGAAAAAGGGACTCTATTGTATATTATTGATGGGCATACTTCTGTGGTCACTAGGCTTGCCAAATCCTTCCTTTGGTACAATAAAAAAAGCCATCACTTCTATATGTGCCGTCACATGTGCCAGTGCACCAAAGCGGTTCGGCATGACGCGCCAGTCAATGCATTGTCTGAAATTAGAGGCAAAAAGGGCGAGAATACATTGAACAAACTACATGCTTTTTCCTATGCGTAATACAAGTCTATCAATCTGCAAGATGAACCCCGTACTAGATGAAATCAAAGGTATCGCCCCGATCTTGCAACATCTTGCCCACTCTCTTTGATCCCGCCACCCGCTCCAGCTTCATGGCGTCATACTTGGAAAAGAGTACCCGCACGGCACCCTTGCCAGGCTCAATGGTAAAGTCCTGCTCGCTCTTGCTCAGGTACTCGCCCGCAATCTCCTTGTAGGAGATGGGATTGTCCGGCAGCCCGTAAAAGATGACGCGCTGGACGCCCTTGATCTGCAAGCGGCGAAAGTGATGCGCGCGCTCCGAGTACAGCAGGACCTTGTGGCGACCCGTCACAAAGTGCGAGCGCGCCCGCGACGCCTCGGGCACGTCCGTGTACTCGGAGATGGCGCCAAACGAGACGGCGCCGACCGTCACCGACGTGGCAAAGTAGTTGCGCACGCGCACAAAGTCGAGGTACGAGGGCACAAAGAGCAGCGTGCCGCCGCCGGCGCCACCGGCAACGTCCTTGGCGCGCTTGACAATGTTGGGCACAATGGCCGACACAAAGTACTCGAACCGCGCGTCCGGGTCCTGATCGAGCGCGTGCGACTGGAAGCGCGAAAACGTCTGCCGCGCCTTGACGCCCAGCTGCGTCAGCACGCCCGCGTACTCGGGCTGCAGGCGGGCCTTGCCGGCCCAGTTGCGGCACATCCCGCGCTGCAGCTCTGCAAGCTCGGGCGTGTGGAAGCCGCTGAGTAGGACCGTCTGCCGAAAGTACCGTGCCCAGTCCTCAAGGTACCAGGATCGCAGCCGGCCAAAGTCGCAGCCGTGCGCGTCCTTGGGTTGCAGGTTGAGGTGCTCGAAAATGTACTCGACGTGCTCCCAGTTCTGCATCAGCAGCGCGTCGGCCTGGTCGACGACGACGACCTCGATGGAGCTCAGAAAGTCCGAGTCCGGCTTCTTCTTGTCCTCTTCGGAGCCAATCGCCATGCGCAGGCCGAGCGGGCTGGCAAAAAGAATGTCGGAGCTGTAAAACTGCGCAAAGTACTTGACCGTCTTGCGGGTGAACTTGACGCCGAGCCGAAACATGTCGTCGTCGTTGCCTTCGAAAAGCTCGCGAAAATCGGCAGGTCTGTCGGCGCCAAAGTTGTTGTCCTTGGTCACGTACGACTCGTCGAAGCGCTTGCGGTTCTCTTCCTGATCGGGCTGGCACAGCTCTCGTATTGTGCGCACCATCTTGGCGCACGAGCTGCGCGTCGGCAGAAGAAAGAGCACTTTAGGGCGTGTGAAGCCCTGATCTCTGAATTCCTGCTCTGTTTCGGGATCTTTGGCGAGCTTGTAGTTGTTTTTGATCACCCGATCTCGTGTTCTAGGCCAAGGTTAGCGAATTTTGTACATGTCCGGAACTCATGACGGAACTTACTTGAAAATGTGGTTCAGCGCATGGCTGCAGGCCAGTCGACGCAGTATCTCGGCGTTGTCGATATTGCGATCGCAATATAATACATCTTGGTAGTTGAACATGAGAGAAGCAATGTGTTTTTGTGCTTCATTCAGCCCAGCAACAGTCTTGCTGTAAGTTTCTTGCAGCTTTTCTTTCAACTTGATATTCTTCAAGTCTTGAGTAGAAAATGTGCTCTCAGAGCCGGCAGATTGCACAGTAGCCCTGAGGGGGCCCATCAATTTCCGCCCAGTCGTCCACTCGTCGTTTTTGGCAGCATTGACGGCTTTGGCCGTGCTGGCTTCATCGGGATGCGCAAAGTGAATATCAAAGGGGTCCAAAGACTCTCCTTCGTCCTCTGAGTCTTCGTCATTATCACCTGCTTGCAGGACTTCTTCCTCTCCCCCCCCCTCCTCCTCCTCCTCCTCCTCTTCTTCTTGCTCTACTAGATCAGCATCTGGAGCTTCTGTTCGCTCGTCTTCGTCGCCGCTCTCTTCCTCTGCATCGTCGTCCCCTTCTCCTTGTATGCTGTGATCCAGTTTGCGACGCTTAGTTTTGTGCGTTCTTGACTCCTGGAGGCTTTGCAGTAGCGCCATGTACGGACGGCTGGTTTGCTCAATCTCTTCCTCATCGTCGTCGGATTCCACGCTCATGACGTCCTCTTCTACTTCTTCTTTTTCATTTTCCGATCCTTCAGATGAGTCAGACTCCCTTGTAAGTGTTAGAGTTTTATCCTGGAAGTGATTGGAATGAGATACTTTACTTACTGTTCATCAAGACGGGCATTATCAAAACGACGGGTAGGACCAAATTGGCTGTATGATTTTCGACCACCTCGCCCTCGCCCTCGGCCGCCTCCCCGGCCACCGCCCCGGCTACCTCCGCGTCCTCTAAAGTTGCCTCTCCCACGAGCCATGATCCTTAGAAAAGACGTTCTTATGAGTTATACCGAAGACCGCTTCCAGAGCAAAGATCAAGACCCTAGTACCTGTGAAAAGAATATTTGAAGCACTAGCCACAGCAGGTGGGCCATTCAAATTTTGCACCGCCACATCAGCTTATCAACGGGTTATCTTAGCGCGCACAACCCCCAGCGGAGCCTGCCAAACGAGCCAAAATCGAGGTTGAAATTTGGCTGGCACACGCAAAAGGAACTGCCCCTCCTCGCTGTGGGAAGAAACTTGCTGGCACACCACCACCCGTCCTTTTTCCGCCCTCTACGACGCAACCCGCCCCGACAAGCACAACACCACGATCCCCGGTCGAGAGTTTGCATCTGCCCAACATGGCTGCCGCTACCGAGCGCTTTATACATCTTGCGCGCCCGTTGGCACACGCCAACGTCGGCATCCAGACCAACATTGCGCCCCTCAGTGTCAATATTCAGCCCGAGGTGGGTAACCACGATTTTTCCAGCACGTTGCGAGCTGGCCTCTCTGCTTTTTGAGGGGAAGCTATTGGCGGACCTTTTTTTTTTCTTTTTTTTTCTTCACGCCGCGATTTGCTGACGGACCGGATTACAGGCCATCCTTTCGATCCTCGACCACGCCGTTCGTCGCGATGTCCGTGACGGCGCTCAGCCCACCCGCGTAATTGGTGCCCTGGTAGGCACCCGATCTGAAGATGGCACCGAAGTCGAGGTCCGCTCGTGCTTTGCCATCCCGCACACCGAGGAGGAGGACCAAGTCGAGGTCGACGTCGAATACCAAAAGAGCATGCTCGCCCTCACACTCAAGGCATCACCCCGCGAATCGCTGCTCGGCTGGTACACGACCTCGCACGAGCTCAACAGCTTCAGCGCCCTCATCCAAAACTTCTTCGGCAGCCCCGACACTGGCACGTTCCCGCACCCTGCCGTCCACATGACCATCTCGACGGAACCCGGCGAGGACATTGAGACGCGGTGCTACATCTCGGCCCCCGTCGCCGTCAACGCCGAGCGCGCCGCCGACAGCTGCCTCTTCATCCAGGTCCCTCACAAGATGATCTACGGCGACGGCGAGAAAAGCGCTCTCGAGGCCGTCGCTTCAGCCAAGGACGTCGAGTCGCGCACCGCCTCTCTGCCCTCCGATATCGAGGGCCTTGGCCGCACCATCGAGCACACCATCGGTCTCCTGGACCGCGTCAGCGAGTGGGTGAATAGCGTCCTCGACGAAGACGAGGAGCCCAACAACGCCCTCGGCCAGTACCTCTTGAGCGCCCTGTCGCTCGCTCCCAAGGTTGACGCCGCCCAGATTGAGCACGACTTCAACAACCACATTCAGGACGTCCTCATGGTCAGCTATCTCGCCAACTCGATCCGCACCCAGATCGACCTCTCTCAGCGCCTCGCCACCGCCAACCTTGTCGCCATAGATAAGGATGCCGAAGGCAAGGGTGGCGATGGCGAAAAGGGCAATCAGCGCGGCGGCGGCGGCAAGCGTGGCGGCCGGGGCGGTGCCCGCGGAGGCGGCCAGCAGCGCGAGCCGCGCGAACCCAGAGAGCCTCGGGAATCCAGAGAACCCCGTGAGCCTACGGATTAGAGTCGGAGCCTATCCTGGGCTACCTCGGCATGAACAAGAAGATGAAATGAATCAAAAGAACGAATTTCAAATGACGCTTTTTTTGTGTGTGTTATGGGTTCTTTTTGCATGTTGGACACGCAAAAAACTGTTCAGCAAATGTCTCTGGAATTTAACCCGCCCTCCTTCTCCCCGCTGATTTTCGGTGTGCAGCTGCGTGTACTTTGTTTTTATATTGAATTACAGGGAAGTCGGTATGTGGGACAAGGGGATTGCGGGGAGTTGGAGATGAGAGCAAAGGCCGCGGGCCTCTGGGAGGGCTGCTGCTCCGAGAGAGAAAGATCAAAGATTTCATCGTGGCGTTTCGTGGGCTAGGCAAAGAACAAAAAACATGAACAAGTCATGATTTGCTTGGCAAACACATACTTTCTAGAAAATCAATCTTTAAAAACATCAGGAGACAGTCTTTCTACTGCGGTGATTTCGCGTGGGTGTAGGTCTTGTCCATTCAAGTGTAAACATTGAAACGTGCTTTGTCGTTGCGTTCTATGATGCGTTGTTTCCTCTTTTGCCCTTTTATGGATATATGACAGGCCAGATGCAAAAAGTTATCCTAATCCGCCCTTTCCCTTTGATCTTTCGTTTTCGTATCATAACGCCCAAATATGCTGTAATCCATGCCATTTGCGCCATTCACCAATTTTCCGTTCCATGTCTGTATCCGACAGATTGACAGTCGCAAGTCTTGCTCTCACATTCCCGTAGCTGGCTTCTGGGGCAACGAAGCGGGATTTCCGTACGTGGGCAAGTGGCTGTACATTTGGCCATTGAGTGCCGGCCCATGGGGAGGCGGTCTGCTATTCACGGGCATTGGTGGTTGCTGAGCCATATGCTGAGGAGGCTGCATAGCCACATGTGGAGGCGTGCCCTGAGGAGGGCCGTGGTAGGATGGGATCGAGTTGTTGGAGCCTTGTCTGGCCATGACGTACGCACCACCGTATGGAGGAGGCATCGGGGGCTGATAACCCGTGTAAGCCAGATGAGGCGGTGTGCCGATTTGAGGGCTGCTATGGTGCGATCCGGGTGCAGTAAATGGCGGCTGCGGTGCGTGAACAGGAGCCATGGGCACTCCAGGGCTAAAGGATTGCGTCTTGGGGTTGAAGCCATGGTTTCGGTTATAGCTGCCTGGGATGGGGTGCTGGCTTTTAGGGTCATTCGGGTTGGCGTTAGCGGGCAATTGCCCAAATGCGTAGGGAATACCACCAGGGCCGTACAGCGGACCGGGGCTTTGGTTAGGACCCTGCGGTGCTCCAGGTGGAGGAGGACCCTGCGGCGGGTAGGGCCCAGGCGCGTTGTAAGGAGGCTGCCACCCATGAGACGGTGTATTCGACACTATTTGGGGCTGCGGTGCGTACACTACAGGGCTTCCGCCAGCGGGGTACTGTATCAAGTTAGTTGGATACTAACCTTTGGGGGTTGAGGACTGCAGCATACCTGTGCGGGAGGATAGGCAGGATATCCGGCATTGGGTGGCATGGCAGGGACCGGACCATAGGTTGGCCCTGGTTGCGTATAATTCGGCGGAACCTGGTAGTTAGACGGTCCCGGGGTAGTATACTGCGCACCGGGTGGTCCATATTGCGTCTGCGGTTGCGGCACCCATGTTTGTTGCTGAGGTCCCCAGTAAGGCTGGTACTGGTGTCGGGAGTCGAAGCCATCCGAATCGCGGCGCTGCTTGGATGCCTTTCCACGCTTGCCCAAGTTTGACCTATTAGCGGACGCAGAGCTCGTTCTGGACATGCCAACTTCTACGTCATTGTCCGCTTTGAAAGGGTGAGTATAATGCATCATGATGGGTGTCGACAAGAACGAACCTGCGGGGCTATCCTCGGAGCTTCCAAAGATTCGCTCTCTGGCGGCCTTGTACGCTTCCTCGCGCTGCTCCCGGGAAAGCCTATAATGTGTTAGCTCCGGTTTGCGTTCACAGCAATGCGCAACTCACTTTTGGTTGGCAGGCTGCTTTGCATCACTACCAGTCTCAGAAGCAGGCTTAGAGGGGCTGGCGCTAGCCGCAGCACTATCGCCTTCTTGTCCGCGCCGCATAATCTTTCGCGGCAAGACTGCAGGAGGTGGCGTATTGCTGGAGGATTGGGGCGGCGCCGGAACCATCTGTGCCAGCGACGCCGGAACCCGACAGAATGGTGTTCGGAATATCCGAACAGACCCGATATGCGGTTCGTAAGAATGCGTCATATGGTAGTAGTCGGCTAGTTTATGGGTCAACATTCTGCAGAAGGAATTGGATGGCGGTAGGTCCATATAAGGCTCTCTAGGCGTGATGTCAGAAGAAACGTCGACGAGTGGAAGTGGTATGCTGAATCTTACTTGGAGTTTTCGACGAAATTTATCACGTCTGTTTCGAGTCGCAATAAGAAGAAGCGATCGCGCGGCGTAGCCAGCGCATCGAGGAGCTTATCATCAGGCGCTTGACGGTAGATGACGTTGAGCGCATCAGACGATCCAACCTCTCCACCAAGCTGTAGCGCAGCGCCATTTACAACTTGTTGCTCAGAAGATGTGCTTTGTGGCGTGAGAAGACCAGCAACATGGCTTCCCATGGCAATGACAGGCCGGGCTCTCGCTCTAGCAGCCGCCTCTGAGCCCAGCCGCGACCCAGCAACAAGAGATGCGGCATCGTCGTCCTCAGCCGCCGCTTGCACACTTGCACTGTCATCTGGACGAAGAGACTCCTTCTCATCCAGCGCAAAAGTGGTTCCTGATGTGATGCTTTTGCCGTCGAGACTGGGAGGCTTAGTCCCTGAGTCGGAGCTGGAGTCGATTCTTTGAATAATCGGGAGCTTGTCCGCGGCGGTGGCATTCGAGAGGGGCGGATTCAAGCTGAGATTGCTTAGAGATGCAGCAGCCGCATGGATGCCGGAGGGTTGCTGCTTCATCGGCATGGCGACTGACTTTGGTATGTGCGATGCGCCAACGACAACGACGGGATCGGTCGCAAGAGATCTATGCGTAGTATCCATTGGTAGAGAAAAGGGAGGGCCGTGATTTGAATTCGAGTTCTGCGGCCTCTATCGTTAGCAGTGCGACAGCAACAAGAAACAACGTTGACCTTGCGACGTACGTTTGCTGCAGCGGGCGTTTGCGCTGGTAGGGGGGGGGGGGGGGGGGTATAAGTAGCTGCAGTAGCAGAAGACTGCAAAATTGAATGCCGTCTTGGCAAGAAGAACGGATGCGATACAAGGCGTGTAAAAGAGACGAGAATGACGGCAGAGACAACAGAAACTCAAAAAATCAAGAGCCGGTCGAAATAAGTTTAGCAGAGAAGGCACCACGGAAGTCTCATGATCGAGAAAAGTAGTACATGGTTTCCGGTATCTTGAAGACGCTCGCAAGTATCGTATCAACCAAAACGACGGTTGAGTAGGTTCTGTCTCGCAGTCAAAGTTGCGCTGCAGAGGCGAGTTAGCTCTCGTGGTGCGTCGGCGTCGACGTTCTGCGACTCTCAAAAAGAAATGTCGTGGGGCTGGAGAAATTGTGGCAGACGTCAAGGAGGGGGGGCAGTTGCGCTTGGGAGGGGGGAGAAAAAAACTCCCAAGGAGAGACGAAACTTACGAGAGAAATGATAACGAGAGCCGGGTCGTATGCACCGAAGCTCTGGTTATCTGGCAGAATGCAGCGACGAGGTTCGGGTTGTCGCTCCAAACAGAAATATTAATTCCTAGACGCAGGCACGGCAGGTCAAAAGTTCTGGGATCTTGTTCGAGCGGCCGCCCTCCCACGGCTGTGGCGTTTAGTTGGATACCCATTAGTCAGGTGACTGAGCTGGGTCGCCGAGACAGCCTGCGGTTGTCTGCATTGCCTGACAAGGCCTGAAATATTTTTATCGACAAAAAGGAAATGATTTTCATTTTTTTTTGCTGTGTCACCTGAATTTCATCGTCCTCTGTCAAGTTATTTGGTAGGTCTAGACATGCCGTCGCCAGCACATAAGGTTGTACATCGCATGGCGGGACGGTGGCAGGCGCAGACAAATGTATACAGCAAATTTATCTAAATGATTCGGTTGGCGGAACTTCGGAAAGAACTCAATCATCTTTCCAGCTAGTTGTTCGTTTCTTCTAAAATGAAAATTGCCTAATCCATGTCCGTTACGTCTAGCAGCTGGCTGAGAAGCCCAAGCTGGGATACCCGGTCACGTGCACCAAGGTACCTATGAGGTCTTGCCAGCCTTTGGTGATGGGCCAAGTATTTAGAACAAGCCATGCGGTTACAAGCAGCAGACTTCACTTCGGCCCCGGCAGGATCAAAGGTTTGAAAATGCATTCCTATCGCAGCGGACCTTCACGGTCAACGCCGGCCAATGTACAATGTCAGAAGTGCTTAAAAAGAGATATGTCTTGCCCACTCAGCTTGTTTTTTCATTGCCGCTAACTATCCAGAACGGCACTATTCATATGAATGCAAAGCGACGGCTCAAGAGCGGCCATATGTCTCTCGACCATCGCGAACACAGCAACTTCGCAACCCCAAACTCGTTCCAAAACTCACAAATGATGCCCCAAATCCTTTGGAGAAAAAGTATATTTGCCTGGTGACGCTCGCTCAATTCGCGACTGACACAATTATAGGAAGGGCGCCGCAGACGAGGAACTAGCTAAGAAGGAATCTGAGAGAGAAAGGCGCCGCGCGTTGGAGGATAGGGTTGACGAGTCGGATGAGGCCCCGCGACGACCTAGGTCGCCCTCTGTCGACTCTGTGTCAACTGTGTCCACCAACTCGCGCGCTGGCTCGGCATCGCCGCCCAGGCGTCCAAGAGACCGATACGGCTCTGAAAGCGGGGAAGAGGCTGGGGAAGTAGAAGAGTCGCGACATAGGAGGCAATTTTCGAGAAGTCGGTCGCCACGTCGTACCAGAGAACGACGCGAGGATACGCGACCAGCCTCTGCTAGGGGCTTAGATCACAAGCGCAGAGACGTGGATCGTCGTCGCAGGTCTCGGTCACCACGTGAGCGTGGTGACAGAGGAGGCAGAAATGGCGAGCATGGGAATCATGGAGATATAAATCGCCAACGACGAGACACCGCGCCTAAGAGCGACACAAGAGAGCGCAGTCTCAGCCCTTTTAGCCAACGTTTGGCTATGACGCGAGCAATGCAGCGGCAATAAAGTAATATGCGTAACAATGAAGGGTATCAATATTTACACCAGTAGGCGCATGTTTATATGTACAAGGACAAATGCAACAGTTTTCCACGTCCACCAACCCTTCCTATGCGGTCAACGCTTCGTCTCCTTCCTTTTCTCGCCTTTCCTCCTCCTCCTCTTCCTGCTCTCGTACTCTGAGAGACTCGACAAGCGTAGCGCCATCCATCCCGGCAGCCTCAACATCCTCTCCGCTTGAAGATTTTTGAGCCGCTTTTTGTGCAGCGGTGATGCGATCCTTGACCAAGCGCGCAATAGCGTTGTCTGTGCGAAAGTTTAGGACGTCCATCTTTTGCTCTAGGTTACGCTTCAGATCCCAATTGGGCTTCTTTGGCTGCAGTTTAAAGAGGTCTATGCCCTTTTGCTCGGCAGCTTCGGTCGCCGCCTGCTGCTTCACTTGGGCCTCGAGATCCGCGGCCTGCTGCTCGAGCGTGGCCTTGTCGTCTGCCAGAGTAGGCGGCGCCTCGAATCCGAGCTTTGGGCCGCGCGTCTCCGGGTCGTAATTTCTTCCGGATAGGTGCAAATGTGTCACGTCAGGAGGCGCGTCCTCGCCATCGGCATCTTCGATTTCTTTGTGGCTGGAAGTAGCTGGCAATCGCTCGTTGGCTTCGGGTGCGACGAACTCGTCGGTGGGTTGCTTGCGCTTGAGGCTCTTGAGCTTGGCAAGACGCGCCTTGCGATCCTCCGACGCGGCGCTGAGCGCGGTATGCGACGACATTGTGCAGTATGATCCGACTCCGGGTTGCTCGATTGCCAAAATATGTAGCTGCAATGTTTTTCTTTTGCGTCGAGAAGCTTGGAGATTGGTGGGGCAGAAAGAATGTCGATGCCAGGCTGAAGTGCGACAGCCAGCGCAGGAAAAAAAGACGAGCACACGGCCCACCTTAATCTTGATCCTTTAACCTCACCACGCGACGACGGGAGCGACAACGTTATGACTTTCGAATCGTGCATCGCGGCAGGAGAACGAATAATGGTATAACATACGACTTTAACGTTCGCTTCGATTACAATGCATAGCGCCAGGAGGGAGCTGTGCCTGAGAGCACACGCGGCGCAACGCTCAGCATCACGAGGCGCCCACACTGGCCAGGCTCGCATGATGCAGACGTTGACGCAGGAGTCCATGGCCACTCTCTTACCGGCAAATACGCTGTGCAGAGTATGCCTTGTTCCAAAATCTCCCTGTACACCGCTTCTCTCACGACAATACTCGACAACAATGCATGAGACCATGAGGAACAGGTTTGAGAGTGCGCATGCAGCTGACGAAGCGGAACGAAGCGCAGACGCTCCTCAACATTCAACGTCAGTGCATCCAAACGAGACGTTAGCGGCGGGAAGATTACCAGTGGTCCCCAAAAGATCTCATGTTCCCTACGCGTCTACCCGGTTGAAGCGAGACAGGGCGCTGCTGCAGCGCGTAAGAGCACACATGAGCGAGAAAGAAAGGCAGCGTGGCTATCTGCCGTTCTTATGTTCAGCATCAGAGCTGAATTCTGTGCAACAACAATTTGACCGGTGGAAGAATGCAATACTGAAGCTGAACTCGGGTCGTAAGTCAGCTCTGCAATATAGCAACGATCCGGGCAGGTGGTTATATGACCATCATGATGTAGCAAGCATGCGCGATGCCTGGGAAGCCATGAATATCGAGACGAGGCGAAAGGAGTGGCCAGCGGTCATGCTCGCGACGCTAACGAATTGTCCGAGCAAGGTGGCCATGGTTCTGGAGGCGACCTTGAACCCGTTGCCCCCCGGATACGCCATACACGATGTACTCCACGTAATGGGGCGGAGATTGCAGCTCGACAGCATCAAAGATGCAAACGATAGAGCCTTGATGGCTGACAAGGTTTTGGCTCTACTAGCCCACATATTGGAAGATGTTCCTCAGGGCCATGTCCCATTCCGGCAACACACTGTTGGCCTCTTTGCGGCGCGACTGCCGGCGGCCCAAGCCAGGGATCTATATGACATATTGAAGAAGAAGGACTTCCGGCTTCATCGGCACACTGAGTTACAGTTTGCCAGCAAGCTCGCTGGCGAGGTTGCCTACAAGAATACGGCTTATGACATTCTCAAAGCTCTGGTGGAGAACGGCGCGGCCTTGAATGATGCAGCATCGGCCAGTGTGGTCACAAAGCTACTGCAGTGCAAGACTATAAGCGATGGTCGGTCGCAGGCCGTGGATAGTTTTGCAGCAAAAGATGCTCTTGAGCTGTTCATGGCGCACGGCTACACGCCAAATACAATCACTCTCACAGCCTTACTATCCACACTTTGTCAGGCAGGGCAGACTGAAGAGGCAATTCACGTGGCTTTGCTATTCGCGGAACACGGCGTGCAACTCGATGGAAGGGCGTGGACCACTGTGTTTGCTGGAGCAAAAGCCAGCTTGAACGTTGAGACAGTGACCAAGGCTTTGCTGGTCGCCAAGGTCACGCCAGTTTCGTTTGCGAGTGTGCTTAGCAACGCGTTGCATGCAGTCTTTTACTTTGCGACTTCAGAAACTCACAGCAAGAAGATGAAGACGCCTTGGTCGGTGCCAATGTTTCGACCAATGCTGAAGACATATGCAAAGAAGTTTGAGCTCAAGTCTCTGCAGTGGTGGCTGCCGGACTCGCTGCCGTTGCTGCTGAGCGATGAGGGCATCGACAAGGAAGTCGATGATAAATTTCGTGACCCTCTGGATCGCCAGTGGGACTTTGTGCACACTATCTTGCCCGTGGTGGACAAGGTTTTCGAAACCGACGGCGACGCTGCAGAGACCAAGCTGCAACCCAACACCATGGCCGATGCAGTAATGCTGCGAACTTATATACGGTCGCTGTCTCACCCGCAGGACATTATGGCCTTTTACCGGTACTTTAAGTCGCGGCTTGAGGAAGACGAGAAATATCCCAAGCTTCTGCTGCAGAGCCAGGGCGCCATGATTCACGATACATTCATCCTGGTCATGACGGAGCACCCCGAACTGTGGAGAGAGGCGCTGCATGTGTTTGGAGACATGCTCAAAGCTACTCTACGTACCAAGTCGGCGGCCAATAACGACAACGCCTCCAATCAAGCACCCGATTCGACGAGTCATCTTGTTCATCCGGACCATGGCAAGCCGGCGGACGAAACGGCAATGGAAAAGGCGATTCATCCAGCGCCGACCGTTCTTACAATGACGATTCTTCTGCGAGGGTTGCTTTATCAAGGGGAGGACGCTCTCGCCGAGCAGCTATTGCAAGTGATGCGGGAACTCGACATTGAGCCCAACTTGGTGACGTGGAACACGCTGATCCGGCACAAAGCACTGGCGCAGAATACAAAAGAGACGGTCACGTTGCTGCAAGAAATGGAAGCAGCCGGGTTGAAGCCCGACAAGTACACATATGACGCCTTTCGCAAGCTGCGTGACCAAGACAAGGCGCTCAGGATGATGCAGTTGATTGTCGATGAGAACCGCAAGAGCATAGAGGCAGAGGAGGCGCCATCATTCTAGGGCAAAAGTTTGTATACTAGTCGCGTATTTGTAAATTAGTAGAGGCCACAGCGATGGGAATTGCCTCTAATCTCGCTAATATCTAATATAGGATGTTACATTACAAGTTATGAGGATGGGCCGTTCTGGGCCCTAAAGGCAATATCCACGCAGGACAGAACGCTTGATGACAGTGGCTACATGCAGCAGGGCTGTCGAGATATTCAGCACATGCTCCAGGCTGACTCTGATGCCGAGTCGAATCCGGAGTGTGATTCCGTCGAAGAGTTTGGCCAGCTCCTCGGCCACTCGCGGTCAATCGGCATTGAAGAGATCAAGTACAGTCTGCCATCGAAGCCCTTGACCGACCGCGTCATTCGCTGCTACTTCAGCGTCAAGTTCCACGCCGTGCCCCTTTATCCACGCACACCAGTTCCGGCGGCAGTACGAGGCGTTTTGGGCGGATCCCGCGTCGACGGCGCTCCTCTGGATCAGCCTGCTGTTCTCAATCCTCGGCGCCGGCGCGCTCCTGGCCAAGCCCAAGCTCGCCAACGAGCCCCCCGGGCGTGCTGGCGTCGGTCGAGGAGCGCCGCCTTTTACCTGGGCGTCTCGACGCGGTGCCTCGTCACCGGGCGGTACCTGGAGGAGCCGGCCCGGCTCCGTCGAGGCGGTGCTGCAGCATGCGCACTCGCGCAACATGCAGCGGCAGGACGAGGACCGCGTGCTGTGGGCGCTGTACGGGCTTGCCGCGCGCGCATGGCCCAGCTGCAAAGGGTACCACCGCGACCCGAGCCGGCTGCCCGTGCCCGTGAGCGCGATTTGCGGGCGAGATGCGCCGCCGCACCTGGTTCATGATCCAGTCCGCTGAGCTGCTCAGTCGCGCTGCACGCGGGGCTGCCGCCCATCATCCACGAGAGCCTGACCGACACGGAGCACCCCGTCAACCTACTCGACGAGGACTTTTGACCAAGGACACGGCGGTGCTGCCGCCCGCCCGCCCGTCCGCCCGCCCACGGACCCGACGCCCATCCTCGCCTACATTGCCCAAGTCGACGCTGTCCGTCATCCTGCGGCGCGTCATCCTGCCTGCACGCGCTCGCCGTGCGGCGACCGCCCTACCAAGAGACGCTGCGGCTCAGCGACCAGCTGCGGGCGTGGCACGACGCGCAGGCCCGGCTGCCTGCGCATCCGGTCCATCCGCAGCACCGCCTTCACCGACTGCAAAACTACACCATCATGCACCGCATCATGCTCGAGCTCATGTACCGGCAGGGGGCCTCTGCCTGCTGCACCACCCCTACCTGACCGAGCGCAAGGACGACCGGGGCCTACGACCGCTCCCGGCAGACGTGCCCGCGCCACCGCCCTTCGCCATGCTCGAGAATGCACGTCGAGCTCCGGACCACGAGATTAGCGCCGCCGGGGCTGCATGCACGAGGACCGTTTCATGGTCTCCCAACTTGACGCTCCAGCATTTTTCTGCTCGCATCCATATAAGGCCCCTCACTGACCTTTTTTAAAACTCGATTGATCAGTTTCTACGTGTAGAAAATAACAACGACGAATAGAGTTGGTTTGATATCTTGTAGGGCGTATGATACCATCTATACGTGGGAGTTTTCACTTTTTTCATGCGTGATGCTTGTGACTCGCTTTTGCTTAATCTTCTTCTTCTTTCGGAGATCGGAGTTTTGATTTCTTTTCGGATATGTCATATCGTAGTTCCCGAGGCGTATATCGAATGTTGTGAGTATGGCTGGTTGCTTTGGTTTGTTAAAGTCTGAAGACGTTTTGTCGTGCCCGTTCTTGTAACAGAATGTCGGCAGGAGGTTTTCATCATAAATTAGGCGACACGAAGCCGCAGGTGGCCGCACAGAGAAGTCCCATCATCTTCCTACAAGGTGACTAGTACGTATGTTTGACCGCGTCCATCACCTGCTTCTACAAGTACCATCAAAATGCCATCTAGAATGCGTTTTCTTTCTTCTTCAACTCACCTAATCCATGAAAAAGAGAGAGTCGCGTATGTATTGTCTCTGCGGAGGAATTTTATTGGCTTCCAATTACAAATAAGTAACTAGGCTGAAGTTTTACTCCTTCTCACCAGGACAAATACAGGTAAAACAAAAAGTTGACAATAACCCCGTCAAAACAAGTATATACCCTCACCATCCTCCAAACAGGTGTACTGTTGATTCCTTTCTCGAAGAGGTATTGTTCTCTCCAGCCGTTGCAGGAAAAAAAAAATAAAAGATATCCGGGAATAAGAAGAGAAGATAAAGAAAATGAGCAAGTGAAAAGATAACGAGCCCTCGACCAGGCAAACGAGAATAGAGAGAGCGCCGGGGGAACAGCATACGGCATGCAAAAGCCTGCTTACATGGAAGCAACACCCCGTAAAACACGGGCCGGGTTCCCGGCAACAACAGTAAATGGAGGCACGTCCTGAAAAGGGGAGAGTTAGCACCAATAATCAATCAACAAGCCAGTGTTAAATTCTGAGACATACCTTGGTGACAACCGAGCCAGCGCCAATGGTAGAGCCCTTTCCAATGACTTTGCCGGGCATAATTATAACACCACCACCGATCCAGCAGTCCGAGTCGATCATGATGGCTTTGCTCAATTGGGCTCCATGACCACCCTGACGATGCTTGGGATCGGTAGATAGCTCAACGGTGTACATGCTGACGTTAGGTCCAATGATGCAGTTGTCGCCAATCTGGATTTTGCCCGCGTCATTCATGGTGCAGCCTTTTCCGATGTAAACGTGGCTACCGATGCTGATGTTATAGCCATAATCACAATGGAAAGGAGACTCGACAGCAACATGACGTCCAACACGACCAGCATTGCTGCGACCAGAAGCTTCTTCAGCGGAAAAGGAAGAAGAATCACGCGGCTGCACAATCTCAAGAAATAGACGAGCACGCTCCTCGGTAGACACACCGTTGGTAGGAGGGTACGTCAGCGAATTAAAACGCCAGCAGGCCGTGGCCGCGCGATCTCGCTCCAGGATCAGCTCTGAGTCAAACTGATAGAAGTAACCCCCTTGTAGCATTTCCTCCTTCTGGCTTGGACGCCTCTGGTCGTAGGGTACAACGGTGATGTTGTGAGGCTGTGCCTGAGGGTGAGAGAGAGCCATCTGAGCCGCGATTTGAGCGCTTGATACAGGAGGTGCGAGAGTGTCGTGGTGTCGCTGGTAGTCGTTAGCGGTGCGATCACCAAAAGCGGGCGGCTGATTGTTGGCTGATACCGGAGTGGGATATGCGTTGGTTGCGGGTGTGTAGGGGCCCGGCGGAAGCTTCTGGTCGGGGCTGGCAGACGGACCATCGGAGTTCTTTGATGTCTCAACACGAAGATTGTGGCCGCGGTACTGAGGTAGAGGTTCGCGCTTGGGGCCGGCTGATTGGCCGTTATTGGCGGCTTGCGAAGACGTGTAGGGCGAAGCAGGCATACCATAGGCACCAGGTGGCACATAGTTAGGGTCCTTGGATTCGAGCGGTACGCCTCCTGGCTTGTTTTCGATCATTTTGGGCCATCCTGCGCCACGCTGGGGAGGATACCCGGCGCAAACAAAAGCGCCTTTGATACAATTATTGCCTATTGTGTGTCAACGCGACTCCAACTAGTTGATGAAGGGGCTTATCTGGCTTACATTCAGGCTTGGCCTCGTCACACTTCTTCTTCCTTCTGCGGCAGGTCAGGCAACCAGTCTTGGTGCGGTTGCTAAAATTTCGCTTGCGCTTCTTAGGGTCATGCTGTACAACACCACCAGAGCGTGGTTCCGAGTAGGTCGGGGTCTGGTATTGAACGACAGCCTGGCTGCTGCTCTGGGGCGTAACAGGGCTGTATTCGACTTGTCCGGCATGCTGACGGTCGGCGGGCACATGAATGGGGACAGATGGAGTGGTCTGATATTGAGATGCCTCTGCGTGTGCCCCTGCGTGCTGAGATTCGGTTTGGTGGTCGCCATTTGGCTGCTGTTGCGAGACGACGGTCCCAGTCTCGGGAGTGCGCTCTTGCGTGCGCTCGGTGGCCTTCCGCTTCGTGGGTTGAGTAGGGAGCTGCGTACGGCCCTCACTCGAACTGGACCGCTTGCGCTTACTAGAAGAGTCGTTTTCATTGGATGCCGACGCAGGAGGCGCGCGTTCCAGGCTTTGGGTGGGCCAGCTCTCGCGTTGGTTTGGTGATTGAGCAGCGGGAGCATGCGCAGGCGTAAGTGTCGGAGAACCCGTGTCCACAATGGGAAAAGGTAATTCGGGAGTGGCCTGGGCAGTATCGGGGACAGGAGCGTCAACAGGTGTTGGTGCTTGTGGCGGCGCCGAGTCTGAAGCTGGAGAAGCTTCGACAGCTGCCACTGGCTCCGGAGTTGGTAGATTGGTTTGCTCATCGGTGGTGCCGTTTTGAGCGTCGAGGCTCGAGGCGGTAGCAACAGGTTTAGTTGCTACCTTTGGCGAGGTGCCGTTGAGTGCCGTAAAACCAGACATTGTGAGTTGACTTGCGGGTTAGGCTGAGATAGAGTTGGCGTAGGCCAGCTGCCCTTGAGTGAGCTGGCTGCTGCTGAGTGAGATTGATGTGGTTGAGTGAGACGGGTGTCGTGAAAGTTCTTTACACTTTGAGCAAAGAGATGCGAAACTTGCAAAGTCGAGGTACCGGACAACGTTGCTACTGCCGGGCCAGCCGACTGATGAGGAAGTGGTTGAGGCGAAAAGGTGATTGATCGAAAACGCGATGCTGGAGTCTGAGCAGTCCAGAGAGAGCGCTACGAGACGCGGGAGTGGAGGCCAAGAAATAATAGCTGTTGGAAGTGGACGGCAGCTATTAAATAAGGCTTGTGGCGCTGGAAAAACAGCCGGTAACAATGATGAAACTATTGAATTGTGTGAGGTTGACGCGCGACTATGGCGGGTGAGGAGAAAGGGCGCCTCCAAGATGATCGTGTGGCGGGCGGCAGAAGGGCGTGTGGTGGATGTGATTAAACCTAAAAGCTAGCCAGGCAGGAGCAAGTGCAGAAAATGAAAGCACTGGTGCAGGAAGCTGGTGAGTTGGTGAGTTGGTCAAAGGATGCGATTGAAGCCTGAGAGGAGGAGATGTGATGCTTGGGAAGGCAACAATCGTGGGTGTGAGGATGAAGGTGGAGGTGAAGATGCGAGAGAGTTGGGCTGGGGGGAGATGCGGTCGTTTTGAGTAAGTATGTAGGCGGCAATGGTTCGAGAAAGAATTGGCGGCACCGCGGAGCACAAGAGCGTGGATGCGTGGCTGCAAGGGTACGAGCCAGAGCGGGTACTGGGTACAAATTCACTAGCAGGGCAGACTGTACTGAATTAGGTACTCGGTACAATCACGCCCGTTGTCGGTCCTGCGTCGAGGCTGGTACCAAAGTGCCGCAGTATTCGTAGGCAGCGTGCCAGCGTGCCAGCTTGCCAGCGTGCCAGCGTGCCAGCGTGATAGCTTGCCAGTCAGAGCGACAGGCCCAGAAAGAGAGGCCAGGGGGTCCTGAGGGGACCCGAGAGTCTGCCAGGCAAGTCACAACACAACAGACAAGCAGAGAGAGGTCCGAGGAGCGCTTCTCCGGGGGTGTGAGGGGCGCCTGCTGGCAACTTGGCTGGTGCTGAAGTCGGAGAGACGGCGCTATGCGGCACTGCACAGTCCAGTCCACTCGCAACCCACCTACGGGCAGAGAGGCTAGTAGTAGAAGTGGTGAGGGAGGGGGCGTGTGCGAGACGGCCAGGCGCTTGAGACTACTGGCGGACTGAGGCTAGCAGCAAGCCCGTGTGTGTGCTCCGTCCGTACAGGCGTGCTGCGTACAGGCGTGCTGGGCTGGCGGGCGTCAGCGTAACGAGCGTCGAGAGGCGAGCTCAATTGGTATTGGTAACGTTATTGGCGACAGGGTTGGACGACAAATGAGCCCGGGCAGCGGAACGCGGAGCCCGAGGCGGCGTGTGTGTCTGGAGACTCTGAGCTAGGGAGTGGTCGGTCATCGGTCGTCGGTCTATCGAGTCGACTGAGCCAGTGAGCGATGAGGAGTGATATTGGCATCACTTATCGCCGCCGAGACGCAACGCTCGGCAGACGCCCACCTACCCCTCACTTTTCCTGACAACCTCTCCCCTCGCCAGGCTATGCCATCTCGTCGGTCGTGCTCCCCTCGTGCGGGTGGTGCGGGCAGCGTCGACTTGCTACCTACCTACGAATATGGAGCGCTGTGGTTATGGTGCTACTGAATACTTCTAGTGCTACCACGGCTGTCGTCTATGGTCTGGCAGACTTTGACAGGCTCCCACGAGCTGCTGGGACCAGGCGGAGTGGTTTGGGGGTTTGGGGGGGTGGGCGTCGTGTTCGACAAGAGTCAAGGACTAACTAATCCGTAGGAGTCTAGGAGTTGATGAGGCCAAATGAGCAAGCCCACACCCGCAGTATTTAGCGTGTGCGCGCGCGGGTGCGACAGTGTATTTAAAGCGTGTGCGAACAAGTGTGAGTGGGCAGCATGCGAGCGCGCAGGTTGGGGCCAATAAGAAAGCGACAGTCAGGCGTGGCTTGTAATGGCTGGGCTAGGATGTATGAGTAGGCGGGTCCGCTGATGATTGTCGAGGATTATTAGAGTGTCGTTGGAAGACGACAACGACGATGAAGGAGGCCTTCGGCGGGCGTAAGGAGAGCAGATGAGGGGAAGAGTTTGTACGTGAATTAGTAATAACTGGGACAAGATGAGAGATGGTTGGTGTATTGCGAGGCTAAGCACTGACAGGGAAGCAGCTATTTGGTCCTTTTCTGTCCATTCTCTACCCAAGCGGGATGTCACTTACTGCTTTTTTTTTCTTGCACTTTCTTTCTTCTCTGCCATCCATCTATCTCTAATAAGCCATCTCTTTGCCTTGGTGTCATCTGCATGTCTACCTGGTAAAAGGTGCGCACGCGTGGCACGCTAGGCTGGACCTACCTCACCTCGCAAAGTTCAGTAAATAGGGCGATGGCAGCCGCCACCGTCCGGCCCGCCCGCTTGAATTCTCTTTTAGCGGGTCCTGGCCAGCCTGGCCGCCATTTGTTTTACGCTCCGGTTGCGCTTCTTCACAAGTTATTCATTATATATCGTTAGTTGGTGCGTAGGTACGGAGGTCGCTTTCAAAAGTC